>CM066332.1:1338622-1408622 GCA_033807585.1 Hydrophis major
ATACACACCCACACATACACAGAGAGAGAAGAATAGAATAACAGAGTTGGAAGGGACCTTGGAGGTCTTCTAGTCCAACCCTGTTTAGTCAGGAAACCTTATAGCATTTCAGGTGCGTGTCTGTGTGTGTGTGTGTGTGTGTGTGTGTATTACAACAGTTCATTTTGTGTCCACTCAGACTCACAATGGCACTGAAAAAAACAGGACTTAAGACCGTTTTTCACCCTTCCAACCATTGCAGCATTCCACATGGTCACGTGATCTAAATTCGGCCACTTGCCAATGTCCTCCTATTTACAGCGGCCTCAGCATCCGGGGGTGGGGTGGGGGGTGTTTCCACATGATTCCCGTTTGGCGACCTTCTGACCAGCCAAGTCCACGGGGAAGCCGGATTCACTTAACGACCGTGTGACTAACTGTACACCTGCAGTGATTCACTTCACAACAGTGCCAAGAAAGGCCCGTCACATGGGACAAAACTCCCTTAATACATGTCTCCCTTAGCAACCTGGGCTCAATTCCGGCTGCATCCCGAGGACTCCCCGTCCTCGAAGGGCCCCCTCCCGGGTCAGGGGTCACAATGGAGTGGGCCTCCCCCCCAAAAGGGCCTGCTTGTTCCTGCCCCAGCCCCTCCCCAGCCAGCCCCTCCCTTCTGGCTCACCTTCTCGCGGGGGCTGTCCTTGGTCTTCAGGGCCCACCGGGGGGATGCAGAGCTCGTTGCCCCCAGGGAAGCGGCTACAGTTGAGCATTTCGGGCCAAGGGAAGCCGAAGGCGGCCATGACGGGCAGGCAGCTGTCCCGGACGGCCTCACAGAGCGACCGGCAGGGGAAGACGGGCTCCTCCATCTGGCTGATGCAGACAGGGGCGAAGAGGGAGCAGAGGAACTTCTTGGTCTCCCGGTGGCACTGCTTGGTCAGGAGGGGCACCCAGGAGGCGGCCTGCTGCAGGGCCTCCTTCATGGTGTCGTGGCCCAGCAGGTTGGGCAGCCGCATCTCGCCGTAGCCCACGCCGTGGCACAGGGTCATGCTGCTGGGCACGGGCTTGCAGGCGCTACGGCGGGAGCTCAGCTGCACCAGGTGGTGCGGGAAGGAGGAGAGGCCACAGCCAGCCCAGAGGGCCAGCAGGAGCAGGAGGGCCGCCCGGACGGCCATCTGGAACCTGGAGGGAAGAGAGGGAAGAGCTGCTAGGTGGGTTGCTGGGTTGGGGGAATCCAGAGGCCGTCCTCCTCTCCGAAGCATCGGAAGGCAGCAGGAGAAGAAGCCACGCATGGAAACTCATCCAGGAGAGAAACAACTTGGAACTAAGGAGGGATTTCCTAACAGTGAAGACAGATAACAGATAACCAGAGTTGGAAGGGACCTTGTAGGTCATCCATTCCAACCCCCTGCCCAAATGGGAGACCCTACACCATTTCTGACAAATGGCAGAACAATTAACCACTGGAACAGCTTGCCACCAGAAGTTGCAGGTGCTCCATCACTGGAGGCTTTCAAGAAGAGACTGGACAACTATTTGTCTGGAATGGTCTAGAGCAGAGGGGGCCCCAACGTGGCCACTTTCAGACTGATGGACTTCAACTCCCAGAATTCTCCAGCCAGCTCTGCTCTCTCTCCTCTCCTCTCTCTCTCTCTCTTGACTCTTATCTCTCTTGACTCTCTCTCTTCTCTCTCTCTTCTCTCTCTCTTTTCTCTGTCATTTCCCTCTCTCTCCTCTTTACTTTCTCTCTTCTGTCTCTCTTCGGTCTCCCTCTCTCTTCTCTATGCTGGCTGGAGAATTCTGGGATTTGAAGTCCACCAGTCTTAAAGTGGCCAAGTTTGGAGACCTCTGGTCTACGGTTTCTTGCCCGAGCACAGGGCTGACTAGAAGATCTCTAAGGTGCCTTCTGACTCTGCTATTTTGCATTCTTCCGTGGAGGAGGAAAGTGGCTTGGAAGGAACCAGCCACCTGTTTCCCCCACTGCCACCCATTTTGTGGCTGACCCTTCCCTCCGTGGCCAGCTGCTGGGTCCTTTCACACCTTCTCCTCCCCACCTGAAGAGTAGAAGTTTCACCTTCCAGACTGGGCTGCTCTGGAGTCCCTGGTAAAAGGAGCCACATCAAGGAAGACATCCCAGGAGGTTTTTAAGGGGAGACAGGGCAGCCGTTTAACACAGTGGGAAGGGACCTTGGAGGTCTTCTAGTCCAACCCCCTGCTCCATTTCAGACAATCTCTTCTTAAAAACTTAGTCTGGAACGGTAGGGTCTCCTGCTTGGGAGGGGGTTGAACTAGATGACCTCCAAGGTCCTTTCCAACGATGCTATTCTGTAATCTGTGCTGCCCAAAAAACCCCTGGAAAGTCCCCTCCTCTGCCCCCCCCCCCCGTCGGGACCTTCCACCCTGCGGCTCCTCTACCGGGTAGCCCACGAACCGCCAGAGAAGGGGTAGCCCCAGCCTCCCTCCAGGGGATTTGTGGGGCCGAAACCAGCAGGGGCGACGCGGCTCCCACGAGGCGCCTCCTGGGGGGAGCCGGGTCTCTGCTTACCTGGAGCTCGCAGCTCAGCTTGGCTCAGCGCGTGGAGCGGAGGGACCTGCAGGGGCAGCCTGATGCTCCGCCGCTTGGAGCTTGGCCCCTTTGCCCGGCTTGGTCTCCCCTGCCCAGCTCTCCACGAGCGCACCTGCCCGGCTGAGAAGCTCCTTCACCTGGAAGCCGCGCGGGCTGCGTCCGTCTGCGAGAGGGGGGGACTCTGCAGGGCGGCGCTCCTGGGAGGGAGAAACCCCACCGCCCACCGCCCACCGCCCACCGCCCACCGCCTCGCCTTGGACGGCGGCCAGAGGACGCAGAGCCGCGGGCGAGCGCCACGATCGAGCCCAGGCACCAGCCGCCCCCTCCCCGGCGGAGATAAGCCAGGAGGCCGGCCTTCCGCGGAGGGAGGGAGGGAAGGAGGGAGGGGGCGGGGGGCTCGCCTTTCAACCCCCTCCCACGCCGGAAGACTTCTGCCCGGGTTGGGTGGGCCCCGCGGGAGCCACACTCCGACGACAAGCGCAGCCCGAATCCCGGGCTCCCTGAAGGCGGGTTAGGTTGGGGCGCAGGGAGGGACTGGAATTGGGGTTGGGGGGGAGGGCACTCCGAGTGGCAAAGGGGCGTCGGGGCTGGCATCGCGGGGGGGGGAATCTTCTGGGGGGGCAGCCAGAGGGGCGCGCGCGTTTCTGCCTGCGGAAACTCTCCTTTGGTGCCCCAGACGCATCTGGAGAGATGCGCGTTAAGTGAAAGCCCTCAAGTCTCGTTTGCCGGGGGGGGGGGGGGAGGTAGGTCCTCACCAAAGCTGCCTCCCTCCCTGCCCTCAACCAGCCCCCTCGGGGCAAGGAGCAGAGCCCGGCAAGAGAGCTGGCGCAGAAGATCCGCGGGCTCGGAGGCGCGATCCTGGCTCTCCCAGGGAGGCTGTCTGGAATCGTCCCGCTGCAGCTCAGAAGGGTCACCCACCGGGATAGAGGTCCAAAGTCTGGGATTCCCCCACGAGACCCCCGACTTGAGGGGGGTCGCCTCTAAGCCTCCCGAAGCGCCGCTAGGCAAGTTCCCTGGGCTGGATTTCAAACGAAGAGCTGAAGGCGAGACGGGCCGGCTGGGCAAACACGCAGCGGGAAGCGGGATGGGTGGCCATGGATGAAAGTACACAATAGCGTTACCCAACACTCAGTCCCCTCCCCTCCCCCCCCGGCCCCTTCTCGCCCCCTCCCTCTCGACGTCCTCCAAGAGCAAGCCCTTCCTGCCCCTGGGCTGGGATCAGCTCCGCTGCGCTGCATCGCTTGACCATTTGCGCTCCGGAAAAACCGGTTGAGTGACCTGGTAGAGGGTCCCCGCACTCCGGGGCTGTCTGTGCCCCCCCCCTCCCCATCCAGGGGAGCTCCCTGGAAGTGGCTTCCTCTTTGGGCAAAAGTCCAAGGATCAAAGGGAGGCGGCCCCTTTGCAGGCCTTTCGGAGAGAGCCCGGGTTTTATATCAAACCCACCCACCCATCCCCAATTTCTGCACGTTGAAGGGATTCCTGCTAGATTTCAGGGTTGTTGTTTTCTCCAAATCCAGGAATTTCTTTAAGGGATTTTTCTGCAGGGAAGATGATTGATTGATTTATCGTGTGGCAAATTGGTGAACTCGGTAGAGGAGGTGGTGTTGCTATCTTCTATAAAAAGTCCTTACATCTAAAAAACATCCAAGTTACCCAGGAGCTTGCTCTTCCTGAGACCATCATCTGTGAACTATCCTTAAATATCACATTTCGATTCTTACTATGTTACAGAGCCCCTGATTATGACATCGAACATGTAAACAAGCTAAATACACTACTAACATGAGGCAACATCCTGCCCACCCGCTTTTATCTTTCTTGGTGACTTCAATCTACCTCATATTGACTGGACCCTAAATGAATGTACAACTGAAACCATACATGCAACCTTCTACAATGCTGTTACAAAATCTGGGACTGGAACAACTAGTAACCAACAACACTAGACTAAACAACTGCCTCAATCTCATCTTCTGCAATAGTTTGAATTCAGTTTACAGAATACAAATTAAAGAACCCTTTTCCAACAGTGACCACAATATGATTGACTTTTGTCTCAACATACATCCACATAAAAGTCATCGCAACGACGGAATCCCCAATCATAACTTCAAAAAAGGCAACTATGATCTTATAGACAACGATCTCTCATCCCTTGATTGGCAATCTCTATTCACTGGATGCAATACTGTTGAAGACCATTGCAACATATTTTTACTTGAAGTCAAAAGAGTCATCAAACTATGTACCAACAACAACTCCCAAAACAAAAACAAAAAAACAGATTACCCATAACAATAAGGAAGCTTCAATCCAAAAGAGATCACTCTGGCGGAAAAACAAATCTGGTCACGTTGCCAATTTCAAAAGCCGATACAAAACTTTATGCCACCAGATAAAGACTGAATGCACCAATTATCACATTAAACAAGAGGAAAACTTTCTACACACCAATTCCACCCGCGCTTTTTACAATTTTGTAAACAACAAACTAAAAGACTCAAGGTCCATCCCACCCCTGAAAGGACCTAATGGTAAAGACTGCAACGACGACACCATTAAAGCCAACCTCTTTAACGCATTCTTTGGCTTAGTATTTGTAAATAGCAATGGATCATCCCCAGTATTTCCTAGTTGAACCAAAGACAACTACAATGATCTAATACATATCGATTTTACAGAAGACAATGTTGAAAAAGCACTACGCAATCTAAAACCATCTCTATCTATTGGACCGGATGGAATATGTGCCTACTTCTCAAAAAAGCTATCCACTGCCATAGCCGAACCTCTAAGCATAATCTTTGAAAAATCTTTCAGGACCAGCTCCTTGCCTAACCTATGGTCACAAGCCACAGTCACCCCCATCCTCAAAAAGCGAGACCCCAGCCTAGTTGAAAATTACAGACCAATCTCCTTATGCTGCGTCACCTGTCAAGTCATGGAATCAATTATTAAGCAATCCATTATCCTCCACTTAGAGACAAACAACCTACTCTCCAATAAACAATTTGGTTTCAGAAAAACAACAACTATCCTGTAATCTGCAACTCTTACACTGCAAAAACATATGGACTACACAACTTGATCAGGGCAAAGCAATAGACGCAATCTACATAGACTTCTGTAAAGCCTTTGATTCAGTGGTACATGACAAACTACTCCTAAAACTAAAATCTTATAGTATCTCTGGACACCTACATAACTGGATAGAAGCATTCCTGTCAAACAGACAACAAATGGTCAAAATTGGGAGCGTCCTATCAAATTCTGTACCTGTCAACACTGGTGTCCCCCAAGGCAGTGTTCTAGGACCAACTCTCTTCATACTCTACATAAATGACCTCTGTGATCATATTAAGAGCAACTGCGTTCTCTTTGCAGATGATGTAAAGCTATTCAACACACAGACAATACTGCTACCCTTCAAAAAGACCTGAACTATGTATCAGAATAGTCAAACAAATGGCAACTTCAAATCTCAACAAATAAATGCTCTGTCTTACATATTGGCAAAAAAAAAAGAAAGAAAAGAAAATACAGGCTGAATAGTCAAGACCTTGTTGATGATCCAAACTCTGTCAAGGATCTTGGAGTACTCATCTCAAATGACCTAAGTGCTAGAGCCCACTGTAACTACATAGCCAAAAAGGCATTAAGAGTTGTTAACCTAATCGTAACCTTTTCCCTGGTAATATCACACTACAAACTAGAGGATACAAAACATTTGCTAGACCAATACTTGAATACAGCTCATCAGTCTGGAACCCACATTACGTATCTGATATTAACACAGTTGAGAAATATTACACAAGAAGAGTTCTCCACTCCTCTACTCGTTGTAGAATATCTTATGCCACCAGACTTGAAATTCTAGACCTAGAAAACCTTGAATTACGCCACCTTCGGTCCGATCTAAGTATAGTATATAAAATCATACATTGCAATGTCCTACCTGTCAATGAATACTTCAGCTTCAACCATAACAACACAAGAGCACACAATAGATACACACTCAAGGTGAACCGCACCAAACTTGATTGCAGGAAATATGACTTCAGCAACAGAGGGGTCAATGTCTGGAATCCTCTATCTGACTCTGTGGTTTCCTCCCCAAACCCCCAAAACTTTAACCTCAGACTGTCTACTATTGACCTCACCCCTTTCCTAAGAGGCCTGTAGGGGGAATGCATAAGCGCACCAACGTGCCTACCGTCCCTGTCCTATTGTTTCTTTAATTTTTCTTACATGTACCCATTTCATGTATTCATAACTATGTATATACTTATCCCTATTATCTTGTAAGCAATTGACAAATCAAATAAATAAAAATAAAATAAATAAATAAATTCCCATCACATTTTGATAAAACGAAACACGAGAGATCACAATACGAAATATGCAATCTAAAATCTAGAATATTATTAAGGTATATATAGATTACAGATATAATTGTTCGGCTTCATTTGCTACAGCCAGAAAATCAGCAAAATCTCCGTTATCAGCTCTGTTTGGTCACTCTAGGTTTGATCTTGTGCATTTTGCCCCTTCTTTCACAATTCGGTGATGGTGTTTCGCTCATTTATAGAGGGTCTCTGCACATCCACTGTGGCCAGTGCAGATTGGGTTCAGTGTTGTCCATATCGCACAAGGCTGATCCAATCCGGGTGGATTTTCCAAGATGCAAGGCAAACTTTGACATTGTGGGGGCTAATTTTCTATCCAATGTTGTGTTGGAAGTTAAAACCCACCCCTCTCCTAGGAAAATGAAATATTTTAGGATATACTAAAAAGGCAGAATATTTCCACTAAAAAAGAAAAGTAGAAACTCAGAGAGGCAGAAACTCACCCCCACCCCACCTTTGCTAATGGGCCATTAGTCTGGCCTAGGCCAGTCTATTCTACATAACAAAGATCTACTCCAGGTAGAGCTATAATAGGAATTGCCCAAAGCCCTTTCATTACATCATCACCCAGCAAGTCTCAATCAAGCCTGGGACTCAGGACAGCCTACAGAGTTGCCCCTGCATGGCCCCCATGGGAGTCTGGCAACCAATCAGAATTCAAGCTCAAATTCAAATCCCAACAGAGGGTATAAAATCCAAGCACTCTCAGCATCTCAGCCCCTTTTCCACCCCGGATCTCCAAGGCATGTGATCCTGTCCACCATTAAACCATCTTTCCAAGCAGTCACCATGTTCCCAGTGTCTTTTTCCCCACTTGGGATTGAACGCAGAAGGATAATTCTTCCAACAGTTGTTTCTACATATTGTGTATGTTTCAAAATCATCTTCTACAAGTAGTTTAGTAGTAGAAATGCAGTGGTACCTTGGTACTCAACAACTTTGGAACTCATCCAATTTGCTAGTCAATGCATTGTGACCTGAAAATTTTGTCCAGGTACTCATTGTTTGTTTGATACTCAACACACAAGTTAGAACTGGGGTGACATGATAGCAGTCTTCCAAGATCTAAGGGGTTGCCATACTATACTATACTATATACTTACTATATCATATGACCTAAAATGGACACCTAACATCAAAAACATCATCAAAAAAGCACACAAAGAATGTTCTTTCTGCGCCCACTCAGGAAGCTCAAACTGCCCAAGGAGCTGCCGATCCAGTTCTACAGAGGAAGGATGGAGTCTGTCATCGGTACCTCTATCACTGTCTGGTTTGGTTCTGCAACCCAAAAGGACAGACACAGACTCCAGAGAGGAATTAGGACAGCAGAAAAAAACAATGGCTGCCAACCTGCCTTCCATGGAGGACCTGTATCCTGCACGAGTCAAGAAGAGGGCTGTGAAAATATCTACAGACCCCTCACATCCCGGACATAAACTGTTTCAATTCCTTCCCTCAAAACGACGATGTAAAGCACTGCACACCAGAACAACTATACACAAGAACAGTTTTTTCCCCAAAAACCATCACTCTGCTAATGTTCAACTATTTACAAAGTGTGCACTACTATCACTATTAATCTTCTCATCCCTCCTTATCACCCATCCCCTCCCACTTGTGATTGTAGGACTGTAACTTTGTCGCTTGCATCCTCACAATTTATATTGACTGTTTCCTAGTATGATTTGATTATTGATTGTACCCTATGACTATCGTTAAGTGTTGTACGTTATGATTCTTGATTCTTAACGGATGTACCTTTTCTTTATGTATTTACATCAAGACAAATTCCTTGTGTGTCCAATCACACTTGGCCAATAAAGAATTCTATTCTATTCTGTTCTATTCTATTCTATTCTGTTCTGTTCTGTTCTGTTCTGTTCTGTTCTGTTCTATTCCATTCCATATTTCTATTCTATTCTATTCTAGAGGGCTGGAGGCGAAAACCAGGGGTGGGATTCTACCGGTTTGGACCGGTTCGGGTGAACTGGATGTTAAATTTGCGTCTGGTTCAATGAACCAGTATTTCAACCGAACCGGCTGGTCCTGCCCACTCCTCCCCTTCCCAGAGTCTCCACATGGCCGATTTTCGATGCAGGTCAGTGCAGAGACAGTGGGAGGGGGAAAAATAGGCCTGTTTCTGGCTTCCGGGGGGGCCCCTCCAGAGCCCAGGGGAAACCATTTTCGTCCTCCCAGAGGCTTGGGGTGAAACCACCAGACCCTTGGGAGGGGGAAAATGGCCTCCCCTAGGGTCTGGAGGCCCACTGGAACCCGGAAACAGGAAGGTCCGGCAGGCCATGCCCACCAAGCAACCGGGCAGCAAAGCAGTTGCTGGGATTTTTGAATTGCACCCCTGGCTGAAACATATGAAGAACGGTTGCAGGAATGGGATTGATGTCATGCAGTGAAAAGAAGGACTAGGACATGATGGCATCTTCCAACATTTGAGGGGCTGCCCCAAAGAAGAGGGGCTGGGGTCCACCTATTCTCCAAAGCCCCAGAAGGGAGGAGAAGAAGCAAGGGATGGAAACTCATCAAGGGGTTCAAACTAACTAGCCTAGAAATAAAGTGGAATTTCCTGACAGTGAGAACAATTTAAGCAGTGGAATAGTTTGCCACCAGAAGTCGTGGGTGCTCCACTGGGGTGGGATTCGACCAGTTGGCACCTATTCGCTAGAACCGGCTGTTACCATTCTAAGCAGTTCAGAGAACCAGTTGTTAGAAGAAATTACAGGGCTAATCCTGTAAGGGAGGCAGGAAGGAAACATTCTGGGGTTGCTTACAGAAACTGCCTCTCCGTTGACCCTTGTTACATTCTGGGCAGGACTAGACTTCCGGTCTCTGGAACTTTTTCCCCCTCCTTTGCTGGTACTTGGCTTGTGTGGAGGGACCAAAGTTACAATGGCACTGAAAAAAGTGACTTACGACCATTTTTCACACTTATGACTGTTGCAGCATCCCCACAGTCATGAGAGGCCAGGCGAGGAGATGCGTGCCTCGATGTGAGGGATGTGGAGTTGGCCACACCCAGCCAGTCACATGACCACCAAGCCACGCCCACCAACTAAGCCACGCCCACAGAATCGGTGGTTAAAAAGTTTGAAGCCCATCACTGGAGGTTTTAACGAAGTGATGGGACAACCATTTGTCTCCCCATTGTACTATACGACCAGTTGTATAGGGCAGTGGTGGCTAACATTTTTCGGTTCCTGTGCTGATAATTGCACGTGTGCTCATATGTGTGTGCTCGTGTCCCAGCACCCAGAAGGCAATGCATGCTGCCCCCCCCAGCCACGCACTATGCGTCTCCCACACATCCCCGCACTTCCTGAACATGCACATGCATGCCAGATACCCGACAATCAGACGTCTGGCAGTGGCACTCACACGCATGCGCGGTGGGGCTCTTCTGGCCGACCTCTCGCATGCTGGGGGAAATGGCTCTGTGTGTCACTTCCGGCATGCGTGCCATAGGTTTGCCAACATGGGTACAGGGCTTCCTGCCTGAGCATGGGGTTGGACTAGACCAGTGGTTGCCAAACGGTGAGCCGCGAGAAAATTTTGGTGGGCCACAGAGAAATCTCCCCCCCAGAGCATCCCCCCAAAGCAATTAATCCAGGCTGCGCAGAAACACAAGGCTTGCGAGAACCCTCCCCGACCACTCACTCCTTACCCGGCAAACTTTCCTGCTAAATTGGTATTCTTCCTTTTTCCGACCATCAGCTGTTCTGCTGTGCCTGGAGATTTAGATTAGCTAGGAAGCAGGAAATGGTTGGATTTCTTGCTTTCTAGCTAGTCTTTAAATCTTCGGCTCTGCTTTTAAGCACAGCCAAACCTCCCTTAGGACTGAAGGTTCTATTATTCAGTGCAGACTCACGGCAGGTAAATTTTATGTGACAGATTGAGCTAGCTGATGGCAGATAGATAGATCACTGAATGATTCTGTGAGCAACTCAAACGGCCTGCCTGCTTTGCCTGATTTTGGGTGAAAGTGACTCTTTTTTAAATAAAAAAATTCAATATTTATATAAATATATATATATATATTTATAAAAGTTTTATTGATTTTAACGACAAACAGAAAACATATAAGACATAAAACATAACATAAAAAAAAATCATTCTTCATAAATTTACAGTGTATCAGTTGGTTTATCACTCCCTTTTGTGCATCCATTTCATAGTCATCAAAATAATTATATTACATAATAACTCACATTATCAATCATCAGTAAAATATCCTAATATCATTATTGAACAATCATTTGACTGTAATTTTACTAATTCATATTTAAGCGAGATAACTATAATTGAGTTATTATATTGTATTATCTAACCATTGATAAAAAAGATCCCAAACTTCATAAAATTGTTTATCTTCTTGTTCTCTAATTTCAAATGTCAATCTACTCATTTCAGCACATTCCAATATTTTCTTAATAATTTCTTCCTCTAATGGTATTTTTTCACTCTTCCAATGTTTAGCAAATACAATCCTAGCCGCTGTTAATACATTTACAATCAAATACTTTAATATTTATATAAATATTTATAATATTTACATACAAGCCATGCCCAGCCAGTCACATGACCACCAAGCCACACCCACACATTAGGCCACACCCACCGAACCGGTTAGTGGTCCCTGGGATTTAAAATTATGAGTTTGGTGGTCCCTGAGGTCCAAAAGGTTGGCGACCCCTGGACTAGAAGACCTCCAAGGTCCCTTCCCACTCGGTGATTCTGAGCTGTTCAGTGCCCTGAGCGATGGATGACTGGCACCCAAGGTCTGCTTAGGAAACCTGGCCAGAGTCCCAGGAACGAATGATCCCAATGGAGAGGCGCACAGGGTCGGATCCAATTTCCCTGCATAGCTGAGAGGGAAGGAAATTGAATCAAGGCCAGGAGGCCGGTGGGGGCCAGACGGGCTGATCAGATCCATGTCCCTGATGGCGCCTCAGCCACCCTCCTGCCAGGCTGCAGCTGTGATGGTTGAGTGAATTTCCCCAGGAAGCCCGGCCCCCTTTGAGGCTGCCGGCCCTTTCCAAACGGGGAAGGCCGTCTCCCCAAGGTTGGGACCACCAAGGCTGGCCCAAATGGGCTTGCTGTCTTGTTTTGCTCTAAACGTTTATTCTAAAGAATGGCAGAGGGCTTGGGATGTAGTTCACAACTTCTAGATCGGCTGCTCCAAGGCTATGTAGCTCCAGACAAATTTGGTTAGTTTCATATGCATGTTTCTCCCTCCGAATTCTCAGGGTTTTTTAACTTTTATCCAAGTAAGTAGTTCTAAACATACAGAACAGAATTAGAATTAGAATAGAAAATAGAATAGAATAGAAGAATATAGAGTAGAGTAGAGTAGAGTAGAGTAGAGTAAATAGTATAGAATAGAATAGAATAGCAAATAGAATAGCAAATAGAATAGAAAATAGAATCAAATAGAATATAAGAATATAGATTAGAATTAGAATAGAATAGAATAGAATAGAATAGAAAATAGAATAGAATAGAATAGAATAGAATAGAATATAGGAATATAGAATTAGAATAGAATAGAATAGAATAGAATAGAATAGAATAGAATAGAATAGAATAGAAGAATATAGAATAGAGTAGAGTAGAATAGAATAGAATAGAATAGAATAGCAAATAGAATAGAAAATAGAATCAAATAGAATATAAGAATATAGATTAGAATTAGAATAGAATAGAATAGAATAGAAAATAGAATAGAATAGAATATAGGAATATAGAATTAGAATAGAATAGAATAGAATAGAAAATAGAATAGAATAGAAGAATATAGAATAGAGTAGAGTAGAATAGAATAGAATAGAAAATAGAATAGAAAATAGAATCGAATAGAATATAGGAATATAGAATACAATTAGAATAGAATAGAAAATAGAATAGAAAATAGAATAGAATAGAATATAGAAATATAGAATAGAATTAGAATAGAATAGAAAATAGAATAAAAAATAGAATAGAATATAGGCATATAGAATAGAATTAGAATAGAATTAGAATAAATTAGAATAGAATAGAAAATAGAATAGAAAATAGAATTGAATAGAATATAGGAATATAGAATTAGAATAGAATAGAATAGAATAAAAGGTGGTGGTAAAAACAGGGCCAAACTCACTCAACAACTGTCTTGCTTAACAATGGGAATGTTGGGTTCAGATCTGGTCGTAAGTCAAGGACTAGCTGCATTTGTGAGGGTTGCACTGTCCCAGGATCATCTGATCGCAATTTGTAACCTTCCCTGCCAGCTTCTGACAAGCAAAGCCAAGGGAGGAAGCCAGATTTGCTGAATGACTGTGACTGACTTAACAACTGCAAGAATAACCATGGCAAGTGTTGAAAGGCTTGGAAAATTCCTTTCTTCTGAGGATTCCATTTTCCCGCTGGGAAAACTCCGGTGCAAGGACACAGGCAACTGCTTGAAAGCTGGATCTTTTTATTTTTCAGGAAGGCGAGAGATAGCAAAAAGTCTGCGTTCCTGGGGCTACCTAGCTTTGTATAATAAGCCCCTGATTTTTATCCTTTTTTCCTCCTTTTGTGTGTGAGTGCTTGTGTTTGTATTTCTTAATGTTTTAAATCCTGTCAGGGGTTGTCTTCATTTCCGCCGGAGGGTAAACTCCAAGGGGGGGAGGGGGAGGTTGATTGGATTATCAGTTTCCTCCTAATGTTTTCTTATATTTGTTTTGTGGCAATCTCCTGTCTGCTTCCCATAGAATTTATTTCATGTCTTTTGTCTATTTGTTTTTGCTGATTTGGCATGACCTGTTGTTTGTAAGGGATTTCTTTTTCTTGTTTCCCTAGCTTTCTTAATTACTTGGCTTTTGTCTAGGGGGCTTCTTTCAATACCTTTTATTAAATCTCTTTTCCTATGCAAGTTTGTTTTATGGCTGGCCTGATGTTCCCTTTGGGCTTTTCCTGCTTGGGTGTCACCACTGTCCTCATGAAGTTCCCTTTCCACACAAGAAAACAGGCAAAACTCACTTAACAACTGTCTTACTTGGAAATTTTGGACTCAATTGTGGTCATAAGTTGAGGACTCTCTGTCTAGGCAAGAGAAGGGGGCTGTGGGTGGGGAAGAGAGAGGTGGAACAGGGAGAGGAGAGAGGAGATGCTCAGCTTTTAAGGAACCCAGTCAGAAGGGATGCAGAGATTCTCACTGGGGTCACAAACCAAGATCCAGTGCATGCTGGGAAGGGGCATTAACGCTTGCAAGGATCCACAACCAACTTTCCTTTCCCAGTAGTAGCCAGGGAGAAGGCAGCATGCAGATTTAACAGATAATCAGAGTTGGAAGGGACCTTGTGGGTCATCTTGCCCAACCCCCCAAGCCCCCCCCCCCGCCTAAGCAAGAGACCCTACACTATTTCTGACAGATTGGCAGTCCAATCTCTTCTTGAAAGTCTCAAGTGATGGCATACCCACAACTTCCGAAGGCAACTCCTGTTCCATTGATTGACTGCTCTCCCTGTCAGAAAGTTTCTCCTTATTTCCAGGTTGAATCTCTCCTTGGTCAGTTTCCATCCATTATTCCTTGTCTGGCCTTCAGGTACCTTGGAAAAAAAAACTTGACCCCCTCCTTTCTGGGGCAGCCCCTTAAATGTTGGAAGATGCTCTCCTGTCTCCCCTGCTCTTTCTCTTCCCTAGACCAGCCAGACGTAGTTCCTGCAACCATTCATTGGATGTTTTAGTCTCCAGTCCCCTCATCATCCTCTTTGCTCTTCTCTGCACTCTTTCTAGAGTTTCAACATTTTATAGTGTGGTTATCAAAACTGGATGCAGGACTCTAGGTGTGGCCTTACAGAGCTTTACAGAAGGGTACCGTAGTAGTGCTCCCTTGATCTCGATTGTATCCCTCTGTTAATGCAATTTAGGATTGCATTGGCTTTTTTAGCATGCTAATCTCTTTCCCCATCAGATTCCTACCTTTTTAATCACACTTATGACCATTACAGCACACACACACACCCCATGGTCACAGGATGATTGGCAAGTGACTCCTATTTATGAAGGCCTCAGCGTCCTGAGGTCACCTTTTGTAACCTTCTGAAAAGCAGAGTCCATGGAGAAGCCAGAGTCACTTTACAACTGAGTCACTAACTTAACAAAAGGCAGTGACTCACTTTATGAGTGTAGCAAGAAATGTAAAATAGGACAAAATTCCCTGAAGAAATGTCTGGCTTAGCAGCAGATATATCTATTTACTAATATATATATATATATATTGAGAGAGAGAGAGAGAGAGAGAGAGAGAGAGAAGACAATAGATGGATATATATATAAAGAGATTTAGAGATAGATAGATATTATAGATATGGATGGATAGATAGATAGATATGGAGGGAAGGTGGGAGGGATGATAGGTGAATGGATCAGATAGATAGATAGATAGATAGATAGATAGATAGATAGATAGATAGATAGATAGATAGATAGATAGATAGATAGATAGATATGCCATCTGTCAGATATGGTGTAGGGTGTCGTTTCCTGCTTGGGCAGGGGGTTCGACTAGATGACCTACAGCGTTCCTTCCAATTCTTTTTGTAATCTGTAATGTCATACAGATGTAGATATAGGTATTGTGATAGAGAATTTGAAACTGGCACATGCGCAGTATCGGGCGCCGGGCGAAGCGAAAGGAACCCAGCCGCGGCGAGGCCCGTGCGAGGGTCACGTGACTCCGCGAGAGCCCCGCCCCCCTCTGTCTCGTGCCGCCGCCCCACCCCAGTCCCCGGAAGTCCCCGTCGCGTGACCGGAAGCCGGAAGGAGGCGAGGCGCCAGCTGAGGGGGGGCTCGCCAGGGTCTCCCGTCCCCTCGGCCGGAGCAGCAGCAGCAGCAGCAGCAGCAGCGAGAGAGCCGCGGACGCCCCCTCCCCCCTCGGGCCTCCCCGCCCTCCGCCGCCGCCGCCATGGGCTGCTGCTACAGCAGCGAGAACGAAGCCTCCGACCAGGTCTCGGCCCCGCCCGGGGGGGGGGAGGAGGAGGAGGCCGGGTCCCCTCCGGCGGGTCTGGGGGCTTCGTGGCCTAGTGGGCTCCCCGCCTCCCTCGCGTGCCGAGGAGGTCTGGCTGGGGGCGTCCCGGAGGGAGGCGGGGTCTAGGCAGGCGGTACCTGCAGGGGAGGGGGCGAAGAGAAGACCCTCCCCCCACAAACTCCCTCCGGCCCCCGCTGCACAAAGCCAGGCCGGCCGGTCTCCACCCTCTCCCCCCCTCCCCTGCTCTTATTCGGGGGGGGGGTTCTCTGGGTCTGGGGGCCCTTGGGGAATCTGGAAAGGGTCTCTGTGGAGGTGGGGAGGCTGTGGGGAATCTCCCCTCCTGGGGTCCCTGTGGGGCGGGGGGCAGGAAGGAGATTCTGGGGCAAAGGGAGGCCTGGGTTCTTTTGTGGGGGTCCCTGGGGCTCCCTGAGCTGGGCGGTTTCCTTGCAGGCGTTTCACGACCCAACTTGGGAACATTATCCATGCTAGGAGGCAGAGGAGGAGTTGCAAAGTGAAAAAGGAGGAGGAAGGAAAGAGAAAGAAAGGCAAAGAGGAGAAGGAAAAGGAGGACTGTGTAGTCCTGGATGCTCCCTGAGTTGTGCTGTTTTCTTGCAGACGTTTCGTGACCCAACTAGGAAACAGCATCAGTGCTAGAAGGAAATGGGAATTGTAGAGGAGGAGGAGGACTGATGGTCTCTGAGCTGGGTGCTTTTCTTGTAGACGTTTCATGGCCAACTAGGGAACAGCATCAGTGCTGGAAAGAAAGGGAGGTTTGGCTCTCTTGTTTATATATAAACTGTTTGCTCTGCCAGCGTTGGTGGAAGTGCAGTTTTTCTCCTTGCTAGTTCCTTGACTATGATGTTGCTTTCTGTTTAATTGTTTGTCTGAGGTCAATCCCTGCTTATCTGGATGTTTCATATTACTTCTGATGATGTTACCTAGTTGGGTCAGAAAAAGTCTGCCAGAAAACCAGAGAGCACCAAGGACCCCACTGTTGCCCTCCTGCACCTCCTCTCCTCAAACTCCGCTCTTTTCTACTAGTGGCACTGATGAGTTTCCCTAATTGGGTCACAAACTCTGTGAGAAATACACCAGAGAGCACCAAGGACCCCACAGTTCAGCCCTGAGCTACAAACATTTTCTTCTATTTATTTGTTGTGCCTGCAGTTTTCTTGGCAAGATTGGTCCTTTGTTTTGCCCTATCCTCCTCTTTCTCCTCCTCCTCTTCCTCCTTCTTCCTCCTCTTCCTGGCTAGGGAGGGAGGGGAAGGGCCGCCCCAAAGCCACCCAGCCGGCTTCCCCACCCATGGGAGGGCCGGAAAGGCCACTCTTCCAGTCCCCAACCTGGGTCCTTTAGTCACCACCTCGAACACTGCTGCCTTCCATTGGAGTCAATTGGTGATTTTGCCTGGAGGAATCCATCCAGGTGTCTTGGCAACCAGTTTTGGGGGTGGCTTTGTCATTGCTTCCCTTCTAGGATGAGAAGGAGAATGGTTGAAAGTCACCTAGTCAGTGTCCTGCATTTGGGGTCCCTCCTGCCTCGCACCTCCGATCAGAAGCAACTCCCAAGACAGCAACTTTTCTTGACGTAGGTGGTCCTTGACACGAGGGAGCCCAACATTTCCAAGATTTGCTAAGTGAGGCAGTTGTGAAGCTGCCCAGAGTTACCCTGTGGTAAAAGATGGGCAGCCAATACATTTTTTTAAAAAATGGGGTTTTTGCCCCATTTCGCAACTTTCCTTGCCACCACTGTTAAGTGAATCCTGGTAGGTGTCAAGTTTGTAACATGGTTATTACGTGAGCCTGGATTCCCCATGGGGGGGACTCGGCTTGTCAGAAGACCACGAAATGTGATCCAGATTCTGTGTGGTCGCCTAGTAGGATGATGAAGAAGGTCACGTGATCGAAGTTCAGACATTCAGCAACTGACCCACATTTACGACAGTCACAGTGTGCTGAGTGCAACCTCCTGACAAGCAGAGTCGATGGGGTGTGTTACCAACTGCAGTGATTCACTTAACGGTGGCAAGAAAGGTCGTCAGATGGGGGGGAAAACTCACAGTCGTAAGTCGAGGAGAACCTGTCGGTGGTGACCGAAAGGCCGAGGAAAGTCCCAGAGGCAAGGAGACCAACGCTCTGGAGCAGAGCTGCCTCCGTTGGGTGTGGAAATACTGGAGAGTTCCAGGGATGGCAAAGTGTCCCATGGGCGAATAACCGAAAGAGCAGGCCTAGGCTAGAGGGGAGGGGCAGCCTCAGGCTCCTTGTCCAGCCAAGGGGCTCCTTGGGGGCCATGTGAACTGCAGCAGGCTGTGGGAAAGATGGTTCCCTCCCCCTAAAAGGGAAGTTGGCAGAGGGAGGAAGGCAGGCAGGACGATGACCCAGAAAGGAAGAGGAGGGGGCTGTCCTTGGCGCCCTCTGAGCTGGGTGGGCTTCCTGCAGACGTTTCATGACCCAACTAGGTGATGTCATCAGTGCTAGAAGGGGAGTGGGGCTTGTGGGGAGGAGGAGGAAGAGGGAAAGGCCTGTGGGGTCCTTGGTGCTCTCCGATCTGGGTGTCTCCCCTGAAGACGTTTCATGACCCAACTAGGTGATTTCATCAGTGCTTAGAAAGTAGTGGGGGGTTTGCTCTCTGTATCTACGGGTGGCTTGGCCTGTTGGTGTGGGTGGAAGTGGTCATGGCGGTTTTTTCCTTAGGCTGTTTATGATTTGTTTGTGTGAATTGGTAGTTCCACAGCCACTAATACAGGGGTCATCAAACTTTTAAGGCTTGTGGACTTCAATTCCCAGAATTCCTCCTCCAGTCATGTTAGTTCAGGAATTCTGGGAGTTGAAGTCCACAAGACTTAAAGCTGTCAAGTTTGAAGAACCTTGCACTAAGAGATAAGCAGGGAGCAAATTCCCCCCTCCCTTCTAGCCCTGATGCGGTTCCCCAGTTGGGTCATGAAATGTCTGCAGGAAAACAACCAAGCTCAGAGAGCACCAGGGCCCCAGTCTTCCTCCTCTTCCTCCCTTGTAGACCTGATGACGTTCCCTGGCCATGAAACATCTGCCATAAAACCACGCAGCTCGGAGAGCCTCAGGGACCCCTCCGTCTTCCTCCTCCCACCCTCCTCTCTTGCAAACCTTCCTCCCTTCTAGCACTGATTGTGATGGGTCATGAAACGTCTGCAAGAAGAGGACCAAGCTCCGAGAGCCCCACAGTCCCTCTCCATCTTCCCTTCTCCTCTCTGCAAACCCCTCTCCCTCCTAGCCCTGATGAGGTTACCTAGCTGGCTCATGAAACGTCTGCAGGAAAAGCAGCCAAGAGCTCCAGGGAGCCCTCATTTCAACCTTGAGCTGCAAATGTTCTCCTCTTCTGCCTTTTGTTCTACCCAGTCCAGGAGGGATTAGGGACCTCCTGCCGGGCTCCACTTGCTCCTCCCCAGACTGACTCCCCCTGCCCTTGTCCCCTCACTTGCAGGGGGAGGAGTCCAAGCCCCTGCTGCCCCCGGCCTCCAGCCCACCCAACAAGTCCATGAATGGAATGGAATCCTGCTGCACTCTGCCTTCCGCCCGGACAGACGAGCAGGCCCTGCTCTCCTCCATCCTGGCTAAGACAGCCATGTAAGTCTTTGGGGGGAGGGGAGGGGAGGGGAGGCTGCCTGTTCTGGGGGACCCAGGTGAACGGGGTTAATTTCCAGGGGTACCTGTGGGTATATACGTCCTTTTTCTTTCAACCTTTCTTCTGTTATCAATCATTGCAAAGTCAGCCAGATGACCAGACTGGGTTTGGCATTTTTTTATCCGCCTCTCCAAGATCCCTTCCCAAGGACCTGGGAGAGGCCGGTGTGGAGGCTGGATGGCGTTACAGCTGTCATGACGGGATGTCAAGCTGTCTTTTGCAACTGACTGACAGGGGTTTTTGTCCGTGGCAAAATAATACTCAGAATGCTGGTTTTCCTCCATCCCCTCTTTTTGTTGTTTTCATTGATTAAATCTGTCTGGACTCCCATCGTACTGCGTAGAGGCTCTGGGACAGACTTGCAAATCTCCTAGGAACAGAAATGGAAGCGTTAGAGCAGGGGTCCCCAAACTTGGCCACTTTTAAGACTGGTGGAGAATTCTGGGAGTTGACGTCCACCGGTCTTAAAGTGGCTAACTTTGGGGACCTCTGCATCAGAGGTTAAATAAAGAGAAATTCAGTTAAAAACTGGAATAGTCCAGGGTGGAAGTGGGATCTTCTTCCTAGTCCACTCTCCACCCTCCATGGAACATCCCCCAGGCCAGGCCAGTCGGCAGAGCCAGCCCTGGAGGCTCTTGAGTGGGCCAACAAGGCCTTGGGGTCTTGTGAAAGATATTCCCTCCCTGCTTGAAAGGCTTGGCCCACCTTCCCCAGGTAGCTGTTACCCAACCCTGAGCATTGGCCCTGCTCCTGGCCGTGGGTATTTGGCTTGGGGCCAAGGGCCGACTGCCCCAGAAACCCCCCCCCCGCCCAGCTGCAGGGTAGTATGGGTGTGCGGTCCTGAGTGAGGCAGGAGGAGCGCAGCTGTCTCTAACCCTCAGGTGCTTCTGCCTTCCTGCAGCAACATCATCGATGTTTCAGCCGCAGACCAGCAGCAGATGGAGCAGCACGAGTACATGGACCGAGCACGGCAGTACAGGTACGCCGGCCCTGGGCAGTGCAAGTGGGGAGGGGAGATTGGCCCTGGTGGGGGGGAGAGGGGGGGCTGCTTAAACTCTCTCAGGCAGCCTTGCCGTGAGATTACAGTTGTGAGTAGCCCTCGGCTTGCCACGACCCGGGTGCATCGTACAGCGGTGCTGAAAAAGGAACTTATGACCGGTCCTCACCCTTATGACCATCATAGCCTTCCCATCATCACATGTCAAAAAAGCCAAGGCAATCCTAAGCTGCATGAACAGAGGGAGACAGTCGAGATCAAGGGAGGTAGTAATACCGCTCTGTAAAGCCTGAGTAAGGCCACACCTGGAGTCCTGCATCCAGTTTTGGTCACCACACTATAAAACAGATGTTGAGACTGTAGAAAAAGTGTAGAGAAGAACAACCAGGATGATTTTAGGGGACTGGAGGCTAAAACATACAATGAACGGTTGCAGGAACTGGGCCCGGCTGGTCTAGGGAAGAGAAGGACCAGGGGAGACAGGAGAGCATCTTCCAATAGTTGAGGGAGGGGCTGCCCCAGAGAGGAGGAGGAAGGGGTCAAGCTATTTTCTAAGGCACCCGAAGGCCAGTCAAGGAACAATGGATGGAAACTGACCAAGGTGAGATTCAACCTGGAAATAAGGAGAAACTTTCTGACAGAAGAATCAACCAACGGAACAGAAGTTGCCTTCAGATGTTGTGGGAGCTTCATCCCTGGAGGCTTTGAAGAAGAGGCTGGACTCCCATCTGTCAGAAACTGTGTAGGGTCTCCTGCTTGGATGTGGGGGGGCGGGTTGGACTAGATGACCTACAAGGTCCCTTCCGACTATGATTATCTGTTAATCTGACATGTATTAACAATGGTTGCAGCCTGCTGGGCTCCTTCCCAGCCACCTTCAGAGTCAATGAGGGTAAAGCCAGCTTCACTTAACACACCTACAACGATTCACTTAGCAACTGGGGGGGCAAAAGTGGTAAAATTGGGTGCAACTCACTTAATAACCGCCTTGCTTAGCAACAGAAGCTACTGCTGCTGTTTGTGGTGGTGAAGTCAAGGACGACCTGCAGATCTGTTCCCTGATGGAGCTGTCACACAAGCCGGACCAGGAGGCTGTGGCCTGTCAATCACTGGTGGAGGGACCCGGTTGGGTGGGGCGGCCTTCCTCGTTCAGACCACCCTCCAGAGACGGGGGAGGCTGCTGCACCAGACTCAATTTTTGGTCCCATTCTTGCAAAAACTCTTTCAGCCACACCTGACCTTAGGGCAGGGGTCTCCGAACTTGGCCACTTTTCGGTAGACTTCCACGCCCAGAATTCTGGGAGTGGAAGTCCACCAGTCTTAAAGTGGCCAAGTTTGGGGACCCCTGCCTTAGGGCCCACAGGTAGGTTTCAGACCCACAGCTAGTGCTTGACTTACAACAGTTCATTTAGCTACAGTGGCACAAAAAAAGTGACTTGGGACCCGTTTTTTCACACACACCCATTGCAGCCTCCCCTGCGGCCACGTGATCAAAATTGGGATGTTTGGCAACTGGCATGGCCTTACGACTGTTGCAGTGATGACGTGATCCCCTTTTGTGACCTTCTTTACGACGGACAAAATCCAGGGGGGGCAGCCAGATTCCCTTCACCACCGTGGGACTAACTTATCTGCGGTGGTTGACTTAACATCCGTGGCAAAGAAGGGTTGTCAGGTGGGACAAACGCACTCAACAAATGTTTTACTCAGCAACTTAAATTTGGGGCTCAGTGGCGGACGTAACTCGAGGGCCACCTTGTACTTAAACCGGCTGCCCGGCATGTTCAGTCCTGGGGAGTGAAATTTCTGGTGGTCCTTAAGATGAAACGGGTGCCGGCCCTGTTGTGGGAGGGGCTGCAGCCCAGCCCACCTGGAGTGGTTCAGTTGCCCCTGGTGGCAAGTGGAGACTCGTGGGGCTGCCCCTCTGGCTCACTCCATCCCTCTCTGCCCCCTCTTCTTCCCTCCCCAGCACCCGGCTGGCCGTGCTGAGCAGCAGCCTGACGCACTGGAAGAAGCTCCCTCCGCTGCCCTCGCTGACCAACCAGCCTCACCAGGTCCTCGCCAGCGACCCCGTGCCCTTCACAGACCTGCAACAGGTAGGTGGCTCGGAGGTGGGTCTCCCTCTGGTTTCCCTCTCAGAAGCCAGGGCACTGAACAGCCCCCCAGCTGTGCCCCAGCTGGCCTGGCAAGGCCCCCTAACCCCCCCCCGCTCCCCTGGACTCTTGGGACTTCCAGCTGGAGGAGCTGGCTGGCTCCGTCCCTTAGAGCCAATTTCACCTGCATTTTATATATTATATGCTCAGAAGTTTTTTTATTTTTTTTATTTTTATCAATCCACTTTTATTTTAAAAGTAACTGAAAGTGGTGAACGTATACAACATTCCTTTCTCCCCTTTATTTTCTGAGCCTGTGAGGTGGGCTGGGCTGAGGGGGGAGGATTGGTCCCAAAGTCTCCCACCTGACTTTCGTTAGGCATTACCTGAGGCGGGATTAGAATTCTCTACCCCTTGATGATTGGCCCAAAGTCACCCGGCTGGACTAGAACTCACCGCCTCCTGGGGATTGGCCCCAAATCACCCAGCCTGCCTTAATGGCACCATTCTTCGTGCCGTAATTAGCGCTTAGAGTGACACACCGCTTCCCAGGGCCTCCCCAGCCTGTGGCCCCCACAACCATCTGGCCCCTCATTTTACCCACCACGGAAGGACGAGTCAACCTGGAGCCTGGTGAGAATCGAACGGTGACTCTGGGCAGAGTCAGCCGGCAATGCTGCCCTCCAACCCCTGGGCCACCAGGGCTCTTAGGCAGCTGTTTACTGTGGAGATATCCGAGCGGGTAGTTCCCCGATTGGGGTGACAGTGACAGGGCCATCTACCCCCACGCCCTTGCAGACTGACGACATTCCCTAGTTGGGTCATGAAACGTCTGTAAGAAAGCAGCCAGCAGCACCAGAGACCCTCCTGGCAGAAGTCTCTCCTCCATAGCTGAGGGAGGGATGGGCCGAAGCTTCTCCTGCGCCCCCTTTTTCCTCCAGGTCTCCCGGATAGCTGCCTACGCCTACAGTGCCCTCTCCCAGATCCGCGTGGACGCGAAAGAAGAATTGGTGGTGCACTTTGGGATCCCCTGATGCCCACATCCGCTCGCCTGGGCTTGGGTGATTCCTCCTCCACGTTTGGTTTCTCTCCTCCCCTCCGCTGGCTCGACACCGCAGTGGGCCTCGTGCCCAAGAAGAGACACCGGGTCTGTCCCCCAGCCACAGGGACTCTTAACGCGTGGACAGCCAAAGGCTGGCGAGACCCCTCACCTGGCGGCGCCCTCCTCCTCTTCCTCCTCTTCTCCCCAGCTGGGCCAGGAGGCAGAGGGCGTTTGCCTTTGTGGTTGTGGCTCTGGAACGTGGACTTTGTGCCGGAGGGAGGGGAGGGGCCCAAGCATGCTCGGGGGAGCCGTCGTCACCCCCAACCCCCTTGGCTGAGCCAGGTTGCTTCCTTCCGCCTCCCGATCTTTGGAGCACGGGGGAATTGGAGCCTTTTAGGGCGGGGGAGGGGGGGGAAGCAACACAACCACGGAAGTGGAGCCTTTTGGGTCCTAGCATCCTCCTCGGTCTGTACCTCCCTCCCCCGTTTTACCTCCTGGGCTGTCGTTTTAATTTTCCTCTCTCTCCTCCTTTTGGTTTTGCTAAAGTAGGTTAAGAAAAGTATAAATATATTCATCCGAGCCAAGGCCCGCTCTTTATTGGACCGGAGGTGGAAGGACGGAAGGGCCGGCTTTATCCTTTCGTTGGCGAGAGCCTCCCACGACACAAAAACAGCGGCTGAGACTCTGGGAAGAGGGCAGGGAAGGGCCACGGGGGAGGGGGAGGGATTGAAGGGCCCAGGAGGCCCCAACAATTGCAGGGACGGGGAAGCACCAGGGGTGACAGGACAGCATCTTCCAATATTTGAAGGGCCGCCCCAGGTAAGAGAGAGTAAATTTATTTATTCTCCAAAAGACGCAGGGAAAGGAAGAAATGGGAGCTTCACCTAGAACTGATTTCACTAATTCAACCATGGAAGGGCTTTCTTTCGGAAGTTGTGGGTCCCTTAGCAACCAAACTTTTGGGCTCCATCGTGGTAGGAAGTCAAGGATCATCCCTTACCTCAGGGGTCTCCAACCTTGGCTCCTGGAAGCCTGGCGGACTTCAACTCCCAGAATTCCACAGCCAGCAAAGCTGGCTGTGGAATTCTGGGAGTTGAAGTCCGCCAGGCTTCCAGGGGCCAAGGTTGGAGACCCCTGCCTTACCTGATGGGGCCAAGCAGGGAGATACCCCAGGGGTTCTCAACCTGTGAGTCACTGGCCCCTGGGGGCCCACCAAGCCTTGGAGGAACGCGGTGCTTTGAAGCAGGGGGCCCCAAACTCGGCAACTTGAACACTTGTGGCCTTCAACTCCCCCGCTTTAAACCTCGATTCCAGCCTTGGGGGACCCCTGGCTACTAAAGGTGTTCAAAGGGGGTCTGTGGCGAAGAAGAGGTTGAGGACCACCGACCTGTGCCTCCAGGTGCAACGTACAGGTGAAACTGCAGGCAGAGCACCCCTCCAGAAGAGCCTTTGGGGTCTTGGCCGGGAAGTAAGAGGGTGGGGGCTGCGTTTTCTGCCTGGGCCCCATGGCAAGCAAGCTGGGGGGGGCAGTGGGCCAAATTGACATTCACTGAAGGGTGCCTTGAGGCCATCCAGCCAGAGCCCATGTCCCACTCAAGTGTGGGTTGACCATCTCTAATGGGAGGTTTTGGAAGAAGGGGGAGGGGGCTTCTGGCTTACAGATACAACATGGCAGTTTGTTTTCCTATTCTGTAGCACAGCAGCACAGGGTGTGTTTTGTGGGTCCTTGGTGCTCTCTGAGCTTCTAGCTTATTGGCCCTTATACTCCCTTTAGCACAGAGGATGTTCCCTATCTGGGTGATGGAACATCTGCTAGGAAATCAACAGGCTGAGAGCACCAGGGGCCTCACAGTCCTCCTCGCTCCACAAACCTCTGCCTTCCTAACACTGATGATGTTCTCTAGTTGGGTCATGAAACGTCTGCAAGAAAACCACCAAGGTCAGAGAGCAGCAAGGACTCGTCGTTTCAACCCTGAACTACAAAAATTCCCTCCCATTGGTGTGTCTTCCTTTGCCTATTTTATCCTTGACCAGTTACAACACTGGAAAAAAAGCGACATGTTATATCTAAGAGAAGGAGAAACGTCCCAACCCTGAAAACCAACAACCAGTGGGATGCCAAAAGCTGTGGGTGCCCCATCACTGAAGGCTTTTGAAGGAGAGATTCGACAACCATTTGCCTGAAATGATAAGACTCTTGCTTGAGTGCGGAGGGGGGGGGGTTGGACTAGATGACCTCCAGGGTGTCCCTTCGAACTCTCTTATTCTATGGCCTAGGAAACATTTCCCACTCTTCGTTCGCAACCGACTAAAAAAAAAACAACCCATCCATTTGGAACAGAGAACATTTCCTTTCGCACCTATCCAGGTGTATCGGGTGCCCCCCTGGCTCTCATTGGCCCCCCTCCCCGCAATTCACCAGGAGAAGCTGCTCTAAAGCTTTATTCCTCAGGAAGGCGGCCGTCCCATCAGTAGCGTTCCCGTTTCTTCCGGATGGCCTTTGGCTTGGTGTTCATGCGCCTCCAGACGGCTGCGGTGCTGCGGTCCAGTTTGGTGATGCCGCTGAAGTCGAAGTTCTTCAGCTGGGGCAAGGTGGACAGGACGTAACTCCTAGGTAGGAGGGAGGGACGGGGGGGGTCATTCCCCTTGCTCCCTGGGCAGGACCCTTCTCCCCTCCCCTCCCCTCCAAGGGCTGGAAGCCACGGAAGGCTGCCAAAGGCGGGGAGGGCAAAAGGGATGAACACCACATGCAGGGAGTCCTCAACTTGCAACAGCTCATTTCATGACTGGAAGTTAACGGCAGCACTGAAAAAGTGACTTAGGGCCTGTGATGATCCAAAGGGGCGCGACACAAAAATAACAAAGTCACCCAAGTAGAATAAATTCCCTTTAATGCCTCCAACTTGCACCCTAATGTCCAATTGTCCTCGGCTGGATATCAAACTCTTCCAAAAATAGTCTACGAAAGGAGTAAATGCAGTCCGAACCCAAAGTAAAAATAATTAGAAATAAAAAAAAACCCCACACAAACCACACTGAAGTAATTAACATAGCAGGCCAGGATGATAAATTGCAGACTTCCACAAGATAATGCAGCACCCACAGTTGGGAGGACCTCAGAGCCCAGATAAGCCTCGAGCAAGATGATGCACGCTTTGCTTCCAGCCCCACTTATATCCTGTTCTCCCAGCTGCAACTAATGAAAGGGATCAGGGCCCTTTCCTCCCCCGTAAGCCATGTTGCTCCCTTCTCCGTTCCTCCCTGCGTGCCCTAGGATGCAGAGGGGGTGGCCCTGCGTCTTCCTCTGAATGCCCAGCCGGACTGGACCCTTCCCTGGTTTCCTCCCCAGCCCCCGGAGCCCCACTCCCACTCCCTGTTGGCTGCTCCATCTCCCCCTCAGAATCAGACTCCAACAAGGGCATGATGGGACTGTTTTGCACACAACCATTGCAGCATCCCTCCCGTGTCCCCCTGATCAAACTTCAGGCACTTGGCAAAACGCTTCATATTTATGACGGTTGCAGGGTCCCCTTTTGCAACCACCTGACCAGCAAGCCAGATTCACTTAACAACCATGTTAACTCACTTAACAACGGCAGCGATTCCCTGAACGAATGGGGGCAAGAAAGCTCATAAAATAGGGGGAAAATATAACAAGGCTCTCACCGAAGTGACAGAAACATCGGGCTCAATGGTGGTCATAAGTTGAGGACTACCTGTCCTAAGAAGAGACTGGACAGCCCCTTGTCCAAAAGGCTGTGGGGATGGTGGTCTCCTGCTTGAGCGGGGGTTGGACTAGAAGACCTCCAAGGTCCCTTCCAGCTCCATTCTGATTGGTTGGTTGCTAGGATAGCTGCCTCCAAACCTTGTGAGCATTCCTATAGGGCGGCAGCCCCCTTCGTCCTCCGTGTGTGGCTCCTAGCCAGAGAGAGGTGGTAGCCCGGCCTCTTAGGAAGAGCAGAGGCTGCCTTTACGTGGGCGGCCTTCCTTGGAGGTGGGATCCAGCTCAGTGGACAGAACTATCAACCAGGGGAACTCCTGGCCTCTAGGGGCTGTGGCTGCTCCCTCTCTGGAGGTTTCTAAGAAGAGACCAGACAGCCCCTTGTCTGGAATGGTGTACGGTCTCCTGCTTGAGCGAGGGGGTTGGACTAGAAGGCCTTTAAGGTCCCCTCCAACTGTGTTATTCTATGTTCTAGGATGGACCGTATGGGGAAAATGGGGGGGGGCATGCCTTGGGCAGGGGCTGGACCAGAAGATCTTTGCGGATGGATGGATGGATGGAGAGATGAAGGGATGGATGGATGGAGAGGGATGAATGGATGAAGAGAGGGATGGATGGATGGAAGAAGAGAGGGAAGGAGGTATGGATGGGTGAGAAGGATGGATGGATGAAGAGGCATGGATGGATGGAGAGGGATGGATGGATGGAGAGGGAAGAAGGGATGGATGAGTGAGAAGGATGGATGGATGAAGAGAGGGATGGATGGATGAAGAGGGATGAATGGATGAAGAGAGGGATGGATGGAAGAAGAGAGGGAAGGATGGATGGAAGGAGAGAGGGAAGGAGGTATGGATGGGTGAGATGGATGGATGGATGAAGAGGCATGGATGGATGGAAGGAGAGGGAAGAAGGGATGGATGAGTGAGAAGGATGGATGGATGAAGAGAGGGATGGATGGATGGAAGGAGAGAGGGAAGGAGGTATGGATGGGTGAGAAGGATGGATGGATGAAGAGAAGCATGGATGGATGGAGAGGGATGAATGGATGAAGAGAGGGATGGATGGATGGATGAAGAGAGGTATGGATGGATGGAGAGATGAAGAGATGAATGGATGGAGAGGGATGAATGGATGAAGAGAGGCATGGATGGATGGAAGAAGAGGGAAGAAGGGATGGATGAATGAGAAGGATGGATGGATGAATAGAGGGAGGGAGGGATGAAAGGAGAGGGAGGGAGGGATGGATGAGTGAGAAGGATGGATGGATGGAGAGATGAAGAGATGAATGGATGGAGAGGGATGAATGGATGAAGAGGCATGGATGGATGGAAGGAGAGGGAAGAAGGGATGGATGGATGAAGAGAGGGATGGATGGATGGAAGGAGAGAGGGAAGGAGGTATGGATGGGTGAGAAGGATGGATGGATGAAGAGAGACATGGATGGATGAAGAGAGACATGGATGGATGGAGAGGGATGAATGGATGAAGAGAGGGATGGATGGATGGAAGAAGAGAGGGAAGGAGGTATGGATGGATGAAGAGAGGCATGGATGGATGGAGAGATGAGATGAATGGATGGAGAGAGGCATGGATGGATGGAAGAAGAGGGAAGAAGGGATGGATGAATGAGAAGGATGGATGGATGAAGAGAGGGAGGGAGGGATGAAAGGAGAGGGAGGGATGGATGGATGAGTGAGAAGGATGGATGGATGAAGAGAGGCATAGATGGATGGAGAGGGATGAATGGATGAAGAGAGGGATGGATGGATGGAAGAAGAGAGGGAAGGAGGTATGGATGGGTGAGAAGGATGGATGGATGAAGAGAGGCATGGATGGATGGAGAGATGAAGAGATGAATGGATGGAGAGGGATGAATGGATGAAGAGAGGCATGGATGGATGGAAGAAGAGGGAAAAAGGGATGGATGAATGAGAAGGATGGATGGATGAAGAGAGGGAGGGAGGGATGAAAGGAGAGGGAGGGAGGGATGGATGAGTGAGTGAGAAGGATGGATGGATGAAGAGAGGGATGGATGGATGGAAGAAGAGAGGGAAGGAGGGATGGATGAAGAGAGGGATGGATGGATGGATGAAGAGAGGGATGGGTGAGAGGGATGGATGGAAGAAGAGAGGGAAGGAGGGATGGATGGATGAGAGGGATAGATGGATGGATGGGTTTGCCTCCAGAAGTTGCAGGTGCTCCATGGCTGAACGTTTCTAAGAAGAGACTTGACAGCCACCTGCCTGGAATGGTAGGAGAAGACCTTCAATGTCCCTTCCAACTCTGTTGCTTTTGTCTCAAGGAATCCTTCCAATCGACATGACGATGCAAGCCAAGAGGTGTGTCTCCTCCTCCTCCTCCTTCCAAAACAGGTGGAAGATCAGTTTCTCGTGGGTTGGCAGAGGTCCAAGAAGAGCAGAGAAGTTGAAGAAGCTGGCCCATCCAGTTGGAGTTCCTGCGTGGCCTGGAACCAGCTCACTCCATAAGAGTTGATGGACCTTGGAGAGTTGACCAACCTTGGCAACATTGCAACTTGTGGACTTCAGCACATGCTGGCTGAGGAATTCTGGGAGTTGAAGTCCAAACTCGTAAAGTTGCCAAGGTTGGAGATATCTGAACAAGAGAATAATTCAGGTTCTTCTGGGCTGTTTAGGATTGATTTTCCCTATGTCAATCAGAGGTAGGAAGTTGCAATTGACATGCTGAGTCATTGCTCTGATCAGTCTCTCTGTAGGGCATTGTGTAACCTTGTGTGTTCTCAAAAGTCTTGTGACATTTGAGTGGTTGGTTTCCAGGACTCGGGAAGAGAGGCCATGCTTTCTGCATACCCAAGAAGGGCAATGATTTGTCCAAATTGACTAAAAACGGTACCAATGCCAATCTGAAGTGGCGTTCTTGTCTGGCAAAATCTGTTGCAAAAAACCTGAAGCAGATCGGGAAGCCCCACAAGGAAGATGGTTCTGGAGGATTCCACGGGGGGAAACAACTTGTCCTTTTGGTATTGGGGACTGGAGTCGATCCAACCCAAAAGGAAGCACTGGGTCCCGTTCTGGGAAGACTCCCAGGGAGAGGGGTGCATCCATTGAAACCAACCGCTTGGACACAGAAAGAGAGGGGGGGGACATGCTTCTCACGGGGCAGCTTCCAGCATGGAATTTAGGGGATTTAATGCAAAGTTTCTGGGATCTGGAGAACAGTCGCTCCAAGTCCAGAATAACTGGGTGGGAAGGGACCTCAGAGAATTATGCTTCTTTTCACTGATTGAAGAGGAAATCAGAAAGCCCATCTTTTCACGCTTCTGGGATAGCATGGGACAAGTAGCCCAAGACTTACAAAGGCTTCCATGCAAAGTTCCTTTGGATTGTATTAGGCATCCTCACAATATAACTCACAATTATGCTGAGATTCACCTAACATCCAATCTTTGCCTCCATAGTGTTATCTTATCTTCAACCCATAGCATAGGAGGTCCAGGTAAGAATGCCCAAAAACTCCCCCAGCCCAAACAGAGATCAATTCAGTGACCAATCAGGATTACAGATGTGACCACGTGACATGAGCTACATCTCCCAAGAGGCATGACCTACATTTCCCATGAAACATTCCCCTTAAGGGGGCGGCTCTCGTTCCTAAATTAACTATCTACTGTCTGTCAAGCCCCTGTTGGAGTCTGATTCCGAGGGAAAGGTTGAACAGCTGACAGGGAGTGGGAGTGTGGTTCCGGAGGCTGTGGAGGAAACTGGAGAAGGGCACAGTCGGGCTGGGCATTCAGAAGAAGACGCAGGGCCACCCCCTCTGCAACCTAGGGCACGCAAGGAGAAATGGAGAAGGGAGCAATGTGGCTTACGGGAGAGGAAAGGGCCCTGATTCCCTTCATTAGCTGCAGCTGGGAAAACAGGATTTAAAAAGGGTATGTGCACACAGGATCTTGCTGGAAGCAAAGGGTGAATTATCTTTGTTTGTCAAGTTAGGTCCTCCTAACTGTGTGTGTTTCATTTTCTTTTGAAGTCTGCAATTCCTTATCGTGCCCTGTCTCATTAATTGCTGCAGTGTGTTTGTGTTGTTTTTTATTTATAATTTAGATGGACTTTGGGTTCAGACTAAATGTCTCCTTTAAAAACTGTTCTTGGGAGAGCTTTTTCTCCAGCCAATGATAACTGGACATTGGGGGCCAAGTTGGAGGAATTACCTACTTTGGGGAGTTTGTTGCTTTTGTGCCACGCCCCTTTGGGTCATCACACTGTCTAACCAGCACAGGTGGCATTGGACGGTTCTCCGAGCTACTCAAAATTTCTGCTATCAGTTCTCCAGAACTGGTCAGAACCAGCTGAAGATCCACCTCTGCCTACAACGGTTCTTTGCCTGTTTTAGCCTGGAGCAAAGCTTCCAGCGGTTTACCTGTAGCCCTTCTCCTCTTCGATGGGGTTTCCGTGCAGGGTCAGGTTGCGCAGGTGAGGCAACACGGCCAGCTTGTCCACTTCGGAGAGATGCTGGATGCTGTTGCCATGAAGGTTCAGGTTCCGGAGGTTGTAGAAGGTGGTCAGCACCTGGGAAAGAAGGGCAGGAATAATGGGGGGGGAGAATTGACTCTAGTTTCAGTTTTACGGCTTTTAGTTTTACGGTTCCTTGTTGGCTTTTTTGAGCACCTGTGAAGGACTCTGGTTATTATGCCTTTCAGGTCGGCTGCCCAGCCCATTCCTTCCCCTTGGCTATTAAGGGTGGTATATCTGAGGGTCATAAACCAGGCATCCAGTCTCTCTCTGCCCCCCCCCCCATCTCCTCTGAGGTGGATTTATGCCTCTGTGCTTTGTGGAGGAACCCAGCAATGTTTAATTGAATGGAATACTGGTGGTCCTCGACTTACGACCGCAACCATGCCCAAGGTTCATGTTCAGTGAGAATATCAACTAAAAAGATACTCCTTTGGTCTTTATAGCTGCCAGCAGAAAGGAAAGGAAGGGTGGGAATCAGTGTATTCCTTAAGTGCCTAGATAATCACCCTGGCAGCCCAAAGTTGTTGGAGTGCAAGAATATGACTGGAGAGCCTGATTGATGACTCTTGGCTATGGATGTGTCCCATGGGAGAATATACATCCAGGGGGTAGGTGGGGGGAAGACCAGGGTCAAGGGGGAAAGAAATGGTGTGTTAGAATCAGCTGCATCCAGCTGACACCTTCCTATTATATATTATGAGTTAATATACGTAGGGATGAGTTGAAAAGGGGGCTTAGCATACTGGGTCAATGTTGGGTAGGTCGTTGAAGGAGAGGTCGATCCAGTAGATGTCCAGGGGATACTCCAGGAGCTTCTCCATAATGTCTGAGAAATCGGTCAGGTCACTGAGGGTGTTGTTGTTCAGTCGGACGGCCTGGGTCAGTAGGCGGCCCCCCTCCAAGCGCCGGATGGGCCTGAGCCCAGGACGGGGCTCCTCGGTCAGCAGGTCTGGAGGGCAGCAAAGAGGGCAGAGGGAGAGCGCCTGCTGTGCCAGGAGCAACTGGGCACTAGCTGGCAGCAGATGCCACCTGCACAGGGCCCCACAGCTCTGGAGCATGAGCAGAGCGCACTTCCCACTGTCAGGAAGCTGCTAGGAGATTCTCAGCCATCCAGGTCACGGTTGACCCCAAAAGTGCTTAAAAAAAAAAACAGACAACTGGACTTCCTTGTTTTTTTAAATGCTCAATTTCTCATCCAAGCTTCTTCAGTTCTGAGGAAGTTCTGAAACGTTTGGGTTGAGAAGCGAAACATTTTCAAAGAGAAAAAAAAAGAAAGTCCAGGTGCCTTTTGGATGGGGGGAAAAAAATAACTTTTGGGTTAGTTTTATCACTTGTTCTGAGAGAGAAACAGAAGGATCTTCCCTTTTGGCAAAGCAGCAACCGAAATTTTATTTTTATCTCACCTTTATTATTTTTACAAATAACTCAAGGCAGCAAACATCTCCAACATATCTTCCTCCTCCTATTTTCCCCTTCACAACCACCCTGAGAGGTGGGCCGTGGGCTGAGACAGGGAGGGACTGGCCCAAACTCACCCAGATACCTTTAATGGCTAAGATGGGACTAGAACTCCCTGTTTCCTGGTGGGGGAGTCACCAAGGTCATCCAGCTGGCTTTCATGCCTAAGTCGGGACTAGAACTCACCACCTCCTGGCGATTGGCCCAAACTCACCCAGCTGTCTTTCCCAGCTAAGGCGGGACTAGAACTCCCTGTCTCCTGGTTTCTAGCCTACCTCAGCCACTAGACCAAGCAGGCTCTAGTGGCCCAGAGTTTGAATCGCAGCAGTGGCACATGGGTTTCCTTTAAAAGTGTGCCCCTGCCCACAGCATCGGGGGCATCTTCTAATATCCAATATCAAAACCCAGGAATAAAAACCGCACCAGGCAGGGGATTCGGTCATACCTTGTATGAAGCTGATGCCCCGGAAGGAGAAGTCCAGTGGTGGTGCCTGGAGGGAGGCCTTGGTGTAATTCCAGGACACGCAAGTCTTCCCAGCTGTGCTGGCGAAACACAACAGCACACGCCCAGAGATTCCCACACAGCTGAGCCAGGGAGGCTGCCGGGCTGGCTGTTCTGGGACCCCGGAGCTCTGTCCACACCTTCTACGTTTGGGGAGGGGTATTGTGGCTGGAGGGAGGGAGAGAATGGCCATGCTCCAGGGAAGGGATGGGGCTGCTGGCCACAAAAGTGGCAGGGTGGCAGTGAGGCCTTCGAGGCAAAAAGTGTGCATTGCGTGAAACCTGCTGTGGCCCCCTTGACTCTTGTTACCACATGCTCTGGACAGCCCTGTTCCAGAGTGACTCTAGAAAGCAGGGGTCCCTTTAAGATGTGTGGAATTCTGCGAGTTGAAGTCCACAAGTGGCCAAGTTTGGAGACCCCTCCTATAAACCATGGTTCACAAATCACCATGGAAGCCCAGACCAAACCACAGGACGTCAGTGTGTGACATGATCATCCTCAGAAGCCAGGGCCTGCTGCTTCGTGTGGGGTGGGCTAACCCAGGGGTTGTGCCAAGAATGTTTGCCATGTGGAGCCAACGGGCAGCAGCAGCCGGAGCTGAGCAGTGCCAGCCGTGGAACTCCTGTGCCCGACTGGTGACATCAATTTAGGGCACATATGTGATAAATCCATAAAAAAGACGACCAGATCCCAGGCAGGTCTCAAGAGGTCTGGCCCGGAATCTTGGAGGAGGGAGAGAGGAAGGAAGGAAGGAAGGAAGGAAGGAAGGAAGGAAGGAAGGAAGGAAGGAAGGAAGGAAGGAAGGAAGGAAAAAAGACAAGAAGGAAAGGATTAGGGAAGGAGGGAGGAGCAGACAGGAAGAGAGGAAGGAGGGGAGGATGGAAAGAAGGAAGGAAAAAAAGACAAGAAAGATTAGGGAGGGAGGTGGGAGGGAGGATGGAAGAAAGGAAGGGGAAAAACAAGAAGGAAAGGATTAGGGAAGGAAACAGTGAAGGAAGAAAGGAAAAAAGATGAGGAAAGGTTGGAAGGAAGAGGAGGGAATGAAGGAGAGGAAGGAGAAGGGAGGAAGAGGAAAGGAAGGAGTTGGGGAAGGAAGAAAGAAGAGTAGGAAAGGAAGGAAAGAAGGAAGGAAGGGGAGGAGGTGGAGGTGGTTATTAGAATTCTGACTTTCAGCCTTGAAGATACAGGGAGTTGCCAACCTATAACCAGAATTGGGACCAGAAGTTTGGGTGCTAAGACAGTAAGTGAGTCATGCTCCATTTCATGACTTTCCTGCTGTGGTCACTAAGCGGATCTGGTTTCCCCCATGGATTTCGCTTGTCGGAAGGTCAGAAATGGCGACCACGTGGAAGAGACGGAGATTGTTGCTCAGCCACACCCACCTTTTCGCTGGGGAATTCTGGGAGTTGAAGTCCACATGGCTTAAAACGGTCCAGTTCGAAAGTCCCGATCATCCCGTCCCACATGTGGCTTCAAGCTGTCCTTCTGCACCCCATTAGCCCCACCTACCGATGGGGGCTACCAAAGTTTAGCCACTTGCTTTTGCAGGCAGAGCTTTGGGGGGAGCAGGGGAGACCCCTTTCTTTATGATGCAACACCATTGGGGTGTACCATCCCTCAAAGCACACAACGACAGTTGCATTGTGCAGGAGATCTCAGTGCGAATCATGGCTCCCACCCCTCTCCTTTCCCTCCCCTGTTATCTGTTCAGCTGAAATTGCCACATTATTTTGGGGGTCAGTGCCACCCCTGCTTGCCTAGGCCCGGTCCTTGCTCTTGCCCCACAGCTGGTAGGGATTCTACGCCAGGAAAGAGACGCCCTCGGGGCAGAGGTCCAGGGAGAGAGAGAGAGAGAGAGAGAGAGAGAGAGAGATATGGGAGGCCCAGAGGAGAGATTGGAATAATTTATGGGCACTTCTTGCAGCTCTGCAAATCCCTGGTGAGGCTGGGAGAAGAAATTACCCACCTGGGAAAGGAAAGAGCGGAGCTTGCCTGGAGAAGAAACGGAAAAACAGAATTAACAGACAAAAGAAAATATTTGCAGCTCAGGGGTTCGAACGGTGGGGTCCTTGCTGTTCTCTGAGCTTGGCTGTTTGCTTGGAGACAGTTCGTGGTCCAGCTAGGTGTAACATAATCCGTGGTGGAAGAGAATGGGGCTTGAAGAGAGGAGGAGGAGGAGGACGACGACAGTGGGGTCCTTGGGGCTCTCTGAGTTTGGTGGTTTTCTTGCAGATGTTTTATGCCCCAACTAAGTATCATCATCAGTGTGAGGGAATGTGGGATTTGAGCTCTGTTTATATATAGGAACTTGCCCTGTCAGTGTTGGTGAGGTTGCGATTTTTCTCCTTGGACCTTCATTAATGTACTATTTTCTACTTTTTTGTTTGTCTGGTGCCAATCCCTGCTGCAGATAAGCTCCCTCCTCCCATTTAGCGGTGATAGTTAGTTACCTAGATGGGCCCTTTTGCAAGAAAACCAAGCCCCAAAAGCACCAAGGATTCTCACATTCCTCCTCCTCCTCCAGCACTGATAATGTTCCCTAGTTGGGCCATGAGACATCTGCAAGAAAACCACCAAATTTGGAGAGCACCAAGGACCTCACAGTTCTCCACCACCACCTCCTCCTCCTCCTCCTTCCCCCTTCTGGCATTGGGGATGTCGCTCAGTTGAGAAATGAAATGTTTGCAAGAAGCCAGCTTAGAGAGTACCAAGGACCCCACAGAATTAACACTAGGAAGTACAAGAACTACGTTGCAGTCCGAACTGGACTCCATAACGCAGGTGAGTTCCTACAACTTCTCCTGGCCCTGCTGACAGGGATTCTGGGCTGGGTGCCCTCTGCACAAGGCTCTGCCCTCCTCCAGCTCCCTTGGCCAGCCAAAGGGAAAGAAACCACCAAAGACAGGAAGAGGATTCTCTCCCCCTAGCAGCTAAAGCTAAGACAAGAACCAGTGAGTGGAACTTTTACAATGAGAGAGATCCATTCTAAATCCAAGGAGGAATCTTTAGATTGTAAGAGCTATTAGGCTATGGAACAGCCCGACTCATGAAGGGATTGGACAGCCTCTTGTCTGAAAGGGTTTGGGGTTTCCTCCTTGAGCAGTGGGTTGGACTAGAGGACCTCCGAGGTCCCTTCCAGCTCTGTTATTCTGTTGCCCTAAAGGGCTGGCTGATGGAGGGGGAATTCAAGGGACTTGGGCCAAGTTCAATGAACTTCGGGGGTTTTGTGAGGTCGCTGGAGGTGGGACAGTTTAGAAAGCTCTTAATTCACCGTCGTCATCGTCAAGGACGCAGAACTGCTGCCAGCCCACCCGGCATTCACGGCGCTCCGTCCGCAGTAGGGAGGGGGTCAGGGCGACAGGATATCGGACCCCAAGCCTGGTATGGGGGGTCCCACAAGTCAGCGGTGGATGTTGGGATCTTCCAGAAGGTAGCACTTTGGGAAGCCGAGGCTGCGCTGCTCGGACCCCTATGCACGGATCGCGCGCACCCCCACTGGATCGGGCGCAGAGGGTGGCAGCAAGCGCTCTTTGCCTTGCAGGGGACCGGGGCCCCTGGCGCACACGGGGAAGCGTGCAAAACAGGTTGCGACCTTGCACGGGTGGAGCTCCGGGGCGGCTTCGGGATCGGGGGGGGCGGCTTCGCGCAGAACGTCGCGGCCCACCACTCAAATCCGGACCGCCGGTCCCGGGCAGCGCGCCCTCCTCCCTTGGCCGTGGCTGGGGATGATGGAAGCAGGTGTGCAATCTGCAGCGGGGCTTTCCTCCACCCTTCCCACCTGCCCCTCGTCCGCCCCCCGCCTTGCAAGCGCCCCCCGCCCTAGCCGCGCGCGCGCGCGCGCAGACCCACCATCTTTGCCCAGCGCCCGGCTTCGCCGCCGCACATTGGAATGCGGAGGCGGGGCGTCGCCGAGGCAACAGCAATACAGCCGCGTTCGGAAGCGGGGGAAACAAGACAAGCGCTCGCCGCGCAAGGGCCGACGGGAGGTGTAGTCTCTCCGCTCCCCAAGAGCGGAAGCCGGGCGCCTGGGTGCGCGGGGCCTGCCGGGAGGCGTAGTTCCGGGCCGCGCTCACCGTCGCCGCTGCCTCCGCTCCGGCCGCGGCCCGCGGAGAGGCCCAACTCGACCTCGGTGGGGCTGGGAGGCCCCGACTGGAGCCCGTGCGGCATCCCCAGCACCCCCGCGAACCCGCGGGTTGAGAGGGGCCCCCTCGGCGCCCCCTTCGAGCCGCCGGCCTTGCCCCTCTCACGACGGCCCTGCCAGGTGGGACGGCTGAGCAGGTAGGCCGCTGCGGGAGGGGAGGGGGAGGAGGAGGAGGGGCTCGGGGTGTGCCTTTGTCTGTGGGAGGGGGAGGTATGGTGTCTGCCGTCCCCCGGTCCCGAAAGTGGCCGGGTTAAGCGCGTCGTGGGGACGCGGCTATATATATATATATATAACCCTGGCTCGGGAGGGGGAGCAAAGAAACACGGGGGGTCCAGGTGGGGGGCTCGGAAGAAGAGGAGGCAGTGGGGTGGGGCTCTTTTCCTCCCCCACCCCCCAAAACGATGCTTCGGGTGCCCTTCCTATGGAGCCGGAGTCCGTCTTCATTTCGGGGCTCTGCTCAAGGGCGGGAATTCTGTGTTGGGGGGAGGGTGCAATTCACTTCTCTTTCGGGGTGCAATTCTGCATGGGGGACCCCAAAAGACCCCCTTGGCAGCCCCCTCACCCTCTCCCGGGCAGCCTCCTTCTCCCCTGTCCAGATGTGCCCCCCCCCACTCCCACCCTGCAGAATCTATGACTGTCCTTAACAGGGGACTCCACAACTGGGATGCTTTTGTGTGTGTGTGTGTGATGGGGAGGTTGTGATCTGTGACTTGGAGGCCTCCTCCTTCCCCCCTACCTCCTCTTCCCCAGTTCCCTTCCCTGATGCCCTCCAAGCCCAACATTCCTCTTTGCTTTTAGCTGCCTGGTTCTCTAGTAAATCAGGGGTCTCCAACCTTGGCCACTTTAAGACTTCAACTCCCAGAATTCCCCAGACAGCTAGGAGTTGTTAGGGTTGCCTGGGGAATTCTGGGAGTTGAAGTCCACAAGTCTTAAAATGGCCATGGTTGGAGACCCCTCCTCTAGTTGTCTCTGTGTGGTTCTGTTCACAGGCCTGCTAAGTGGGGAAACTTGGGTTGCCAGGACATGTTTTATTCATTTATTCATTTACCTATTGCATTAATTTGATTGGTGTAGCAACCCACCTCAGTCAAGGACTCTGGGTGGCTTCCGTGTCCAAAACCACGAAAAAGATAAAAATGCTAAAAAAAAATACCCAAAATAAATGCACACTGCAGCGGTTGCTGGCTTTAACTCCCTGTTGCTGAGGGATCTGGAATCCCAGCCTTTCTGGTGGAGATTTCGGGACTGCTCAGTGGTGTGTGGCAGCTTCCAGTGTGTCTTTTGGGTGTACCTTGCACCCAATAAAAAGTCAGAAAAAGGAAACAATAAGGAGTATTATAATAATAATACAAGATCCATTTTTCAAGAAGTACCTGTGTGCATTTGGCTGCTTTCCTTGCCGACTTTGTGAAGTCAATTTTAATTTCAGTATTTATCATTTTGATAGTTGATGTTTTTATCTTATTGCCTTTACTTACTGCTTACAGTCAATTCATAGCAAGATGGGCAGCATATAAATTTGATTAATACTACTAGAAGCTCAGGATTGAACTGAGGGTTCAATGGTGCTTGGTTGTTTCCCTGCAGTCATTTCATTATATAACTAGGTAACATTCTGGAAGGGAGTAGGGTAGAAAGAGAGCAAACTCCATTCCATTCTGGCACCGATGATGTTCCCTAGTTGGGTCATGGGACGTCTGCAAGAAAACCACCAAGCTCTGAGAGCACCAAGAACCCCACAGTTGTTGTCCTTGTCCTTCTCCTCCCCCCACAAACCCCCACTTCCTTCTAGCACTGATGACTTGCAGTGTATATATTAACATTTTGCCTAGATTAAAAACAAACAAAATAAAATTGAATTTTTGTGGCTAAATGAGCAATGGTGGTTGTGAGTTGCTCCTAGGCATTAATATCTGAACATTGGTCTTTTGAACATATGAATGCTTAAAAAAAATCAATGTTCGGACACCAGTGTCTTGGCAGGGCCTAGGCCAGAGGTGTCCAAACTTGGCCACTTTAAGACTGGTGGATTTCAACTCCCAGAATTCTCCAGCCGGTAGGGGACCCCTGACCTAGGCCATCTAACCATGGAAACCATTAAAACTAGGTGCAACTCACATAATAACCCTTGCTCGTTTAGCAACAAAAATTCTGCTCCCAATTGTTCTGTTCCCGCTTTCTTGTCCAGCTGGCTTTTTCAGTTGTAGCCTCCCCCCCCCCCCAATTACTGTGATAAGTTGAAGTTGCTGATCGCTGCCTGGACCTTGTTGGGAGCCAGATGTGCTGTTATTCCCCCTTCCCCTCCCTTTACCTGTGGAGGTGGGGAGAGCCGTCGACAGAAATTCAGCGGCAAAAACTCCAGCGTTGGACATGTCTGTGCAAGCCAGGTTTGTGCGACGGGTGGTGTTGCTTTCAAGTCAGGAAATGTGAAAATCTTTTTTCCGGCTTTCCGCGCGGTGTTTGCATCCCGGTGTCGCTGGGGAGACCCGTCTGGAGGAGTCCCAGGAATCTTCCCCCCTTTGAGGCCAGATCTTTGGAGCTGCATTTCTTTCCCTCTTTGAAACCTCCGTCCTCTTGGCACCAACTGAAACGAGGATAAAGACGTGCCTGGAACGCGGCTGCTTCTCGTCTCCAACACGCCCTGGAAGGCATTGGCCAATCTTTTTTGCTGCTGCTGCTGCTTTTTTTTCCTGGAAAGTTTTGTGTCAATGATATTGTTCTGTAAATGTGAATTGCTTTGAGAGTAGAATTGCATTTGATCTGCTATGGAGATTCTTTAATTATTTATTTTGTCAAGCAATTATAAGATAACAGATATAAGCATAAACATAGTTATGGATACATGAAACGGATACATATAAGAAAAATAAAAAGAAACAATAGGACAGGGACGGAAGGCACGTTGGTGCGCTTATGCAGGTCCCCTACAGAGCTCTTAGGAAAGGGGTGAAGTCAATAGTAGACAGTCTGAGGTTAAAGTTTTGGGGGTTTGGGGAAGAAACCACAGAGTCAGGGAGAGTATTCCAGACACTGACCGCTCTGTGGCTGAAGTCGTATTTCCTGCAATCCAATTTGGTGTGGTTAACCTTGAGTTTCTATCTATTGTTTGCTCTTGTGTTGTTACGGTTGAAGCTGTTCGTTGACAGGTAGGACATTGCAATGTATGATTTTATATACTAAGATCGGACTGAAGGCGGCATAGTTCTAGGTTTTCTAGGTGTAGAAATTAGAATCTAGAAATAGATTCTCAGACATGGTGCTTTTTTTTCTTTTCTTCAAAAGGCAGCTGGACTTTGTTTCTCTTTGAAGACATTTTGCTTCTCATCCAAGAAGCTTCATCAGTTCTGACTGGTCAAAAGTTCAGTCGGAACCAAAGAAGCTTCTTGGATGAGAAGTGAAACGTCTTCAAAGAAAAACAAAGTCCAGCTGCCTTTTGGGGGGAAAAACACCTTTGAGACATTTGATTTGCTATTTCTTCTGGGAAAAATTCTCTGGTCTTTTGAGAGCAGCAAGAGGACTAGGTGATGTGTGGCCAGTATAAAAAGCAAACTCTGCAAGGTGGCCAATTTTTTAAAAAATGTCTAGTAGCGTCTTTTCTGTACTTTATTGAAAGGCATAAGCTTTTACCAGGCGCCTTCTGTTGTTGATAGACTGGAATGTTTCACATTTTCTCATTTGTAAAGTGTGAAATGTGCTGTTTTGTGAAACTGATTCTATTTTGGTCTTCTCAAAACAAAACTTGGTGCGGCAAATCTCTCTAGGTCTGTATATTTTTATTTATCAGGGGTTCTTGGTGCACTCTAAGCTTGGCTGTTTCCTTTCAGACACTCCAATACCCAGCTAGGGAACACCACCAGTGCTAGGCAAGAGTGATGGTTGCTCTTTCTTCATATACAGGTGGCTTGCCCCAGAGAGTAAGTCCCTCTCCCTTCTAGCATTGATGAAGTTCCCTAGTTGGGCCATGAAACGTCTGCAAAAAAACAACAACAACCCCAAAACAAACCAAGCTCAGAGAACACCAAGGACCCCACAGTGCTCTTCCTCCTCCTCCTCATCTTTGCTAACCCAACTCCCTTTTAGCACTGATAATGTTCCCTAGCTGGATCATGAAACATCTGCAAAGAAACCAACAACCAAGCCCAGAGAGTACAAAAGACCCTTCATTTCAACCCCAAATATTCCCTTCCGTCAGGGTTAGCTGTGCACTCTGTGCAAGCTTTGCCTAGTTGCTGTGTCATAAACTCACACAAGGCTCCCGTGAGATGGGTGGATGTCTCTGTGGCTTTGCTGGTAGAGTTATGTTTGCTTAATGGATGGGCTGAGCCCCATCATTAGCCAGCTTGAGGTTAGTCTCCTGGAAAAAACTGCTTCAGAAGTTCTGTCCGGTCCGTTTGGTGCAGGGCTGAGTAACTATGGCCTCTTTATGACCGGCGGGCTTCATAGTCCATCGTTGCCCACCACTAGTTTTTGTTGAGATATTGTTGCCCCAAAGGTGCTTTTTTTTTTTCTCCTTCAAGAGGCAACTGGACTTTCTGGTTTTTCTTTGAAGACGTTTCGCTCCTCCTCTAAGAAGCTTCTTCAGCTCTGACAGGATAGTGGGGAAGGGAAGGATTTATACCAGAGGTCTCCAAACTTGGCCACTTTAAGACTTGTGGGACTTCAACTCCCAGAATTCTCCAGCCTGGAGAATTCTGGGAGTTGAAGTCCCACAAGTCTTAAAGTGGCCAAGTTTGGGGACCCCTAATTTTATTCTCTTTGAGAGGATGTTGTGGAGAAAAGAAGAAATACATTGACAAGTCCCCTCACATTCTCCTCCCCACATTTTCTGCTGTGCCCTACAACGGGATCCAAGAGGCAGCGGCAAGGGAAACCATAGTAATATATAACTAAATCAATATCTAGGCCAAATTAAAAATTAACCACCTCACAAGCAAAGCAAACATTAAAAACGGGAGTGGGGTTAAAAAAAAAAACGGGGAGTACAATCAAAACCCAGCGGGCCCACTTTCAGGCGGGTGGACTCCAACTCCCAGAACCGCCAAGCCAGCAGAGCGCGGGCAGAGCAGAGCGCGGGAATTCTGGGAGTTTGAGTCCTGAAAGCGGCCCAGTTCGAAGCGGCCAAGGCCTGCCCGGGAAGCCCTCGTCGGCTGAGCGGGCGGAGGCCTCCTCCCCCTCCTCCCCCATCCGGGCTGCTCGGCGGGGCGAGGCCGGCGGCGTCTGCGGGGCGCCTGAAAAGGCCTGACGTCCGCCTGGCTGCCCGCCCGGCCTGGGAGGCGGAGCGCGGCGCAGCGCCTCCCGCCCAGCCCGGAGCAGCCTTTCCGCCGCCCGCATGACGCCTCGGAGCGCGCCTCGACCCCCGGTAAGGCCTCTCCCCCGCCGTCATCGAGGCCCGGGCGGCAACGCTCCCCGCCGGGACGGCCCCCGCTCCAGGCCACGGGGTGCCCGCCGCCCGGACTAGGCCCGGCTTTGTTTCCGCGGCTGGAGGCGAGCTTGGCCCCTCTGCCAGGAAAGCCTTCCCGGCCCGCTTGGCCCCGGGAAAGCCCGGGCCTCACGCCGAGAAATTTCTTCCCCCGCTTTTCCGGGCCGCGTTTGCGAAGCAAGCTTTGCGGTTCCCCGTTTGCACCTGGCGCCGTTTTGCTCGCACCCCCCTCCGAATAATGCTCTCCCCTTCTGCAAAAGCGTTGTGGATTTCAGCGGTTGCAGGGAGCCTTCTATTAGGATGGGGATGATGATGATTTCGTCGCAGATGTTCGGGCTGGACTTGACATTTTTGGGGGCACCCCTCGAGTTTTTTTCCAAGGACCCCGAGATAGGCAGGTGTGGGTGTTGGATGGTGTTACAGGTGTCGTCTCTGGATTATTGTTATTGTTATTCATCATCATCATCACTGGAGGTTTTCCAGAAGAGACTGGACAGTCATTTGTTTGAAATGGTACAGGGTCTCTTGCTTAAGCAAAGGGCTGGACTAGAAGACCTCCAAGGTCCCTTCCAACTCTATTCTGTTTGATTGGATTATATACCACCCCATTATGCTTTACAGGAGGGGTCTCCAACTTTGGCCACTTTAAGCCCGGAGGACTTCAACTCCCAGAATTCCCCAGCCAGCTTTCAAGTCCTCAGGGCTTAAAGTGGCCAAATTTGGAGACCCCTGCTTTGCAGCCCCTCTTTGGGTGGTTTGCAACATAGATACATTATTTGCATGTTGCTCCCAACCATCTAGGACCCCGTGGACCACCTCAGAATGATGGAAGGTGTTTTGTGTAGAGTAAGTAAATACAACACAAGGATAAACATAACACCTATAACAGAAGGCTGAGTCCATAGTAAATAGCACCTAGACCATTTTATCGTGCTTTACAACCCTCTCTGAGTTTGAAGTCGTCCTCCTCCTGAAACTGGGTGGTTCAGATTTAAAAACAGTTTGGATTTGTAGGTTTTGGCCGCTTGTATTTTCATTTTTGGATGGTTTGCTAGGCTTGTGAATTTTGTCTCAAATCTGCAGAAACCATGCCATGTTGTGGGGTGTGCATTCAACCATTCACATACTTTGCTGGATAGACTGATAGCTAGATGGCCATGTCTTCATTTGAATTTTCCTCTGTAACTGCACTTAGTCTTCAAGCTGTAACTACATACATACATTCATATTTTCAAATAACTCTCCATGTTTAAAATGCCACACTTCACTCTTCAGAGCTGCATTTTCTTTTGTGGAATAATAATACATTTAATTGCGGTGGAAAGAGCTGTTGGACAGAAGTAAATGAGTGGAGATTCCCATATTCCTTTGGCTGGGTTATTGCATGTCTTCCCCCTGTCTTAATGTCAGCGGGTGAGTGGCCCACTTGAAAAATTGTAAGGCAGTCCTCGACTTAACATCGGTTCATTTACTGAATTTATTTATTCAAATTGATTTCAATTTATTTCATTTATTCAAATATACTTCAACCATTTAAGTGACCATTCGAAGTTTCAACGGCACTGAAAATAGTATCTTAGGACCGTTTTTCTCACCACCGTTGCTGCATCTCCCCCATGGGATCAAAAGGGGAGGCTTGGCAATTGATTCACAGTTACAACAGTTTCCATGTCCCTGTTTCATGTGATCCATCCCTTTTGCGACAGGACAAGCAAAGTCAATGGGAAAGCCACTTAACCATGTTACTAACAATGGCAGAGATTCACTTAATAACCGTAGCGAGAAAGGTCACAAAATGGGGCAACACATACTTAATGAGTGTCTTACTAAGCAGCAAATCTGGGGCTCAGTGGTCGTCATAAATCGAGGACTGCCTGTGCTCTCAATTGCAGCTGGGGTTGCAGCCGGTTTATGGCGCTGCAGGTTGAGCTGCTTACCATAAATCCTTCCTGCTCTAAGAAGCCATTTTGTTCTCCGTGTGGAAACCGTCCCCAGGCCTTCCTACACAGCTGCCCTTGACTGACAGATGTTTGGCCTTGTTGGGGTTGCTCCTCCTGGCAGAACAGCCAGCCAGAAGTTAATGCAGAGGCCTCCAAACTTGGCCACTTTAAGACTGGTGGACTTTAAAAATGGAGAATTCTGGGAGTTGAAGTCCACCAGTCTTAAAGTGGCCAAGTTTGGAGGCCTCTGCATTAACTTCTGGCTATTACCTACTTGCCCTGGATGCAGAAGAGGAAGACACAGATGGGCCTCGACTTACGACTACAATCGAGATCAGGATTTCTGTTGCTGTTATTCACTGGGCCTTGCATAACTTTGTGACCATTTTGGCCAGAGTTGTTAAAGTGAATCGCTACAGTTGTTCAGTGAATCAAGCAGTCATTAAGTGAATTCAGCTCCTCCTCCCCCCATTGACTATGCTTGTCAGAAACTAGCTGGGAAGGTCCCAAACGGTGACCATGTGACCCCCCCCCACGAGGCTGCAACCGTCGTAAATACGAGTTCGTTGCCAAGGGCCTGGATTTTGGTCAAGTGACTGTAAGGATGTTGCTACGGTCACAACTATGAGAACTGATCGTAAGTTCCTTTTTTCAGTGCTGTTGTAAACATCAAAACAGTCACTAAATGAATGGTTGTAATTCGAGGATTACCTCATAAAACTCCTGGATTCCCCCCTCATCCCAATAACAGACTTATCAGGAAGCCCAGATAAATTAACTCACCTTATTCTTTTGCCTAATCCTTTGCATGAAAACCCATATTTTTTGGGGGCCACAGGCCGACTCTCTAATCCAGGGGTCTCCAACCTTGGCCACCTGAAGACTTGTGGCTTTGCTGGCTGAGGAATTCTGGGAGTTGAAGTCCACAAGTCTTCAAGTGGCCAAGGTTGGAGACCCTTGCTCTAAATCCCTTAGAGAGGACTGCAAAACACTGAAGCGGTCTATACGTCTAAGTGCCGTGGCTGTTGCTATTTGAATTCCTGCTTTATGGTGAGAGCTCCTTCTTAACAGGTGGAAGCCCATCCTTTCTTCCCTGGCAAGTGGTGGTTCTCCAACTGGTAGTAGGGATTTGAGAGTTTTCCTATCAGCAGTTTGGAAAGAGAGGCACCCCAGTGCTTGCAGGTCCATTAGCATGTAAGAAAATCCAAGTGTTGTTTTGCAAACTGTGGCCCTCAAGCTCAGCAACTTGGACTTCAATTCCCAGAATCCCTCAGCTGTCATGCGTGGAGCTGACGTCAGTGCAATCCTAAAACTTTGCTGAGTTTGACAGACTCGAGCTGTGTTATTGAAGCTAGTGCTGGCCTTCTTAACTCCATTTAAAAGATGGTCTCCCTCTGTGCAAAGTTAGCAGAGGGCTCAACTGTGTGGTCGATGCCTCTTTGGATTGTCCTGTTGCTTCTTCTTCGTTGGGATTGTTTAAGCCAAGGGTCTTCCAACTTGGCCAGTTTAAGACTTGTGGACTTTAACTCCCAGAATTCCTGAGCTAACATGACTGGAGGAGGAGGAATTATGGGAGTTGAAGTCCACAAGTCTTAAAAGTTGCCAAGTTTGAAGGCCCCTGTTTTAAACGACAAATTCTGGGTGTGCAGCATTTCATGAAGAGAAGCTTTCAAAAACATCTACCTAGTCCTTCCATCCTGGGATCTGGAATTCTGCTTTACAGCTGTCAGAACTTACAACTGTAATGGGCAGACTCCATTAAGGTCATAAGGTGAGGACTACCTGTACTGGGGAAATCCATTTTTCTTCCCTTTGAGCAGCGACTGCCACTCTGTTGCATCAGGAGCTGGCCGGTCATTGCAACTCAGACTCATAGGGTTTTTTTCCCCCCTCTATAGGACTGGGAGAGTTTAGGGTTTTTTTTTAAATTATAGGCAGTCCTTGAGTTACAATCATTTGTTTAGTGACCGAAGTTACAACGGCCTGAAAAAAGTGACTTATGACCATTTTTCCCATTTATGACTGTTGCAACATCTCTCTGGTCATGTGATCAAAATCCAGATGCTTGGCAACTGGCATGTACTTACGATGGTTGCAATGTCCCAGGTTCATGTGGTCCCCTTTTGTGACCTTCAGACCAGCAAAGTCAATGGGGGAAGCCAGACTCACTTAACGACTGTGTTGCTAAGAACCGCAGTGACTCACTTAACAGCTTAACACTTAACAGTGGACTCCCTGCCTTAGTTTTCTGACTCACAAAAGAAGCAACGCCAGTCCGTTTTAGCATTCCTTCTGCTCAAAATAGCCAGCCTTCAAAACAAAGTTATTCGCCAGGATAAAACGTCGAGGCTGAAAAAATAATCGATGTGAAGGGTTTGTCTGAGAGATTAAAAGTCTTTCTGTTCGGTTTTCTTTTTTTATGATTAAGAGTTAGCCTAGTAAACTCTCTTCCTGTTCCTTTTGAACGGTCGTGTGTGTGTGTGTGTGTGTGTGTGTATGAAGCTTGCTATCAGTAGGTGTCAGGGACTGCCGCTTCCCGTTTTTCACTTTCTGAGATCGAAAAACAAGCAAAAGTTTGCTTCTGGGTTTTGGTTTTTTTTTCTCATTTCTGAAACATGCAAAATACCTCTGGTTTTATTTTTTTAAACAAAACAAAGAGCGCTTCAATTGGCTTTTTAGTTTTGTTCCCCACACGTGCAGTTTACTATTCAAAACATTTCATTGGAGCATTCCGGTTGAGAGCCTTGGTTTCGAAGCAAAACATTGTCATTGTTAAGCCTGTGTTCCCCAACCAGGGTTAAGGAGACAAGCTAAACAGAATGTGCAGCGTTAGTCAGATAGGCCCAGAGATAAATGAGTGAGCTAAGCTTGTATGTTTGTTAACATACAGTAAAAATAACAGATACGCTTGTGCTATCAAAAATATAGTTCATTCCATTTATAGCATAGTCAAAATAACAGTCCATTAGTCATGTATCATTTAGTCAGTCCATTCAAGGATATTCAGTTAGCAAAGTCCGTGTAGAATATCCTATGTCAGTTCACTTACAAATCAGTCCTTTGTCTCTCTCCCGTTCGAGTAACGCAGTCTTGAGTCCCTGCAGTAATTAGGGATCATCAAAGCCAGAGAGAGAGCAAGCTGTCGTCTTGCTTCTTTTAAAGTGCTTTCACAACCACTCCCTTAATTACATTCCTATATTTAAAGTTGCAGACACTTTAACTTACAAACTATGATAACATATTTATTATTTTACCTAAACCAGTTAGGGTAAACAATGTTATCCCTAACATTCTCCCCTTTTAGGAAATAATAATAAATATAACTATTTACATCTTTAAATCATATTTGTTACAACTCTCTTTAAACTTGACTACTCCTTGAGCTTTTGTAAACTGGTCTGTAATGTTTTCTTCCGTCATGCAGTATTCCAATTTAATTAGCCCATTCTTTACAGATTCTCTAACATTTAAGTATCTTAAATCAGTATGCTTTGATCTAGTTTTTACAGCAATACTAGTAGCTAACTTTATGGCTGCTTGGTTGTCCTCGTATACAATAATGGAATCTTTAACAGTTATACCCATGTCTAATAATAACTGTACAGAATTAAGTCAGTGCATAGTAATGATAGACATGAAAATTCCGCTTCCATCGTGGACAAGCTAATATGCTGTTGTCTGATTGACCTCCACCCTATTAGTGTCTTACCAAATAATATAGCCATCCCAGATGTTGATTTTCTAGTGTTTATATCAGTTGCAAAACTTGCATCTGCAAAGGCACTAAGAATCAAATCACCCTTTGGTTCTATATACAATGCATGGTTCATTGTTCCTTTAAGATATCTTAAAATTCTCTTTAATGATTGCCAATGACATTGATGTGGATCTGAATTAAAACGAGCCAGCTGATTTACACTATAAGCTATATCTGGCCTAGACCAATTGCTTATATATGATAAGCTGCCAATCAAAGATTGATATATTGACTTATCAAATTTGGGACTTTGATCATCAGTTTGGCAAACTTCCTGACTCATTGGAGTCTTTGCCAGTTTACAAAGTTCCATTTTATATGTTTTAATTAATTGGCAAATTTTATCTTCTTGAGATATCTTAAATCCATTTTTTGTTTTGTTAATTGTCAATCCTAGATGCTTTTTAATTTCACCTAAATGCTTTAATTTTATCTTTTTGGCCAATAATGATATAATCTCATTAGCTTCATTATTAGTCTTAGTTATCAAAACAATATCATCTGTAAATAATAACAATAATGACACCGTTCCAATATTTTCTCTTTTAAACCCACGTGGATCTGCTAAACCAGATTTAAAACCTATATTGTTTAATTCTTTCACAATATATTGGTTCCACTCAAAACCAGATTGTTTCAACCCGTAAAGACTCTTTTTGAGTTTCCAACAATCATTACTATTTACCTTATTGTCTTTTATACCTACTGGTTTTCTTAAATATATAGTGTGCTGCAATGGTGCATGCAGATAGGCAGTTTCTACATCTAAATGGTTAATGACATAGTTTTTCTTAGCTGCCCACACTAATGCTGCTCTCAAAGATGTTGCTTTAAGGCTTGGTGCAAAAACTTCATCGTAATCAGATGCAGTTTGATTAAATCCTTGAGCTACTAACCTAGCCTTATGGGTAACAGTCCCATCATTTCCAGTTTTTACTTTAAATATCCATTTGCACCCAATGGATTTTTCTCCTGGAGGTAATTTAGCATCTTCATAAACTTTCATTACCTTTAATTAATTTAGTTCTTTTTCCATTGCCTTTTGCCAATTCTCCTGATCCTTAGCAGGATACATCTTAAGTTCATCTATACTAGTTGGAACTTTAGTTACTTGGCAAACTATACTTGCTTGATTCCTATCAGGTGGTCTACTTATACGTGTAGTACGTCTAGGTATTACAGGACTTACAGGTGGACTTTCATTTATTAACTCTTCTTGATTATCTAACTCTTCCTGATCAACTGTTTCCTCTTGTTCTGGTCCTATTTGCTCTTCATGGACGACTTCTTTAATTGGACTCTTCTTATAACAATTCTGTTCTTTCTGCCTTTTGTAGGGTTCAATAATAACTTCATTATTTAAATCTTGCTCTAATCCATCCTACATGTTCTAGGAATTTAGCACTAGCACTGGTGTAAACTCTAGATGTACCTGGTTCCCAGAATCTATAAGATCTATGATTAGATTTATATCCTACAAAAAATAATATTTTAGCTCTATGCTGTCCTTTTTGTCTGAGTTGTGTAGGGATATGCACCCATGCTGGTGTTCCAAATGTGTGCATGTAACTTAAATCAGGTTTTGTACCATGTCACAGTGTGAATGGTAATTTACCTGTTGTTGAATTAACAACATTATTTAATATATGATTACCACACATTATTGCTTCTCCCCACAAATTGTCAGGTAATCCTGAATCAGACATCATAGTGCGTGCCATTGACTGTAGTGTTTGGCCTCGTCTCTCTGTAAAGGCATTATGTTGTGGTCTCTATGGTGCAGACATTTTATGTTGAATACCTAACATTCTTAGTCTGTTCTGGAATTTATTATTTGTAAATTCCGTACCATTATCTGTTATAAGAGTTACTAATTTCTTTTTAGTTTTCCTTTCAGCAAATTTTATCCAATTAAAGAGATTTAGATACGTTTCAGTTTTGCTCTTCATTAAATAGCAAAACCCATATCTAGAATAGTGGTCCATTATACTTAATATGTAACGAGCTCCTCCTACACTTGGTTTTTTTGGACCTATTAAATCAGCAAATACTACTTCTAAAGGCTCTTTGGTAGTAAATCCATCAACTCTATTAGCCGGTGTGACCCTGCTCTTGCTTTGATTGCAAGCATTACATTGCAAATACTTATTTCAAGGTTTCAAACTTATTCCCTTAGATAATTCAACAGTTTTCTTAAACATTTTAAAATTTAAATGTCCTAGCCTTCGGTGTAACAAGTGAATACATTCATCATGAGGTTTCTTATTATCACAAACCATGTTAGCCACCTCTAAACCATTATCATTTAAAACATATGAGATGCAGTAATTTTCTTATCTTTTTAAAGATGCAGTAATTTTCTTATCTTCTTTTTCAATTATGCAGTTATCTCCTTTAAAGGTAACTACATATCCTAGTTTAACCAAAATTCTAACTGAAATTAAATTAAACTTAAGTTGTGGTACATATAACATTTTTACATTCTCTTTTATAAAAGAACAATTTGCTGTACCTTGACCTTTAGCTTTCAGTTTCCAGCCATTGGCTAACGATATCTGCTGTGTACTCTTGGACATTTTAATAAAATTTCTGTTATCATTTGTTATACAGTGGGATGCTCCACTGTCAACCACCCATAAATTATTTTTTACAGCTCCGTTACTATACATGGCTAACTCTAAATTTTTATTTATCTTTTGATAACTTTTAGTATTCTGGTCAGCGTTCTGGCGCTTTGCTTTTTTACAAAATCTTGCCAAATGTCCTCTTCCTCCCCAATTAAAACGCTTTTTAATTGTGTATGCAGTAGGAGATTCATTATCTTCTTTTTGAAGTTGTTCCCTCCTTAACTGATTTCTTTCAAGCCTTCTTCTGGCCTCTTCAATCAATCTGCCAGTTATATCAGTTAAAGTTAGGCTTTCCTTTGGCAAAATTTCAAGGGAAGTGACGTAGTTGTCATAACTTTCTTCTAGTGAAGATAGAATTATGTAGACTTGGTGTAGTTCAGAGAAAATAAGCTCTTTCTCGTGCAGTTCTTGAAAAATGCTTTGCATAGTTTCCAAATGACTCAGCATATCACCATTCGTCTGGAGATGCGTCCTGAAAAGCTTCCGTGTTAGATTTATGTGAACACCAACGTTATCTCGGACATAAATCCTCTTCAGCTTCTGCCAACACCCAACAGCCGTTTGCTCTCCACGGATATGAACAAGTTGTTGGTCAGACAGTGTTAAACTTATTATGCAAATAGCTTGTTCATTTTTATGCATAAATTCTTCTATCTTTAGTCTATCTTCATCATCCTCTGGATCCCATTCTTCTTCGTTTGGTGGATTTTCAATTATGTTCCACAGACCTTCTTTTTGTAGAAGTAGACTACATTTCATAGACCATGATACATAGTTTGTTCCATTCAGCTTGGATATAAGGGACATACTTTGTAGATTGACTTGTGCCATGTTTTCTTATATATGGATATAAAACTATAATTAATAAAACACAGCTGTCTGTTTACTGTAATGTATAACAACACAAACTCTCACTTTTAACATAAATCTGTTTTATCCTAGTTAAACTGACTTTGCAGCCTCTGGGCCCATAACCAGTGTTAAGCCTGTGTTCCCCAACCAGGGTTAAGGAGACAAGCTAAACAGAATGTGCAGCGTTAGTCAGATAGGCACACAGATAAATGAGTGAGCTAAGCTTGTATGTTTGTTAACATACAGTAAAAATAACAGATACGCTTGTGCTATCAAAAATATAGTTTATTCCATTTATAGCATAGTCAAAATAACAGTCCATTAGTCATGTATCATTTAGTCAGTCCATTCAAGGATATTCAGTTAGCAAAGTCCGTGTAGAATATCCTATGTCAGTTCACTTACAAATCAGTCCTTTGTTTCTCTCCCGTTCGAGTAACGCAGTCTTGAGTCCCTGCAGTAATTAGGGATCATCAAAGCCAGAGAGAGAGCAAGCTGTCGTCTTGCTTCTTTTAAAGTGCTTTCACAACCATTCCCTTAATTACATTCCTATATTTAAAGTTGCAGACACTTTAACTTACAAACTATGATAACATATTTATTATTTTACCTAAACCAGTTAGGGTAAACAGTGTTATCCCTAACAGTCATTATCGCTGTCATTTTTATTGCTATTTTATGAAGCTAACGTAGGCAGCTTACAAGAAAAAAAGGGAAGGAAAGGGGTTCAAACAGAACAGAAGAAGTGCTAATAGAAACCATGACAAAGGAACGCAATCAGAATAAATACATGCATATGATAACCAGGGAGATAGCAATAGCACCTAGACTTATATACCACTTCACATGGTTTATAGCCCTCTCTGAGGGGTTTATAGAGGTCAACAATCTGGGGCCTCATTTTACTGATCTGGGAAAGACAATAGCCTGAATCAACCTGGTCAGGATTGAACTTCTGGCTGTGAGCAGTCTGCCTGCAATGCTGCTTCCTAACCATTGCAAAAGGGAGGGAGGGAGGGAAGTGGAAAGGGAAGAAGGAAAGCAGTAGCATTTAGACTTATATACCGCTTTCCAATCCCCTCTAAGTGGTTTACAGAGTCGGCCTTTGCGCTGACCCCCCCCCCCAAACGATCTGGGTCCTCATTTTACCCACCTTGGAAGGGTGGAAGGCTGAGTCAACCTTGAGCCAGTTGGTCAGGATCAAACTGCTAGCTAATGGGCAGAGTCAGCCTGCCCTCGGACCACTGGGCCACCAGGGCTCTCAAGGTGGACGGGTGGAGAGCAGAAAGCCAGGGGGAACCCCAGGCCAAGCCAGGTCTAGGAGGTTGGGGCCACACCTTAACCAGGAGGGCAGGGGGACGTTCTAAGTTACAATGACACTGAATCTGCAGCAATTCACTTAATGACTGTGGCAAGAACGGTCGTAAAATGGGGCAAAACTCAATGAAAGTCTTACTTGACATCAAATTTGGGGCTCAATTGTGGTCCTAAGTCAAGGACTGCCGAGGTTTGTATTTGTCCTGGGCTCATTCGCCCTGCTTGGGGGGGCTGTGACCCCAAAGGAGCAGCGAGAAGAGTGCCTAGAGCAGCCTGCTTACATTGCCGCAAGAGAAAAGTTTTGAGGACAGATGATCTGCACAGCATTTTGAGACTTAAAGATGATTTTAGCTGCTGCCTGGGGTTACGTATTGTTTTTTCTTTGCATTTCGTTTTAATTGACCGATTGGGAATTCATTCTGATTGCGGGGGTGGATGAACTTAGTAAATAAACGTAGGAAGGAATTAGATCCAGGCAGAGCCGTTTCATCCTTTGACCAGGGAATCCGTTGAATGTCGGGTGGTTTTAGAATTTCTGGATTTGCTCAGTTAGCAGAGACCAGATTGCAAATACAGCTGTGGGTGCAATTCCCGAATGTTAATGCTGCATCAACAATTCCTCTTTCTGGAAAAACGGAGTGAGAAACACGCAGGCCTAAGAGTGGAATACGTTGGCTGTGTTCACACGAGACACTGAACCAAGCAGCTCCTGGCGCCCGCTTGGTTATTGTTAGGGGGTTTGCCATAGTGACCAATATATCTGTCGCTTGGGTGGAAGATGAGGTTGTGGGTTGGTTTCCGAATGTTTCATTACCAAGCTAGGTAACAACTTCAGCGGAGTTCAGATTAGGAGTTGAGGAGTTTCAACTCCGCTGAAGATCTTACCTGGTAATGGAACCAACCAGAAGCTTTGAGGAGGAATCTCCACTCTCATTGTAAGGGACATCTAATCAGGGGTCCTTGGTGCTTTCCGAGCTGGTGCTCAGAAGTCCACAAGTCTTGAAAGTTGCTAAGGTTGGAGGACCCCCCCCCCCGCCGATTTAAACTGTTTACAGGGGGAGGGGGGAATGCAAGGGGAAAGTCTCCTTTTCGGAAGGCTTGGCTCGATCCCAGTGGATTCTTCTAAAAGGGGCCAGCAGGTGCCACACATTTTCTACTTCTTATGACCAGCATTTATTTCTCGATCCATCTATTTATGATTGAATCGATACGCCGCAAAGGAACCAGACAATCCTTCTGGAGAGTTCTGGGTGCGGCTTTGCCAAGGAGCGGCTGGTTCTTCGAGACCTTGGGATAGTGGCCAAAGCTAATGGAGGTCAGAGTCCAGGGTTTGGGGGATGGAGAAGCTTCACGCCACCTTGCTGGATGAGGCTGGATGGAAAGATAGTTAAGCTGCCTTCAGTCGCGTTTTTTTTTTAGGGAAGGTAAACATGCCAGGCGATGTTTGTCAACACCTCACATGCCTGCTTTTTGGATAGAAAAGGATTTGCATGTCATAATTAACAACAAAGGACTTAACTCCACCTGCACACAGTCGCACGTTTTGATAGCTCGTCAAACTGGTTGGTTGCGTCTCGGGGAAAATCTGAGCCATGCGCTCCCTCCAGGGGTGAGTTTAGATTGCCTTCACTTTTGCAGAAGAGCTAAAGGAGCTTTAGCTGAATGTGAGGATCAGTATTTGGGTTTTTAATGGGTTGGGGTTTTTTTGAATGGGAGGGTGTCGGAAGCCATCCAAGACCCTGGGCTGGTTCAAAGGGGGAAACTTGGCTTGCAGCACAAATTCCTCCTAATTTGGGATTAAGTATACTATAGCGCTTTTTTTTTTTTTTTTTTTTTTGCAAAATGATTTGTGGTTTGATAACTTGTGTGCCTCAACCACTTTCAAATGAGTGGACTTCAACTCCCAGAATTCCCCAGCCAGCTAGCTGGGGAATTCTGGGAATTGAAGTCCACAGATTTTGAAAGTGGCTGCGGTTGAAAAACACATAATATTTTGGAGAAATTTGTTTTTTAAACTGCTAGCACTTATTTCCCCGGGGGCTAAAGTGTCAATTGTCCCTCTTTTTCCTTTTCCCAGGCTGAGTAAACATTTTTGAAAACAATCCCTCCTTTTTTCCTGACATCTGCCCTGTCTTTTTCAAAGGCTAATTATTGTTCAAAAGTAGAACATGGAACAAACACAATGGTTAAGGCAGCATCTTAATTGCAGTTTTACCCCAGTGTTTTTCAATTGGCCACTTTAAGACTGTGGGCTTCAATGCCCAGAAATCCCCAACCCATGGCTGGCTGGGGAATTCTGGGTGCTGAAGTCCATGTGGACCAGGTTGGACACCCCTGGCCTAGACCCCATTGAGGTTAGCATCTTCTTGTGCAGGAGACCCTTCCTTTCTCTACCTCTATTTTGTAGACCCCTCTCACAGGCTTCCATTTGGTGCCCTATTGTTCTGTTTTAAAATAAAAATTAAGATTTTTGCATAAATCGAACCTGTTTTGCAAGAAGGGAAGCTTATTCTCATTGCAATAGACTTGCCAGTGTTCAACTAGGCAGGATAGTATGTGTTTTTGTCCTTTGTTTTATTTTAGTTCACTGCTTTTTTCACTGCTTTTGTTTTTTCTCCATTTATTTTTTCCTTTTGGATTTTAATCTTTTGAAATAAAATGGTTGAAGTGGGAAAAAAAGTAAAGTTGCATAAAGTTTACATCCCTGCCCTTTGATATATGGCTGGCCGTTGATGCCACCTGCCAGTATCTAGTTCAGTTTTCTTTTGGTGCAAAGACTTCTGTGACTCCTATAATGTTTTTAAAGTCAGCAGGATTAGCTTAAAGCAGCTCCTGTAGGCTTGTTTTCCTCCAGTGGGTTGGCTCCCTTTAAATGACATCCTTTGGAAATCCTCCCTGCCTCTTTCAGCTTGACCGGCAGGCAGAAAAATGGAAGCCAACACAGACTGGCCTTAAGATGGGTTTGCCTGTTTGTTTCGGATGCTACTGTACAATCCAGCCATTTTCGAGCTGTGCAAAGACCTGGATGCTTCCCCTTCAATCAGAATAGAGCTGGAAGGGACCTGGGAGGTCTTCTAGCCCAACCCCTTCCTCAAGCAGATCCTACTTCAGACAAGCGGGATGTTCCTCCGGTGATGTTGTTGCACCCATAAGACAAGGTCTCCTTCCACTGTTTAAATATTCTTCATTGTCAGGAAGTGCCAGGATTAGTTTCTCTCCTGTCCTGCCTTGTGGGGCTTTGGAGAATAATTTGACCCCCTCTTCTTTGGGTCAGTCCCTCAAATGCTGGAATAATACTATCATGTCCCCCGTCCCCCCGTCCTTCTTTTCTCTAGACTGGCCAACCCCAAATCCTGCAATCGTTCTTCATATGTTTTTGTCTCTGGGCCTTTAATCATCTTAGTTGCTCTTTCTTGAACTTTTTCCAAAGCCTCAACATCTTTTTTGTAATGTGACCAAAACTGGGTGCAGTATTCCAGGTGGGGCCTTACTAAGGCTTTACAAAGCGGTACGAATACTTAATACCTCCCTATGTCTCCCCCTCCCTTCCCTATACCTTGGAGTTGTGAACATCTGTAACTGCTTAAAAATCTTGGTTGTCCAATAGCAAGAATTGGCTGCAAAATGCAGCCGTTAATGAAAAAAACGTGTCTTTAAATCTTGTGGGTGTTTCTAAACAGTTCTCTCTCTCTCTCTCTCTCTCTCTCTCTCTCTCTCTCTCTCTCTCTCTCTCTGTGTGTGTGTGTGTGTTTGTGTACATTCTTCTGTAGCACTAGCAAGTCTGCATCTCCTCCCCCCCCCCATTGCAGAGCTCACCGCGTTGCGTAGAAATTGTGTAAAGTTGGGGCATCCCTCACAGCTGTGGTGTGATGTGACTTTATGGCTTGAAAAGAAATCCAGGGGGGTGAGAGAGGCCCAGTGTTGACAAAAGCTTTCACACAAAAATAAGAGTCACAATGGTTTGGCTTGAGGCTTCTAACGCTTCCTCGACATACGACCACAATAGAGCCCAAGTTCTCTGTTGCTAGGCGGGAGAATTATCAAATGTGTTTTTGTCCCATTTTACGACCTTTCATGTCTCTGGTGTTAAGTGAATCACTGCAGTTGGTAAGTTTGTCACACGGTTGTTAAGTGAATCTGGTTTCCCCACTGACTTCGCTTGGTGGAAGGTCACAAAAGGGGATCGACAATAAAACAGTCGCGGTGGCACAGTGGTCAGAGTGAAGTACTGCAGGCTCCTTCTGCCAACTGCTGACTGTCTGCGATTTGGCAGTTCGAATCTCACCAGGCTCAAAGGTTGACTCAACCTTCTGTCCTTCTGAGGTGGGTCCAATGAGGACCCAGACTGTTGGGGGGCAAGAGGCTGGCTCTGTAAGCTGCTTAGAGAGGGCTGTAAAACATTGTGAGTCCGTATACAAGTCTAAATGCTGTTGCTGGCAAACTCTGCCCATTGCCAGCAGTTCAATCCTGACCAACTCCAGGTTGACTCAACCTTCCGTCCTTCCGAAGTGGGTCCAATGAGGACCCAGATTGTTGGGGGGCAAGAAGCTGGCTCTGTAAACCGCTTAGAGAGGGGCTGGAAAGCACTGTGAAGCGGTATAGAAGTCTAAGGGCTATTGCTATCGCATGGCAGTGCGGCCGTCATAAATATGAACCATCTACTTTTTGACCACGTCACCATCGGGGTGCTGCAATGGTCATAAGCACGAAAATGGTCATAAATAACTTTTTAAAAACTGATTGAACTTCAAATGGTCACTAAACGGCTGATTGCCTGTATAGTTTTGAGTCACTGGAAGTGGGTGTAGCTGGGTCAGAGGCCTGAAGGCAGCAGCCTCAGTTGTGTGTGTGTGTGTGTGTGTGTGTGTGTGTGGTGACTTATGCTAAATTGCTGTGGAGAACCCACCAGAAATAACCCCCTCAGGGCATCATCCTCATGGAAGGGGCTGCTCTGCCAGCAACCCTGTTGTGTTTTTTTTGAGCGTCAGCTGCTTAATTGGATTTATGTTAGCCCAGAATTCCATGTGCAGGTAGTCCTTGACTCCCATTGGGGTTTTTTTTTTTTCCCTATAATAGATTTTTATTGCTTTTATCAAAGTATAAAATACAGAGAGCAATTTTAAAAAGTAATAGAAAACTGGAGGGAAGGAAAAAAAGAAAAAAGAGAGAGAAAATATAGAGGAAAGAGGAAAGAAAAAGTCACAGGCTTCCAACTCTCTTTAGCACAGTAGAAGATAAACAACATTACAACCTCAACTTTTTACTTTTACACAACTCTGTGTGTGTGTGTACATATACATACACACACACACATGCATACTAGCCTTTTCTATAGCAACAAACCTATGTAATCAGCAAAAACAAAGTCAAGTTTCATGTATATATTTTCCATTGCAAGCACAAAATCGGAAGCAATTTCCAAATAGAAGCAAAACTAAATATATTCTTTTCTTTGGATTAAAAAAAAAAGGTCCATTTAACCATCTCTGCTTCTCTTCCTTTTCTAAGTGGGGTGTGTAAGCTTCTGTTATCCCAACTTAACGGCTAATGGTGGCCTTCATTCTTTTCCTTCCACAGGTTTGAATGTGACCTGTAGAAGACGGCGAAGATGTCGCTTCACAACTCCAGAGCCTCGGTGCTCCTGGCCTGGGTAAAAATCGAGAACCCTTTGCAGAGTGGCTTTGAAGCAGGGCTGGGCAACTCATGGCAACTTTATAGGCTTTTGTGGACTTCAACTCCCAGAATTCCTGAGCCAGCCAGAATGGCTGGCTCAGGAATTCTGGGAGTTGAAGTCCCCCCATCTCAAAGTGACTGCCTGTGAGATGTGATGGGAGACGCAGGAATGCTTTTACGTCTGCCCAAATTGGCAGCTCCTCATGTTTATAGTTTTGGGGTTTATTGGGTTATATTTGGTGTGGGGAAATAGGATGTGGATCATGAGATATGGCAGCCATGTACTAGGAATAGAAACAACAGCTTCTTCTCCTAAACTGGGAGGGTTAAAAAAAAGTATCTCAATGTTTGAAAGCATGGAAACAGTTGGGATGGGGGGAAGGCTTAAGCCCTAATGTTCTTTCTGGGCACGGGCCAGCATGGATTATTCTCCAAAGAGGACCCCCCCCCCCCCTTCTCCAGCCTAGTTTTTCCACCCGGCTGCCTCATTGACCAGCGTTTCAGAGGAACGCCTCGCGGAATGACCACACGGGAACGCTGGCGTGTGGCTGCTGACGTGGCTCTCCTTCTCCGCAGGTGAACAGCCTGAAGCTGGGGGATGCCGTCACTTCGTTGTCTGAGCTCCAGGATTGCAGCCTTTTCCTCAAGATCATCGGCAAAATGTAAGACGGATTTCAGCGTCTTTAGGCTCTGGCACCAAGGGTCCCCAACCTCTGGACCACTGCAACCAGGCCACAGAAGTAGTGGGCAACCGTGTGAAGCTGAATTTGTGAAAGTGGCACCCGTGCACGGAGCCATTCTCCCCCGCCCTCGTGCAATCTGCAAAGCCGAAAGGTTTGGGGAAACTCTGCCTTAGATCCTATTCGTTTAGGATGCTGCTGACCCTCGTCCAGCTGTTCCCGAGCTGGGCAAAAGACCTGGCTGCTTCTCCATCCCCACATCCAAATGTGATAAATCAATAAAATAGAAGCCAGCCATTTAGAAAAAAAAAAAAAAATCAGCAGGCATCAAGGTTGCAAGTGGTCCAGACAGAGCAGCGTTTCTCAACTTTGGCAGCTTTCAAGATATGTGGACTTCCAACTCTCAGAATGCCCCAGGCACAAATTCTGGGAGTTGAAGTCTACACAAGTTAAAGTTGTCAGTAGAAATACTGGACTAGGTGACCCTTCTGGTCTCTTCCAACTCTATCATTCATGGCTGGCTGGGGAATTCTTGGAGTTGAGGTCCACATATCTTAAAGTTGCCAAGGTTGACAAACATTGGTCCAGAAGATTTACTCAATTATATCTTCCTTCCTCTCTCTCCCTCTCCCTCCCTCCCTCTCTTTTTCTCTTTCCCTCCCTCCCTCCTTCCTTCCTTCCTCTCTCTCTCTCTCTCTTTCTCTTTCTCTTTCCCTCCCTCCCTCCCTCCCTCTTTCCCTCCCTCCTCTCTCTCTTTCTCCCTTCTTTCTCCCTTTCTTTCTTTCTTTTTTCCCTTTCTTTCTTTCTTTCTTTCTTTCTTTCTTTCTTTCTTTCTTTCTTTCTTTCTTTCTTTCTTTCTTCTTCCTTCCTTCCTTCCTTCCTTCTTTCTTTCTTTCTTTCTTTCTTTCTTTCTTTCTTTCTTTCTTTCTTTCTTTCTCTCTCTCTCTCTCTCTCTCTCTTTCTCTTTCTCTTTCCCTCCCTCCCTCCCTCTTTCCCTCCCTCCTCTCTCTCTTTCTCCCTTCTTTCTCCCTTTCTTTCTTTCTTTCTTTCTTTCTTTCTTTCTTTCTTTCTTTCTTTCTTTCTCCCTTTCTTTCTTTCTTTCTTTCTTTCTCCCTTTCTTTCTTTCTTTCTTTTTTCTCTTTCTTTCTTTCTTTCTTTCTTTCTTTCTTTCTTTCTTTCTTTCTTTCTCTCTCTCTCTTTCTCTCTCTCTCTCTCTCTCTCTCTCTCTCTTTCTTTCTTTCTTTCTTTCTTTCTAGACATGGCACAGAGGAGGGACAGGATGTTTCCCAGCAGAGTGTGGCAGAGCGGGTGACTCAAGTCGTCAGCTTCCTCCAGAGTAAGTACTTCCATCCGTTGGAAGATGTTTAAGTCTGGGGGAAGGTGGGAAATTGGCAACAGCCACACAAACACACCCACACCCACGCACAAAACAACCAAGCTTTATCTGGCAGAGGCTCTGGGCTGTTCAGCTGCAGTGAAACTGTGACTCTTTAGTGTGACAAACAGTCTAGGTCACTTTTCTCAGTAGCTCTCGTAACTTCAGATAGTAACTAAATTAACAGTCGCAAGTCGAGGACTAACCTGTAGCACAGCTGCACGCTGCTCAAGCTGAAACCAGATTCAAACAGCCGAGGCATCCCATCAAAACTGGGCCAGCGTGGAAGTTTGGGATGAGTCGGAATGTGGTGGTGGGAGGGGGAGAGGCTGTGGGGCCAGGGCCCGAGGTGGGAGTCCCTGACGGGGCGGCATTCAGGGTTCACTTAGGCTTCGCCCACCTGTCTCCTTCCAGAAATCTGCAAGCACAAAGCCTCCCCACACAGCCTGGTGTCCCAGGAGAAGCTTTTAGCGGCGGAAGAGCTGGAGTTAGCCAAGGTAGGTCCAGCTCCTTGGAGTTCGTGGCTTTCTGTGTTTGGGGCCTGGGCCGGCCTTGGCCAGGACGGGTTGAAGGAAGGCTCAGTCTGGGGAAAAGAAGAGGCCTGGGCTCATTGCTCAGGTGCCAGGGAGGGGAAGATAGTCAAGAGCTATTTATCTGTTTATTTCTATCCTGTCTAAGTCACCGAGGGACCCAGAAGTCCAGGATGGATGCATCACCCCCATTTGAAGACCTCTAGAGCAGAGGTCTCCAACCTTGGCCACTTTAAGACTTGTGGACTTCAACTCCCAGAATTCAAAGCAAAGCTGGCTGAGGAATTCTGGGAGTTGAAATCCACAGGTCTCAAAGCGGCCCAGGTTGGAGACCCCTGACTTAGATGACCCTTCTGGTCTCTCCCAACTCTATCATTCCTGGCTGGCTGAGGAATTCTGGGGGTTGAAGTCCACAGATCTTAAAATGGCCCAGGTTGGAGACCCCCTGCTCGGTTATCCCCAAGTGTGATCATTGCCTTCCTGTGGCTTGGCCTGAACCCTGCTCGAAGTGGCTCCAGATCTCCCTTCCTCCAGGGTCCTCTGGAGCTGGGAGCCTTCCACCTGCTCAACCCCACCTTTGGGGGAGGTTGGAGATTGGAAAAAAAGAGGTCTCCAAAATGGTCACACCGAAAGATGGCCTCTTGAGTTGGGGTGCACCTCCCCCTCCTCTAAGGTAGCTGAAACCACCCTCTTAACCAGAGCTTGGCCCAGCCCCCTGCTATCCCCCAGGAGGAGGCCTTGACCGGCCAGGAGGGGCCTGGGCCTAGGTGTCCAAGCTCCCTGCCCATGTCCTCCTCGGGATGGACTGTCCAAAGTCTGATCAGAAGCTTTCCAGAGGTGCGATACCACCTCATGGAGCTTCTGACACAGGTAACAGATAATCAGAGTTGGAAGGGACCTTGGAGGTCATCTAGTCCAACCCCCCCGCCCAAGCAGGAGACCCTACACCATTTCTGAGAGAGGGCAGTCCAGTCTCTTTTGAAAGCCTCCAGGGATGAAGCTCCCACAACTTCCAAAAGCAACTTCTGTTCTGTTCTCCCTGTCAGAAAGTTTCTCCTTATTTCCAGGTTGAATCTCTCCTTGTTCAGTTTCCATCCATTATTTCTTGTCTGGCCTTCAGGGGCTTTGGAAAATAGCTTGACCCCCTTTTCCTCTCTGGGGCAGCCACTCAAATATTAGAAGATGCTTTCCAGTCTCCTCTGGTCCTTCTCTTCACCAGACTAGCTAGGCCCAGTTCCTGCAACCGTCCATCGTTTGTTTTAGTCTCCAGTCCCCTCATCATCCTGGTTGCTCTTCTCTGTACTTTTTGTAGAGTCTCAACATCTTTTTTATAATGTGGTGACCAAAACTGAATGCAGGACTCTAGGTGTGGCCTTACTAAGGCTTTACAGAGTGGTATTAGTACCTCCCTTGATCTCGATTGTCTCCCTCTGTTCATGCAGTTTAGGATTGCATTGGCTTTTTGGGCTGCTGCTGCTGCACACGGCTGGCTCCTATGTAGCTGCTTGTCCACTAAGCCTCCGAGATCCCCCTCCCAGTTCCTGCTATTAAGAAACCTGGCCTCACCCAGTCTATAGGTGTCCTATATGTGTACCATTGCTGGAGTTGGGGGGGCTTTTGCTCTTGTCCGGAGGTGACCTCCAGGTCAGAGATCTCCAACCTTGGCAACTTTAAGACTTGTGGACTTCAACTCCCAGAATTCTTCAGCCAGCTGGCTGGAGAATTCTGGGAGTTGAAGTCCACAAGTCTTAAAGTTGCCAAGGTTGGAGACCTCTGCTCCAGGTGACTGTTTTTTCTCTCTCTCTCTGCTCTTCCGAGGTGGTGATGCTGCTGCTGTACTCTGCCTCCATGAGCGATAAGATTCCCCGGGAGTGGAGCACGCTCGAGTACAGCCTCCAGGTAAGGGAGATCTCCTCCTGGGTTCCGTGGGGAATTTGGTCAGCCAGCCAGGCGCCGCCTCATCTACCCGTCAGCAGCTGGACTGCTGGGCTGCCTTTGGCCTCTGGAGGCCTCTGCCCCTTTCGTTGTATCCTGCCAATTCATCAGCATAGGTAGCCCTCTGTTAAGCCTGTGTTCCCCAACCAAGGTTAAGGAGACAAGCTAAACAGAATGTGCAGCGTTAGTCAGATAGGCACACAGATAAAACGAGTGAGATAAGCTTGTATGTTTGTTAACATACAGTAAAAATAACAGATACGCTTGTGCTATCAAAAATATAGTTTATTCCACTTAGAATTTTATAGCATAGTCAAAATAACAGTCCATTAGTCATGTATCGTTTTTAGTCAGTCCATTCAAGGATATTCAATTAGCAAAATCCGTGTAGAATATCCAATGTCAGTTCACTTACAATAAATCAACAGTCCTTTCTCTCTCCCTTTCCAGTAGGAGAAAAACGCAGTCTTGAATCCATCCAGTTATTAGGGATCATCAAGCCAGAGAGAGCAAGCTGCCCTTGTCTTGCTTCTTTTATGGTGCTATTACAACCACTCCCTTAATTACATTCCTACAATTAAAGTTGCAGACACTTTAACTAACAAACCATGATAACATATTATTTTACCTAAACCAGTTAGGGTAAACAACGTTATCCCTAACACCCTCAACTCACAGCGGTTCATTTAGTGGCCGTTTAAAGTTACAGAGGCACTGGGGAAAAAAGCGACTCACGGCCGTTTTTCACACTCAACAACCGTTGCAGCATCCCCATGTTCGTGTGATGCTTGGCAGATGACTCGAATTTATGACGGTTGCAGCGTCCCGGAGTTAGGCGATCCCCTTTGGCGACCAGCCGAGTCAAAGGGGTAAACCAGATTCCCTGAGCCAACGGTGTCACTAACTGAAGAACTGCAGTGATTCCCTTAACAACTGAAGTAGCCAGAAAGATCATAACACAGGCAAAAGTCACTTAATGTCTCGCTTAGCCATGGAAATTTTGGGCTCAATGGGGTTGTAAGTGGAGGGCTGTCTACGGTTCTCCTTGTTTGGAGGAAGGACTTTTGAGAAGGGCAGCGCCCCATGAAAAGCAAATTCTGGCCGGGGGGGGGGGGGGGCATAGAATTCCGTCTGATTTCCTTTGCTAGCCCTTCCCTGGATAACTGGGTGCCTCCTGTCCCCCTCCCTCTTCCCCTCCCCCCCTCCCCAGACGGAGATGGCCAAGGTCCTGAACTTCATGCTTTACAATGAAGACTGCCTCAGCGAAGATCTGGAGAACTTCCTCCAAAAGAAAAGTGAGTGCTGGGTGGGTGGGTGGGGGAGCGAGTAGGTTGCTGTGTGTGGTGCTTTGACTAGGATCACCCCGTTTATCGACCGAAGAGAAGCTTTGTGGCTAAGGGGTAAACAGGGAGGTCTGCGACCTTGGTGGATTCCTTGCAGACGTTTCATCACCCAACTAGGTAACCTCATCAGCATTAGGAGGGAGTGGGGTTTTCAGGGAGGAGGAGAAGTTTTGGATTCTTGGTGCTTTCTGAGCTGGGTGGTTTCCTTGCAAATCTTTCATGACCCAGCTAGGTAAGGACAGGGCATGGATGCTGTTCCTGAGTTGGGTCGTGAAACATCTGCAAGGAAACCCCTAATCAGAGAGCATCAAGGACTCCCTAAAATGGGAGTTACAACCAGAAGGTCTGGAGGCCACCAAGTTGAGAAGATCGAGGTCCCTTTGCGGATATAAAGACGCTACAACAGAGTTACCCATTATGGGTATTAAGCTTATCCATGGTTCCGTCTTTAGACTCCCAGTCTGATCATTATTTAATCTGGCTGACCCTTTTATATTTGGTAGTTTCTCTGTTTTTCTTCTTCTTTATTCCTGACCTTATGAAGCTCTTGTTTGTCAATTTCTCCAAAACAAAGAAGTTCCTAATGTTTTCTGCGGTGAGAGAATTCCTCCGGCTGTTAAAATTTAACTTCTTTTGACACTTCTTAGTCGGGGGGCAAAACCAGTTCAATGGAAGGCTGAGCCTCTCCTGAGCTCTCTTTGGCCTCACGGCCTGCCTGCTCTCCTCTGCCCTCCAGTGCCAGCGTCCTCGGGTACCTCCAGTGCCGCCTCAGAGCAGACCACCCCACCCAAGCGAGGGGTGCCTTTCTTGAAGTTACACAAGATCGCCTCTTCCTCCAGCGTGAATAAGTAAGGCCTGACGGGGATGTTTCCCACTTCACTTTATCACATTATTTTATTTTATTTTATTTTCTTTACTTTACTTTATTTACTTTATTTTATTTTAGTATTGTATTTAGTTTAACTTTTTTTTAATTTTTAATTCAAAATGGCAACTACCTCCAACCCATCTTCCTCCTCCTATGTCCCCCACAATTACCATCCTGTGTCGGGCTGAGGGAGAGGGACAGGCCCAAACTCACCTAGCTGGTTATTGTGCCATGGCAGCAGGACTAGAACTCCCTGTCTCCTGGTGATTAGCCCAGAGTCGCCTAGCCGGCTTGTACACCTTTGATGGGACTAGAACTCCCAGCCTCTCGGTTTGTAGCCTGCTGCCTTAACCGTAAGACCAAGCTGGCTTCTGAAAGGGGATTGCCTGACCCTACGGCTGTCATGAATGTGAGTCGGTTGTTAAGTGTCTGAAAGCAAATCATGTGACCCTTCAACAGTCAGAATAAGCCCCCTTTTTTCAATTGTTGCTTTGGACGTTCTCTAAGCGAGGTGTTGATGGACAGCCCCCCCCCCCCGGTGCCCCTTCCGACAATGGCTGTCAAATCCCTTCTTAAAAAGAGGATTTTAAGCTGCTGCTTCTCCTGGGCAGGCTGCTCCCTGGCTCCTCCTCTTCCTCCTCCTCTTCCTCTTCCTCTCCCATGGGGGAGATCATGCAGACCCCCCAGTTCCAGATGCGGAGGCTGAAGAAGCTGCTGGAAGCTGAGCGGGAGAACCGGGATGAGTTGGAGCACGAATTGGCCGAGAACCGGAAGCTCATCGACGAGAAAGGTGAGTCGGGGGGGGAAGGGGGGGGAGGAGGGAGACCACCCAAGCAGCCCGCCTTCAAGGGACCACAAAGCCCCTGTGGCGGCGGAGCAGGATGGGGGGCCCGGGACATTCCTGGCATCAGTTTTATCCCTGCCCCCCTCTTTTTAAAAAAAATAAATAAAATACTTCTGCTTGCATGCTTGCTGGCTGGGGAATAAAAGGCCCAGCAAAGTTCCCTTGGCCTTCCAAGAGAGGCCAGAAGGTGGGCCAAAGGGATTGGGGACCCTGGAACCGTTCAATACAAGCCGGCGGCCAGGTGCCCAGCGTTCGATCCCATGGGGTGGTCCTCGCTTCGTTCGGTGCCCTTGCGACCTGGAGAAGTTGTCAGTGAATGGTTTGAAGCGGAGGACCTGCTCCTCTGACCCCTGCCTTCCCAGGCCATTCGCTCTGCTGTCTGTGTTTTTATTTTCAATTTAGGTATTTTTATTTTATTTTATTGATTTTTATTTTATTTTATTTTATTTTAGTTTAATGTAATGTAATTTTATTTTACTTTAATTTTTTTATTTGTTTTACTTATGCCTTGTTTTATTTTTATTTGTTTGTTTATTCTATAACCACTCATCTCTACAATCGACTCTGGGCCGCTCACAGTTCAGAAACATACACTACAATTAAAATCTTAAAAACATTTTAAAACAGTAAAGACAGTGAAAAAAAAAATTTTTTTTTAAAGGGATTAAAACATCTAACTTGCAAATTCACCCTGCTGGTCATCCGGCGGGGCCGGAATTTCACTGGCTTCTGCGGAACGGCCGCCATTTTGCCCTCCTCGATGAGGGACGGCCGAGTGGGTCGTCCTGGAATGGTGCCATCCAGCAGGGCAGCCGCCTGGGTCACTGCCTCTCGGGGTTCTGAGGAGGGTTTTGTGCTCTTTGTGTAGATACACGAATCCTGATGATGAAGCAGCGCATTGATCGCCTCACCCTCCTGCAGGAACGGCAGGCGGCCGCGGATCAGCTGGAGCCCAAGGAGATGGAGGAGCTCCGGGACAAGAACGAAAGGTCCGTCCCGGCTTTTGGGGAGAGGCTTCAAAGGCCTTGGGAAGCCTGGAGGTAGCAGAATCATAGAGCTGGGGGGGACCCTGGAGGTCTTCTAGTCCAACCCCCTGATCAGGCAGGCAGGAGAGCCCAGACCCAGGTTGGATCCTGCAATATCATCCTGGGACACGTCCATTTGCCTTCATTTGTGAGACAGGTGGCTCTCCGGTCGGGTTTTTTTTAAAAAGCACCCAAAACCTCTCGAGGCAACTTCTGTTCCCCTGGATAATTGTCCTCCCTGTCAGGAAGTTTCTCCTCGGTTCCACGTGGCTTCTCTCCTTGATTTCTTTCCAGGCATTGCTGCTTGTCCTTCCTTGGCCCATGGAGCCCTCTCTGTGGGCCTGCGAAGCACCGCTCCGCTCCTCTGCGCATGTGCCGTGCACCTTCTGCCAGCCAGCTGGCCTTTGGGTCTCTGCCATGCACCATGGGGAGGCACATGCATGGGGGAAGTGCGCATGCTTTGCGCTCTTAGTGCCAAAAAGTGTAGCCCTCACTGCCCTAGTCCTTCCTTTCGCTGCCACTGTGGATCATATGTTTGAGTCTCCAGTCCCCACATCCTCCTGGTGGCTCTTCTCTGCGCTTTTTCTAGAGTCTCAACCTCTTTTTTTGTAGTGTGGTGACCAAAACCAGAGGCATTATTCCAAGTGGGTTGGTGGACCAATTACCAATACCAAATCACATCTCTCCCACCCCACCGTGGGTCTGCCTCCCTGTCCATCTCATGTTAATGATTTTATCTGTCCTGTTATTTTATAATCAATGGTTTTCATGTTTTTTTAATTGTTTTTATGATGGGTTGCCCGGGATTGTTGGATGTGAGGTGGGCAGCAAGTCTATTTCATAATGAGCAAATAAGCAAAGGGAAAAAAAAGGGGGGAGAGCCCTTGCAGCCAGCTCTCGGAATAAATAAATGAATAAATAAACTTGGGGAGAGCACCTGCGGCCAGTTCTTAGAGTGAATGAATGAATGAGCAAAGGAGAGAATGAACCAAGGCACAAAGCAGTGAATAGATAGATAAGCCAATCAATGAATGAATGCACGTGGGGAGAGCCCCTCCCCCCCCCCCAGTTGCCTCACTGAATGCTCCAGAGCCTGATGCTCCTTCTGCCCTCCCCTCCCCCGGCAGCCTCCTCCTCCGCCTGCACGAGACGCTGAAGCAGTGCCAGGACCTGAAGACGGAGAAGGGGCAGATGGACCGGAAGATCAGCCAGCTCTCCGAGGAGAATGGGGAACTCACGTTCCGGGTACGAGGGGGGCACAGAGTTTGGATTTTAGAATGGGGGCTGGAGGGGAGAAAGGATGAGTCTTAGAGCAGGGGTCTCCAACCTTGGCCGCTTGTGGACTTCAACTCCCAGCTCTGCTGGCTGGAGAATTCTGGGACTTGAAGTCCACAAGTCTTCAAGCGGCCAAGGTTGGAGACCTGGCCTAGAGCCATTGGGGGGGGGGGGGCTCCCCATCGGGGTGGGAGACACTGAGCATTCCGTATCCTCCAGGCGGCCGAAGAGCCTTTGGCCAAAGGGGAAGGGCAGGGAGTCCAAGCTTCACCTGCCTCCTGTCAGGATTCCAGCCATCGCCCTAATTACATCAGAATTCTCGAGTCAAACTTCAAAAAACCTCCAAGGATTCATGAGAGGGGTCATGCTGGCCCTGCCCTGTATGAAGCCCCCTCTGGGATATGTCATTTACAGTCCCCTGAGACCCTGTTTCCTCCCCTCCCCCTGGGTGTGTCATAAATCAGATTCGCCAACCGAGTCC
>CM066332.1:1413622-1433409 GCA_033807585.1 Hydrophis major
GGCCCTGACCGCCCAGGGCCAGCAGAGCGAGGCTCAGGCGGCAGCCGTCCCGGCCTTGAAAAACCAGTTGCGGGAAACCCAGCAGAAGCTGGCCGAGAAGGAGAAGCTGGCCAGGGAACACACCCGTCTCCAGGAGCAGCTGATGGTCCTGGAAGAGTCCGTCCACAACACCGAGGGCATCCTGGAGGACGAGAAGAGGAGGGCGGCGGAGTCCCTGGAGAGCAACCTCCGGCAAATCGCAGAGCTGGACGAGCAGGTCCAGGCACTGACCAGGCACAAGGAGCGGGCGCAGGAAGGCCTGGTGGAGGAGAAGGCCAGGAGGCAGGCCTTGGAAGGCCAGATGCAGCGGCTGGAAGAGGAATCCAGGAGGAAGCTAGAAGAGCTTCAGCGTCAGCTGGCTGAGCTGCCCGTGGCCAAAAGGGAGCAAGCGGCCAGTGTGGGTCAGGAGCAGAGCGGCCAGAAGTTGCAGGCTGACCAGAAGAAGTTGGCAGAGCTGGAAGCCCAGCTGAAAGATCTCAGGGACCAGCACCAGGAAGCTCTGGCGGCCGCGCAGGCCAAATTGTCTCAGTCCGTGGCCCAAGTCAAGGAAAAGGCGAGCTCGGAAGAGAAGCTCCGAGCCAAAGTGGCCACCTTGGAGAAGCAGGTGGCTACCACGCGCCAGGAATTGGCTCAGGCCAAGAAGGAGGGGCATGAGGCCGCTCAGGAGCTTGCCGAGACCGTCAAGAGGCTGGCTGAAGAGCGGCTCAAGAGAGAGGAGCTGGAAGCCAGAGTGAAGCAGTTGGGAGAGCAAAGCAGCGAAGACCTGACCACGGCCGAGTCCAGCCTGTCCAGCCTCCGGTCCGCTCTGAAGGAGAAAGAGCAGGAGGTCGAACAGGCCTCTTCCCAGGCGAGGAAGCTGAAGGCCACGCTGGAGGAGGCCGTGCAGCAACAGGAAGGCCAGCGGGCTCGGCACCAGGAGGAAGCCAAACGGCTGGTGGAGGAGGAGGGACGAGCCCAGGCCGAGCTGGCCGCGGAGAAGGCCCAGAAGGTGGCCCTGGAGGCGCAGCTGCAGAACCTCACCAACGAGCACCGGGTGGAGGTCTCCAGCCTCCAGGAGGAGGTGGCCAGGGCCCAGGACTTGGTGGGCGAGAAGGAGAGGGAGCTGGAGGAGCTGCGCCTGAAGAACGTCTCCCGCTGCGAGGAGTTGAGGGACCTGCAGAAGACGGTGAGCAAGCTGAAAGGAGAGCTGGCCTCGGCGGAGGCGCTGAAGGAGAGGGAAGCCAAGAGGGAGGGTGAGCTGCAGGGCTTCCTGGAAGTGGCCAGGACCCGGGAGGCTGAGATCAGCGGCCTGAAAGCCCTGCTCCGCTCCAGGGACGCCTCCCTCCAAGGCCTGGAGGAGCAGAAGCTCCACTGGGAGAAGGAGTCGGCCTCCACCCGGGAGGCCTACGAGAAACAGCTGAAGGAGGGCAAAGAGCTCCAGGGCCAGGTCGGCCGGCTGGAGAAGCAGAGCAAGGAGCAGCAAAGCACCATCGCCAAACTGGAGAAGCTGACGGCCGCCTCCAAGGAGCAGCAGCACGCCGAGGCGGAGGCCTTGAAGCGGGAAGCCGGGCACCAGAGGCAGAGGACCTCCGAGCTGGAGAAGCAGCTGGAGGCCTCCAAGGCCAGCGTGGAGAGACTGAAGCGGGAGCTCCTGCGGACGGAAGAGGAGCTGGGGCGGAGCCAGAAGGCCATGGCGAGAGCCGAGGAAGAGCTGACCTCCTTGCGGGCCTCGGCTCAGGAGAAGGAGAGGTTGGAAGAGAGCTGGAAGGAGCAGGTGTCCCGCTACCGCCAGGAGGCAGAGAGGAAGGCTGGCCACATCAACAGCCTGGAGCAGGACAGGTCCATCCTGCACCGGCAGCTGCTGGAGAAGGAGGCGGAGAGCAAGGACCTCCGGCGCCTGGTCATGGCCGAGTCGGAGAAGAGCAAGAAGCTGGAGGAGAGGCTGAGGCTCCTCCAGTCTGAGATGGCCACGGCGGCCTCCCGGGCGGCAGAGCGGTGCTCGGCGATGAAAGCAGAGGCCCAGAGCTCCCAGGAGCAGGCCGAGAAGCTGCGGCTGTCCGTGGAGGCCCTGAAGAAGGAGCTGAGTGGGCTCTCCAAGCGGGAGGAGGCCCTTGGCCAAGAGCTCCAGGCCTGGCAGGAGAAGGCGGTCCAGAAGGAGCAGCTCCTCGCAGGGCAGCAGCAGGAGTTGGCCGGAGCTCAGGCTCTGATTGGGGAGCTGGTGCCCCTCAAGGGCTTGTGCCAGCAGCTCCAGGCGGAGCAGGCCGCGCAGGGGGACCAGCACCGGGAAGAGGTGGGGCAGCTGCAGAAGACCGCGGGCCTCCTGCAGGCAGAGCTGAGCAGGACCAAGCAGGAGCTCTTGGAGGCCGCCTCCACCAAGGAGAGGCTCCTCCAGCTGCAAGCGGAGAACAGCGGGCAGGTGGAGCGCCTGGCTGCCCTCCAGCAGGCCCACGCCCAGCTGGCCGAGGAGAAGAGGGAGCTGGCAGAGAAGGCCACCCAAGGGCGGCAGAGCCTGGACCGGGAGTTGGCCCAGATCAAGCAGAAGCATGCTCTGGAGCTGGAGGCTGCCCGGCTGGAGGCTGAGGAGCTGGTGGCCAGGAGCAAGCGGGAGGCTGAGGAGGCCCAGAAGAAGCTGGAGGCCATGGCCAACACCTGCGAGGATAGCAAGCATCAGCTGGCAGCTCAGGTGAGCCTTTGCTCTAATCACACACACACACACACACACACACACACCCTGGTATTCTTCGAGGTGGGAGGGGGCTGTTCTTAGGGACGACCAGTGGAAGCTTTGGAGCCCAGGGTTGAGCTGTGGGGGGTGTTTTCTTTCTTGCAGACGTTGCATGACCCAGCTAGGGAGCATCGTCCGTGTGAGGGAGGGTGGGGTTTTCCTAGGTTTATATGCAGTCGCTTGCCCTGCAGCCTCCACCCCAGAGAATCAGGGATTAACACCAGAGAAACACTTAAGCAGGAACAAGGAGAAACCCTCCGTACAGAAGCAAAGAGCAAATCCCCCCCCCCTCTTCTAGCACCGGTGACGTTCCGTAGTTGGGTTATGAAATGTCTGCAAGAAAAGACGCAAGCTCAGAGGGCCTCCAGGACCCCACAGTCCTCATTTTCTTCCTCCTCTTCCTCCTGCACTCCACAAATCCGCCCCCCCTGCCCCTTCTAGCACTGATGAGGTTCCCTAGTGAAACCTCTGCAGGAAGACCACCCAGCTCAGAGAGCAGCCAGGACCCCGCGGTGAATGACGACTGGCCACCCTGGGCCTTTTATCTCAGCATGTGGGGGAGGGGTTGAGGATCACGTTTTCTGGGGGGGGGGGGCAGGGCGGTGTAGAGCGGAGCCAGCTGGCCAAAATAGCTCAGAGGACTCCCAGGTTTGGCTCGTGCCCGGCAGGTGCCTCCGTTGGGTCGTTAAATCGGACGATGCTGACCGAATCACTTGGGGTTACCTGGGACCATGTGGCGTGAAGAGGCCGGCTGGGCAGTCTCTTATTTCTGCCATCTTTGGGTGGATTTAGGAAGTGAGAGGCGTTGGGCTCACACACACAAACACACACACACACACAGAGAGCCTCTCGGGGGGCCTTGAGTTGCGATGCCTCGGCCTCTGCAGCCTTTCCTTCTTCCCACCTTGCAGGCAGAGAAGCTGGAGAAACATCAGCGGGAACAAACCAAGCAGGTAATGGGCCCAGGATGCCAACGGCTTCCCTAGGGGCTGCGCAGCCGAGCTGCTGCTGCCGCCTCGGTTTCTCCCCCCGCGGCAGAGCCGGCATCTCCCCTTCCGAACTCTTGGCAGCGGAGGGTGGGGGGTTGCTTGGAGGAAGGCAGCTGCACAGGTATGCCCCTCGACTTACGACCACAATTGAACTCCAGATTTCTGTCACTAAGCGAAACACCCGCCAAATGGGGTTGGGCCCATTCTAGATCTTTCTTGCCACGGTTGTTAAGCGGACCCTCTGCGGTTATTAAGTGAATCTGCCTTCCCCCTTGGCTTTGGTTGTCAGAAAGTCAAATGACCCCAGGACCCTGCAACCATCCTAAGTACAAACCAATTGCAAAGTGTCCAAATTTTGATCACATGACCAGAGGGAGAAGCTGCAGCGGCCCCAAGTGTGGAAAAACGGACGTAAGCCAATTCTTCAGTGCCGTTGCAATTTCAAACGGCCACTAAATGAACCGTTGTAAGTGGAGGACTGCCTCTATATAAATCCCCAGCTAGATGGTTGTCCAGTTGTCTCTGCGTGGCCCCTTGGCCAAAACTTTCCTTCCCTTGGGAAAAGAGCCGAGGGGCCATCGGTGGGGAGTCCCGCCTCTGGTCAGGTTCTCCTCCCGGCAGCTCCAGCCTTGGACCAGTTGCTCCCCATGAGGGGGTCCAGGTCGTTGGGTCCCTGGCGCAGCTCCCCCAGGTAGATCCTGGCCTCTTTCCAGGAAGCCTCGTGGGTTTCTTCCTTGGGCAGCCATGGAGATCCTCCCCCTGCCCCTCCCACCAAAGCTTCCCCTTGGGGAGGGGTCTGCCTTCTCCCCAGCTTTCTGGGTCCTTCCCCAGTCCTGACCCCGGGGCGGAAATGATCAATGGGAGAGTCTATCCCAACCCTCCAGAGGGATTGGACTTCCAGTCCCATCATTCAAGGGGCTGGGGAAGATGGGTGCTGCCACCACCTTACCCAGCTGGCTAGCAGACAGCTGAGTTTCAGAGGGAGAGCTCAAAGGGGGGGGGCAGGCAGGAAGTTGGCGGGGAGCAGAGGTTGGATTCAGCCGGTTCTGACCAGTTCTCAAGAACCGGTAGCAGAAATTTGGAGTATTTGGGAGAACGGAGCTGGAAAGTAGGTTAGTGGGGTGGGGAGGGAAATTTTGAGGTATCCTTCCCCTGCCACGCCCACAGGACCGGTCGTAAAAAAAGATTTGAATTCCCACTACTGGGGGGGGGCAGGGGAGGCTTGGAATGACTTCTTCTCCTCTCCCTCCTCCAGGTGGACGAGCTGAAAAAGAAACTGGCCCAGCAAGAGAAGGCCGGCCAGACCCATCAGCAGAAAGCAAAGGTAGGTGTCCAGCACAGGAACCCTTGCACACCTCCACCTGGCCTCCACCTCAGGAGGCCCTCCAGGAGTCCATGGAGCTTGCGCAGTTTTATCTCACGCTTCGTTCTACTCCACCCGTTGCCAGGATGGGGTGGCTGGGAACAAGGCAGGGTTCCAAGAGGTTGACTAGGGTAAATAGAACCCAAGTGCAAATAAAAAAGATGACAAGATCCTACCTGGGTCGATCCCCGGGACCTCGGAAGGATTAGCCTTCTGAGCTTTCGGATTTGTGGAGGAAAGTGTCCGTCCCCTGGAATCTATGCTGTGGGCTGTTCTATGCACCGTATTTATGCGACACTTTCCTATTGGCTGAGGGGTGTGTTGATGGCTGGCGGTGGGCTTTTGCTTTCTTGGGCTTCTTCCAAGCCCTCAGCTCTTAAATACCTGACAAGTCGGCAGTAAATCCGCACTCCTTTTTCCCCAGGCTTCAATCATTTCCCTGGCTATTTTTGTCCCTGCTCGGCCAGCAATCGTAGTAGATGCCAAATTGAACGTATGTCCTTGTTCATTGCAATGTGAGGCTACCCATGAGATCCGGTCTCCTCGTCTGACCACTCACTCGTGTTCTTCCTCCCCGTCTGCCCTACCTAATCACAATCCATGCATGGGATCAGGGGTAAAGTACACCAGGAGCATCTCCTGCCTCCCAAGTGACCTTTACAAGACATGATTTGTCCTCATATGGGAGCCTTTGGGCAGTGCTGTGCAAAGTATATTTGCCTTCGCTCGTGAAAAACCAAAACGTGACGGCCAAAAGCTGTTGGTTGACCTCAGACCAACCATCAAATAAGCAATGTGCCAATCAAAGAAGCTGCCACAGAGCCATCAGAGAATAGCCCAAGCAAAGAATCCCTAAGGCTGCCCCCTCCCCCCATACAGAACATAAACTGACAGCAAGCCACACTCCTACGAGCAGCTGATGCTGTTCCCTGGTTGGGTCGTGAAAGGTCTGCAAGAAAACCACCCAGCTCAGAGAGCACCAAGGACCCCACAGTCTTCCTCCTCTTCCTCCTCCTCCTCCCCCCCCCCACAAACCCTGTCCCCTTCCTCGTCACACAGTGAAACGTCTGCAAGAAAGCAGGCAAATTCAGGGGGCGCCAGGGGCTCCTTCCATTCAACCCTGAGCTAGAAATATTCTCCTTTTTTGGTACAAATCTTCTTCTTGAGTGGGACAAGTGAGTGTCCTGCCAGGTTAAAGCCTTAAATCCTGGAGTGGGAGGGATATCAGAAGAGGCCTGGACCCAGCGGGCTCAGGAGGAAGGGGGGGCTCCCCTCTCTTGAGACGGTGAGGTGGGTCTCCCTCTCTGTAGATGCGTGAGGAGGGGCTCCGATCGGAGATGAAGCAGCTGAAGGAGAAGACGGCGGATCTCCAGGCTCAGCTCGTGCAGAAGGAACAGGCCGTCGAGCATTACAAGGCTCAGGTTAGGGCCCCGGCGTCCTCCTCCCCTCCCTCCCGTGCCAGGGGGGGGGAAGGGCTATCACTCGGTGCCCGTCTCCCACCGACTCTAAAGGGGCTTTCCCCAAGAGGCACCTGGACTTTCCGGTTTTCCTTTGAAGACGTTTTGCTTCTCATCCCAGAAGCTTCTTCAGCTCTGACTGGATGGTGTGGAAGGGAAGGATTGATATGCCTTGCAAAGCTGAGGAAGCTTCTGGGATGGGAAGCGAAACGTCTTCAGAGAAATACCAGAAAGTCCAGTTGCCTCTTGAAAAGAGAAAAAGAGGCACCTTTGGGACAAACATGACCCGGATGAGGGAGAATCTCCGTGGACCTCTATTGGGGGGAGGGGGGGGGCAGGCTAGGCTTCAAGCGGAAAGTTTGCCGTATCTCCCTGAGATGCAGCTTCCAGGCCAACCGGCTGGGATCGGAACCTAGACTTGAAACGACAGCAAAACATACCCTTTGAATTGGGTTGGACCTGGCGGGGAGGAGGGGGCAGCAAGGGGAGGCCCCTGAGGAAAGGAAAAGTTAGACTGGGGGGGATTATATGGGGGGGGGTGCGATTCCCAGTTCCGGCTTTGCACTGCTGCGGGGTCCACTGGACTCCTAGTAAGCGAGACCTTCCTCAGCGAAGGGAGCTCCGGACGGTTTCCCCTTGGAGGTCCAGCCTGAGGGCCCCTCTTTTCCGCACGCCCACAGATGGAGAAGGCGAGGACGCACTACGACGCCAAGAAGCAGCAGAACCAGGAACTGCTGCAGAAGCTGAAGGGCCTGGCCCACCTGGAGAAGGAGAACGCCGAGCTGAAGGCCGAGTCGGAGCGCCTGGCCAAGGAGCTGCAGCGCACGGCACTGCAGGTCACCGAGTCGGAGATCAGCCTGAAGAGCCTCACCAACCAGGTCCGGGTCCTGCAGGCCAAGGTAGGCGGGGGCAGCTGGGCGCTGGCCAGGGCTGAAATGCATCGGTTTATTCAACATTTCTTTCGAGTTACGCTTCCACTTGGAACATTTCAAGGGTTGCATCCATGGGCAGGTGGCCCTGGAGCACAACGGAGCCTGAAATTTCCGTTGCTAAGCAGGGCAGTTGTTAAAGAGAGTTTTGCCCTGTTTGACCACTTTTCTTGCCACAGGTGTCAAGGGAATCACTTTAGGTGTTAAGTTAGTCAACCAGTGGTGAAGTGAATCTGATTCCCCCCCCCCCCCGGGCTTGGCTTCACTGGTCAGAAGGTCGCAAAAGTTGGTCTCCTGACACATACACACACACACACATCCCCCCGGGAGGCTGCAACTGTCATAAATATGAGCCAAATAGAATAGAATAGAATAGAATAGAATAGAATAGAATAGAATAGAATAGAATAGAAGTGAGAATTAGGAATAGAGAATAGAATAAGAATAGAATAGAATTGAAATGAAATAAGAATTAGGAATATAGAATAGAATAGAAATTAGAATTGGAATCGAATAGAAATTAGAATTAGAATAGAACTAGGATAGAATGGAATGGAATGGAATGGAATGGAATGGAATAGGAATGAATAATAAGATTATCATCACTTTGAATGCAGACTAATTGGCATACCTTAAAATGAAATTTCGTGGCAGGCAGCTCTCATAGGGTCTCCACCTCCAATGCACACTGCATGAACACGACAGAATAAAGAAATACAACTTTATGCCTATAGCCACAGAGATTACCTGACCCAGAGAAACAACAGTCCCCCTTCTTGGGCCTGGCTGCTTTTCTTTCTAATTCTGCCCCACCCCCCACCCTCCCACAGCTGGACTTATCGGACCGGCAGCTTCGGGAGCAGGGCAAGGTCCAGGCGGCCCTGGAGACCCTCAAGGGCCGGGAGACTTTCCGGCAGAGCTCGGCCGACATCAGCACCGACAGCCTGGACTTGAACACCAGCGACGAAGGGCAGCCCCTGAACTCTACCAGGTACCGGCCTTCAGCGGCTCCATGGCCACCTCCCCTGGCTCTGGAGCCACTTTAAGACCTGTGGACTTCAACTCCCAGAGTTCTTCAGCCAGTCAGGAATGATAGAGTTGGAGGGGACCAGAAGGGTCATCTAAGTCAGGGGTCTCCAACCTGGGCCCCTTTAAGACCTGTGGACTTCAACTCCCAGAGTTCTTCAGCCAGCCAGGAATGATAGAGTTGGAGGGGACCAGAAGGGTCATCTAAGTCAGGGGTCTCCAACCTGGGTCCCTTTAAGACCTGCGGAGTTCCTCTGGGAGTTGAAGTCCGCAGGTTTTGAAGTGGCCCAGGTTGAGACCCCTGCTCTGGAGGACGGCCCCTTCTGCAGAAGCCAAAGCTCCTGCCCAGCTTCCTTGGTCTTTGCTGCCAGAAGGAAGCTGCCGCAGAAGGGAGCCTGGTTCTTTTGGGGTCTCTGGTACTCTCTGAGCTTGGCGGGGGGGGGGGGGGGGGGGGGTTGCAGACATTTCACAACCCAACTAGGTAACACCATCAGGGCTAAAATCTACCCAGAGATGACCTAGTTGTGGCATGAAACATCTGTAAGGAAACCACCAGGCTCGGAGATCATCAAGGACCCCATAGCCTTCCTTGAGGTCACCTAGTTTGTCCATAAAACGTCTGCAAACCCCACCCCCCAAAGCTCAAAGAGCACCCAGGACCCCTCAATTCAACCCTGAGCTCCAACTCTTCTCTTCGGTTGGCACTTTTGGGGTCTTCAGGCTGAATGGGAGATTATGGCAGGGCAGGAAAGACATTTATTTATGATGAACTTTTATGAAGCTGCCCACAGTGGGCGGCTTACAGGCCCCAAACACATACCCAAATAACTCCCCGGCCCCTTGATGGGCTCCCTATCCCAAGGAGGTCTCCATGGCCATTGGCAAAATCCTGTCTTCAGGCCACCTGGAAAAAGGCGGAAGAGGGAGGCCAGCCTTATTCCCTGCAGGGGTGATGTTCCACAGGGAGGGAGCCACCACGGAGAAGGCCCTTCTTGGCCCCACTAGAACTAGGTGGACCTCCTTGAAGGGGGGGTGTCTTGTAACATCTCCTCAGGGGTGGGATTCAAAATTTTTAACAACTGGTGCTGTGGGCATGGCTTGGTGGTCATGTGACTGGGTGGGCGTGGCTTGGTGGTCATGTGACTGGGTGGGCATGGCTTGGCGGTCATGTGACTGGGCGGGCATGGCTTGGTGGTCATGTGACTGGGTGGGCGTGGCTTGGCGGTCATGTGACTGGGCGGGCATGGCTTGGTCATGTGACTGGGCGGGCGTGGCTTGGTCATGTGACTGGGTGGGCATGGCTTGGTCATGTGACTGGGTGGGCATGGCTTGGCGGTCATGTGACTGGGCGGGCATGGCTTGGTGGTCATGTGACTGGGTGGGCGTGGCTTGGTGGTCATGTGACTGGGTGGGCGTGGCTTGGTGGTCATGTGACTGGGTGGGCGTGGCTTGGTGGTCATGTGACTTGGTGGGCATGTGACTGGGTGGGCGTGGCTTGGCGGTCATGTGACTGGGCGGGCGTGGCTTGGTGGTCATGTGACTGGGTGGACATGGTCATGTGACTGGGTGGGCGTGGCCAACTCAACTTCACTCACATCGAGGCATGCATCTCCTTGCCTGGCCTCTCATGACTGTGGGGATGCTGCAACAGTCGTAAGTGTGAAAAATGGTCATAAGTCACTTTTTTCAGGGCCATTGTAACTTTGAATGGTCCCTCCACACAAGCAAAGTACCAGCAAAGGAGGGGAAAAAAACTCCAGAGACGGTCCAGAGATAGGAAGTCTAGTCCTGCCCAGAATGTAATAAGGGTCAACGGAGAGGCAGTTTCTGTAAGCAATACCAGAATGTTTCCTTCCTGCCTTCCTTACAGGATTAGCCCTGTAATTTCTTCTAACAGACAGTTCTCCGGGCTGCTTAGAATGTTAACAGCCGGTTCTCGCGAATAGGTGCGAACTGGTAGAATCCCAGCCCTGCGTCACCTACCTCCCTGCTCTGGTGAGTCAAGTGGGTGTCACTGGGAAAAGAGGTCCTTCAAAGTACCTGGCCCGAAACCATCTTAAGACCTTAGCAGCACCTGGAATTAGACCTGGAAGCAGGTCGGCAGCCGAGGCAGGTCCTGCAGGAGAGGCAGTCCGTGTGCAACCTTCGCCTGGCACAGAACCGCAGCAGCTGCGATGCCCCAGGCTGGGCATGGAAGCCTCTGCCCGGCTCTGACCTCTCGCTTCTCTGCTCCTCCCCAGCAAAAAGAGCCGCCGCTCCTTGTCCGAATCGGGGCCCGTGGAGTCATCCAAGCCGCTGCCCCACAAGCGGGAGTCCCTGGAGAGCCTCTACTTCACCCCCATCCCCACTCGCTCCCGCTCCAAGCTGGAGAACAGCATCGACTCCATTGGCAACATCACCCTGGACTCTGGGCGGAAGGCCCTCTCAGGCCGCCGGCGCACCACGCAGCTGATCAACATTACCATGATCAAAGTAAGGGGGGAAGCGGGGCTGTGGACCCCGAAGGAGGGGGGAGCCAGGGAGCCGATGGCTGTGTGGGCCCCCCTGCCTCTGCCCCCTTGGGGGTGTGATCTGACCCTGTTTGGGTTGCCTCACAGAAGCACCCCAAGATGGAGACCCTGGACAGCACCAATGAATCCTTCGTCAGCCTGCGGTCCTCTGGCTCGGGGGAGAGCGGCCAGGAGTCGGTCAAGACCCGCCTGCGTTCGGCAGCTGTGGCTTCCTCCTCCACCCGCTCGCTGGCCAGCCTGCCCTCCCAGGAGTCTCTCATCCGGCTGGCCGCCTCTTCGCCCGATGGCACCTCTGGCCACGTTGCGCTGAAGAGCCTGCCTGGCTACCGACCGGCCACCCGCAGTTCTCTGAGACACTCCCAAGGCGGGGGGGCCAACCCTGGTAAGAGTGGCGAGGGGCTCGGGGTATGGACCCTGCCCCATTAGGGATGGACAGGGGGGGCTGATCTTCAGGGCTTCTCTCCCCCCTCAATCCGAAACGCTGCTCTGGGCCAAGATCGACGCCTCAATTGGTTCTCCATGGCCTTACCCTGGGGGTCTCCCGAATTTTGGCAACTCTAAGTAAGGCTGGGGTCTTCAATTCCCAAGCTGCCATGATGGCTGGGGAACTCTGGGAGTTGGAGTCCACAAGCCTTCCAAGTGGCCACGCTTTTTATGATATTTATAAAAATATATTTTTTATGATACTTGATCCAAATCTCCCACCAGAGCCAGCTAAATCTGTCTTTTTACAACCTTGGTTGCCTTAGGACGTGTGGACTTCAACTCCCAGAATTCCCCAGCCTGCCCTGCTGAATTCACAGTCCTGGGAATACAGTCCTGGTGAATTCTGGGAGTTGAAGCCCCAGCAGCCTGAAGGACAGGTGAGAAAGGCCGCTCTGGGGATGTGGCTTCCTGCTGCAGCTCTCAGGTGGACGCAGAGAGAGACACACGTAGACACACAATCGCAGAAAGCTGGCCTAGTGAGCCACCCCCAGGCTTGCAATCCCACCCCTCCCCCTCGACTGGGTTGCCTTGGGTGCTCCGTCTCCCCCTCTTTTTCCACCCCTTGGGGCAGGGGTCTCCAACCTGGGCCCCTTTAAGACTGGTGGACTGCAACGCCCAGAATTCCCCAGGAAGCCAGGAAGGATAGAGTTGGAAGAGACCAGAAGGGCCATCTAAGTCAGGGCTCTGATTGCTGGCTGAGGAACTCTGGGAGCTGGAGTCCACCAGTCTGAAAGTGGCCCAGGTTGGAGACCCCTGAGGCCCTGGGGGGGGGGGGGAGATTGGGAGCCCCCTGGGAGAAACCTCCCCACCCATGCCCTGCCTGCCTTGCCCTCCCCTCTGCAGGCCGGAGCAGCTTCTACGCAGCCTCCTGTGACGATGAGCCGGAGCAGCTGGACGGCTGGAACCGCATCGCGGAGCTGCAGCAGCGCAACCGCATCTGCCCGCCTCACCTGAAGACCTGCTACCCTCTGGAGTCCCGGGTGAGTCTCTCCTGCCTGGCCTCTCCCGGCCTGGGCCCAGGACCCTTCGGGGGGGATCAGTTCCCCACCTGCACGAGGGTCTTTAGTCTCTGGCGGTGGCCCCTTGATTGGGGTCTGGACCGAAGGGGAGGCCCCCCAAGCAGTTTGACCCCCCCCCGCTTTTCTTTTGTTACTACGACGTTCTTGCGTAAGTGAGCAATATCTCAATCCACCCCCATGCCTCTGGTTGCAGGTGGTCCTTGACTTACGAGCCCGATTGAGCCCCGAGTTTCTTTCGCTAAGTGATACCTGGGTTCAGGGAGCCATTTGCCCCAATGTCCAGCCTTCCCTGCCCTATTTGTGAAACGAATCACTGCAGGTGTTAAAAGTTAGCCACCCACAATGGTTAAGCAAATCTGGCTGTGCCCAACTGCACAAGGAGACAGAGTCTACCTGGAAATAAGGAGGGATTTTCTGACAGGGAGAACCGTCAACCCACGGAAGAGAAGTTGCCCTCGGAGGTTGTGGGAGGTTTCCATCCCTGGAGGCTTTCAAGTAGAGTCTGGACTGCCCTCTGTCAGGAAGGGTGCAGGGTCTCCTGCTTGGGCGGGGGGTTGGACTAGATGACCTCCAAGGTCCCTTCCAATCCTGTTAGTTAGAGATAGATTGGATGGATGGGTGGATAGGAAGGCAGGCAGGCAAGACAGATAGATATACAGTAGATAGGTAGGTAGGTAGGTGGAAGATGGATGGATCATAGATACATAGATGTAGATAGATAGATAGATAGATAGATAGATAGATAGATAGATAGATAGATAGATAATATATTGAGAGATAGATAGATGATATATTGAGAGATAGATAGATAGATAGATAGATAGATAGATAAATTAGATAGATAGATAGATAGATAGATAGATAGATAGATAGATAGATAGATAGATAGATAATATATTGAGAGATAGATAGATGATATATTGAGAGATAGATAGATAGATAGATAGATAGATAGATAAATTAGATAGATAGATAGATAGATAGATAGATAGATAGATAGATAGATAGATAGATAGATAATATATTGAGAGATAGATAGATAGATAGATAGATAGATAGATAGATAGATAGATAATATATTGAGAGATAGATAGATGATATATTGAGAGATAGATAGATAGATAGATAGATAGATAGATAGATAGATAGATAATATATTGAGAGATAGATAGATGATATATTGAGAGATAGATAGAAGATAGATAGATAGATAGATAGATAGATAGATAGATAGATAGATAATATATTGAGAGATAGATAGATGATATATTGAGAGATAGATAGAAGATAGATAGATAGATAATATATTGAGAGATAGATAGATGATATATTGAGAGATAGATAGAAGATAGATAGATAGATAGATAGATAGATAGATAGATAGATAGATAGATAGATAGATAGATAGATAATATATTGAGAGATAGATAGATGATATATTGAGAGATAGATAGAAGATAGATAGATAGATAGATAGATAGATAGATAGATAGATAGATAGATAGATAGATAGATAGATAATATATTGAGAGATAGATAGATGATATATTGAGAGATAGATAGATAGATAGATAGATAGATAGATAGATAGATAGATAGATAGATGATATAGATAGATAGATAGATAGATAGATAGATAGATAGATAGATAGATAATATATTGAGAGATAGATAGATGATATATTGAGAGATAGATAGAAGATAGATAGATAGATAGATAGATAGATAGATAGATAGATAGATAGATAGATAGATAATATATTGAGAGATAGATAGATGATATATTGAGAGATAGATAGATAGATAGATAGATAGATAGATAGATAGATAGATGATATAGATAGATAGATAGAAGATAGATAGATAGATAGATAGATAGATAGATAGATAGATAGATAGATAATATATTGAGAGATAGATAGATGATATATTGAGAGATAGATAGATAGATAGATAGATAGATAGATAGATAGATAGATAGATAGATGATATAGATAGATAGATAGATAGATAGATAGATAGATAGATAGATAGATAGATAATATATTGAGAGATAGATAGATGATATATTGAGAGATAGATAGAAGATAGATAGATAGATAGATAGATAGATAGATAGATAGATAGATAGATAGATAATATATTGAGAGATAGATAGATGATATATTGAGAGATAGATAGAAGATAGATAGATAGATAGATAGATAGATAGATAGATAGATAGATAGATAGATAGATAGATAGATAGATGATATAGATAGATAGATAGATAGATAGATAGATAGATAGATAGATAGATAGATAGATAGATAGATAATATATTGAGAGATAGATAGATGATATATTGAGAGATAGATAGAAGATAGATAGATAGATAGATAGATAGATAGATAGATAGATAGATAGATAGATAGATAGATAATATATTGAGAGATAGATAGATGATATATTGAGAGATAGATAGATAGATAGATAGATAGATAGATAGATAGATAGATGATATAGATAGATAGATAGATAGATAGATAGATAGATAGATAGATAGATAGATAGATAATATATTGAGAGATAGATAGATAGATAGATAGATAGATAGATAGATAGATAATATATTGAGAGATAGATAGATGATATATTGAGAGATAGATAGATAGATAGATAGATAGATAGATGATATAGATAGATAGATAGATAGATAGATAGATAATATATTGAGAGATAGATAGATAGATAGATAGATAGATAGATAGATAATATATTGAGAGATAGATAGATGATATATTGAGAGATAGATAGATAGATAGATAGATAGATAGATAGATAGATGGATGGATGGATGGATGGATGGATGGATAGATAGATAGATAGATAGATAGATAGATAGATAGATAGAAGATAGATAGATAGATAGATAGATAGATAGATAGATAGATAGATAGAAGTTGTGGGAGCTTCATCCCTGGAAACTTTCAGGGATGAAGAAGAGGCTGGGCTGCCATCCATCAGAAAGGGTGTAGAGTCTCCCGCTTGCATGGAGGGGTTGGATTAGATGACCTCCAAGGTCCCTCCGACTCTGGTTATCGGTAAAATCTGTCTATCTGGCTCCCCCACTGGCTCAGTTTGCCGCCAAAGGGGAATCATGTGACCTCAGGACTCTGCCACCGTCATCAAGATGAGCCAGCAGCCGTGCCTGAGTTTTGACCCCCCCGGGTTGTAAGTTTGAAAAACGGTCACAACTTTTCTTCAGTGCTGTTGTAACTTTGCACAGTCACTAAGCGAAGTGTTGTAAGTGGAGGACTCTCTGTAGTGCCCGTGATCGGCAGCTGGCTCTTTCCTGTGGGGCCGGGGGCTGCTCTCCAATGACCTCTTCTCTCCCCCCCCCCTCGAAAAGCCCTGTCCACTCCTGACCACCATCACGGACGAAGAGGTGATGACCGGAGACCCCAAGGAGACCCTCCGGCGGGCCACCATGCTGCCCTCCCAGATTCTCGAGGGCCCCAGCACCCGTCGCAGCACGCTAAGCGCCGCCTGGGCGCTGGGAGGGGTGGCCACGCGGCAGCAGCGGAAGCGCCTTTCGGACGAGCCCCAGACGGGGCCGGGGACCCCTGAGGTGAGTGGGGGGGCCTGGGGGGGATCCTGGGCCTGCTGACACGGGGGCAGGGGCCTCTCCCCCCCGGGCCCCTTGAGACCTGGCGGACTCCAACTCCCAGCATTCCCCAGCCAGGAAAGAGCCGGGTGTGGGGAGGCTGTGAGGGCAGGGGGGCTGCCCCAAAGATGGAACAGTCAAGCTGTTCTCCAAAGCAACTCGAGGCAGGACGAGGAGCAACAAGGAGGGAAACTCCGCCAAGGAGTAGAAGCAACCCGGAAGGAAAGGAGGAACTGCCTGACAGGGAGGACAATGGTCCAGGGGAACCGCTTGCCACCGGACGTTGTGGGGGCTCCGTCCTCACTGGAGGCTTTTAAGAAAGACGGGATGGCCATTGGTCCAGAATGGACCACCGGGGTCTCTGGCTTGAGCAGGGGGCTGGACTAGATGACCTCTGAGGCCCCTCCCAACTCTTCTATCCTGTCCTTCTTCATCAGCTGTCCGGGGGGGGGGGTGAGGCTGGTCTCCTTGGCTGAAGCTGTGGAAATCCCCCCTCTTCCCCCCCGACCCCCCTTCCTTTCGCAGGCCAAGAAATCCTCCACCTGCTTCCCCCGGCCCCAGACCCCCAAGGGGAGGAGCGAGGACCGCAAGCAGGAGGGGCCCCCGGGGGACAAGAAGAGGAGGGCCCAGCCAGCAGACAAGCAGGTGAGGCCCCCAGGGGGAGGGACCACGGGGGGGTCAACCAGGGGACCCTGGGCTACTTAGAGCAGGGACACCCACCCGCAAGTTTGGCCATTTTAAGACTTGTGGACTTCAACTCCCAGAGCTCCCCAGCCAGCCATGCATGCAAAGAGTGTTAACTCCACTGCCCTCCTCCTCCTCTTCCTCCTCTTCCTCCCTCTCCTCTTCCTCCTTTCCTCCTACTCCTTTCCTCCTCCTCCTCTTCCTCTTCCTCCTCCTTTCCTCCCACTCCTTCCCCTCCTTTTCTTCTTCCTTTCCTCCCCCTCTTCTTCCTCTTCCTCCTCTTCCTCCTTTCCTCCTCCTTTCATTCCCCTCCTTTCCTCCCCCTCCTCCTTTCCCCCTTGTCTACCCTTCCCCCCCCACAGTCGGAGAGGCGCCAGTCTTTGGCCTTCAGCATCCTGAACACCCCGAAGAAACTGGGGAGCAGCCTCTTGCGCCGAGGGGCCAATCGCAAGGTGACCCCCAAAAGTTCCCCTCGGAGCGGCAGCCGGAGGTCTCCAAGGAGCGCTATGGCTTTGAAGGGCAGGGTAAGTTGGGGGGGGAGGGAGGGAGGGGGAGGGACCCCCAGGGGCCCCCGGCTGGTGACCTTGTGGCAGCCCCCCCTGCCCTCCCCAGGACCCTCCCCCCAGATCCAAGCGGAAAGTACTTTCTGCCGGAGGTTCTCCCGAGGCCCATTTGGAGTGGGGGGGATCTGGAGGGGGGAAGACATCTTAACCCAGGTAGTCCTCGACTTACGACAGTTCACTTACCAACCGCTCCAAGTTATGGCGGACTCCCTGGAGGCACTTGGGACGCTGCTTCAGCCTGCCAACAGACCCCGTGGCCATATTATGCGCCAGGGTGGCCCAGTGGTCAGAGAGCAGCACTGCAGGCTCCGGCTGCTCCCTGCCAGCGGCTCCAGATTCAGCCTTCCGTCCTTCCGAGGGGCGTCAAATGAGGACACAGAGGCTGGCTCTGAACCGCTTAGGGTCTCAGGGGCTGTTGCTGGATTCCACACACCCTGCATCCCGTCCGCCTGGAGGACCATTTTCAACATGCTGCAGTCCTGAGACTGTGATTTATCACATATATTTAGTTTTTGTTTTGGCATTAAACCAGAACTTATTGACCGTTTCTGGCTTTGCTTCGTGGCCTCTGGAGGATATAAAGTCACATTGTTCCCAGGATGAGCGGCTTCAATGTCCCTATTTATAGTCGTAAGTCGAGGACTATCCCTACTGAAAGCAAAGGGAGGGGAGGAGGCGCCTCTGTCGGTGTGGGGCTGGGGGCCAGGCAGCCCTTAACCCACCACCAAGGGGGTCCACAAACCCCCCATCCCCAAACCGGGTTAGCTGCCTTCTCCTCTTCCTCCTCCTGCTCTCAGCTGCCCGAACCGGGCGGGGGGTGGCATGGAGCCCTCCCCTCCCCCTCCCCAAACTGGCCCCTTCTGAGCATCCTTTGCTTCCGCAGGTCTCGGGGGCGGCCACACCAGGCAAGTGCGCCACTGGCCCGCTCTGCAGGGTTGCATGCGGCCTTTCCTGCCCTGGATGTAGGGGGAGAGGGATTCACACGGGGAGGGGTTCCTCTCTCTCCTTTCCCCCTCCCCCCCACGTGGTTTCTGGATAGAGGCACCAGAGGGGGGGGGTGTGGGGGGGTGTTGTGCACACAGGTGTGTGTGTGAGAGACTATCTCACACTCTCCTGATACATGTGGGCTGATTTGCTGGCACCAGCCGCTTCCCTGCCTTTGTGCTGCTCCCAATGGGGGTCTCTTTTGGGGGGGGTCTTGGGGAGGTTTGAGCAGGAGGATTCCTTCCCCCCTCCCCCTGCCAGCCCCCCCACCCCCCCGACTCCCCCCTGTCTCTTCTCTCCTGCAGACCAGTTCCAAGTCCCAGAAGGCCAAGGCCTAGCGCCCTTCGGTTTGGCTGCCGCCGATTCCACCGTGTTCGATCTCCCCTCCCGGAGGGAAGGGAGGAGGGGGCCGCTGCCCCTCTGCCGCTGCCAGCCCCTGCGTCCCCCTGCCTCGGCCTCCTCACCCCCCTCCCTGTCCCAGCCTGGGGGGAGCAGGGGGGAGCCTCCCCTCCACAGCCTCTGTGAGTCTAGGTGCCTTCCTTCCATCCCTCCTCCTCCTCCTCCTCCGTTTATTCCCTTGTTCTCCCTTTCCCCCTCTGCGCTTCTCCTCCTTTCCTAATCTTCCTTCCCTTTCTCCCTCCCCTCCCCACACTCCTTGGGGGCCCTGCAGTTGCCATCCCAAGGCCTTTCTCTTCTGGTGGGGGGGGGGCTCGGCCTTTGTCCAAGGAGGGGGGGGGGGCTGCTCCCTTGCACTCCTCCTTCCTCTCCCTTGGGCCTCCCCGGGGCACCTGGCAGAGGATGGGGGAGGGGGCTCTGCCGTTTCTTTCGGGAGGGGGGGGAGGGACAGCTTGGGCACACGGCTTCACTTAGCACTCTTGCTTCTGTATCGCAATCCCCAGAGCCTGGGTGGGGGCCGGGGGGGCGTCCAGGGGGTGCCAGAAACTCACCTGGAGCAGGTAGGCAGTCGGGGAGGCCTCGGTCACAACCGAGCAGTGCCCAGAAGCCGTGGGGCTGCCCAGGGCCGGCTGGGTCTGGGGGACAGTCCCAGCCCTCGGCTCTCAACCGGAGACCCCCAACTGGACGGTGAGAGGAAGACCCTGACGGAGGGAGGAGGGGCACCACCTGGGGGTCGTCCCCTGCTTGCAACCCTCGACTCCTCGCCTTAGTAGAGACCTTAGCAGGAAATGTGTCATTTTAAATACTGTTTCTACTTGTAAATAAATGGTATTTTTCTCCCAAGAGGGCTCGGCGTGTGTGGCTTTGCAGGGAGCCTCTCCCTGCCTACTTAGAGGTCGGGGGCCCCGTCAGGACTAGTTGGGCGGGGGGGGGGACTTGCAGCCTCGTAATGGTGTTGGGGGCTCCGGCCGGGGCTGGCCTGTAGCACAAGG
>CM066332.1:1441009-1456009 GCA_033807585.1 Hydrophis major
GAGCAACAAGGACGGAAACTCCGCCAAGGAGTAGAAGCAACCCGGAAGGAAAGGAGGAACTGCCTGACAGGGAGGACAATGGTCCAGGGGAACCGCTTGCCACCGGACGTTGTGGGGGCTCCGTCCTCACTGGAGGCTTTTAAGAAAGACGGGATGGCCATTGGTCCAGAATGGACCACCGGGGTCTCTGGCTTGAGCAGGGGGCTGGACTAGATGACCTCTGAGGCCCCTCCCAACTCTTCTATCCTGTCCTTCTTCATCAGCTGTCCGGGGGGGGGGGGTGAGGCTGGTCTCCTTGGCTGAAGCTGTGGAAATCCCCCCTCTTCCCCCCCGACCCCCCTTCCTTTCGCAGGCCAAGAAATCCTCCACCTGCTTCCCCCGGCCCCAGACCCCCAAGGGGAGGAGCGAGGACCGCAAGCAGGAGGGGCCCCCGGGGGACAAGAAGAGGAGGGCCCAGCCAGCAGACAAGCAGGTGAGGCCCCCAGGGGGAGGGACCACGGGGGGGTCAACCAGGGGACCCTGGGCTACTTAGAGCAGGGACACCCACCCGCAAGTTTGGCCATTTTAAGACTTGTGGACTTCAACTCCCAGAGCTCCCCAGCCAGCCATGCATGCAAAGAGTGTTAACTCCACTGCCCTCTTCCTCCTCTTCCTCCTTTCCTCCTACTCCTTTCCTCCTCCTCCTCTTCCTCTTCCTCCTCCTTTTCTTCTTCCTTTCCTCCCCCTCTTCTTCCTCTTCCTCCTCTTCCTCCTTTCCTCCTCCTTTCATTCCCCTCCTTTCCTCCCCCTCCTCCTTTCCCCCTTGTCTACCCCTCCCCCCCCACAGTCGGAGAGGCGCCAGTCTTTGGCCTTCAGCATCCTGAACACCCCGAAGAAACTGGGGAGCAGCCTCTTGCGCCGAGGGGCCAATCGCAAGGTGACCCCCAAAAGTTCCCCTCGGAGCGGCAGCCGGAGGTCTCCAAGGAGCGCTATGGCTTTGAAGGGCAGGGTAAGTTGGGGGGGGAGGGAGGGAGGGGGAGGGACCCCCAGGGGCCCCCGGCTGGTGACCTTGTGGCAGCCCCCCCTGCCCTCCCCAGGACCCTCCCCCCAGATCCAAGCGGAAAGTACTTTCTGCCGGAGGTTCTCCCGAGGCCCATTTGGAGTGGGGGGGATCTGGAGGGGGGAAGACATCTTAACCCAGGTAGTCCTCGACTTACGACAGTTCACTTACCAACCGCTCCAAGTTATGGCGGACTCCCTGGAGGCACTTGGGACGCTGCTTCAGCCTGCCAACAGACCCCGTGGCCATATTATGCGCCAGGGTGGCCCAGTGGTCAGAGAGCAGCACTGCAGGCTCCGGCTGCTCCCTGCCAGCGGCTCCAGATTCAGCCTTCCGTCCTTCCGAGGGGCGTCAAATGAGGACACAGAGGCTGGCTCTGAACCGCTTAGGGTCTCAGGGGCTGTTGCTGGATTCCACACACCCTGCATCCCGTCCGCCTGGAGGACCATTTTCAACATGCTGCAGTCCTGAGACTGTGATTTATCACATATATTTAGTTTTTGTTTTGGCCATAAACCAGAACTTATTGACCGTTTCTGGCTTTGCTTCGTGGCCTCTGGGAGGATATAAAGTCACATTGTTCCCAGGATGAGCGGCTTCAATGTCCCTATTTATAGTCGTAAGTCGAGGACTATCCCTACTGAAAGCAAAGGGAGGGGAGGAGGCGCCTCTGTCGGTGTGGGGCTGGGGGGCCAGGCAGCCCTTAACCCACCACCAAGGGGGTCCACAAACCCCCCATCCCCAAACCGGGTTAGCTGCCTTCTCCTCTTCCTCCTCCTGCTCTCAGCTGCCCGAACCGGGCGGGGGGTGGCATGGAGCCCTCCCCTCACCCTCCCCAAACTGGCCCCTTCTGAGCATCCTTTGCTTCCGCAGGTCTCGGGGGCGGCCACACCAGGCAAGTGCGCCACTGGCCCGCTCTGCAGGGTTGCATGCGGCCTTTCCTGCCCTGGATGTAGGGGGAGAGGGATTCACACGGGGGGGGGTTCCTCTCTCTCCTTTCCCCCTCCCCCCCACGTGGTTTCTGGATAGAGGCACCAGAGGGGGGGTGTGTGGGGGGGTGTTGTGCACACAGGTGTGTGTGTGAGAGACTATCTCACACTCTCCTGATACATGTGGGCTGATTTGCTGGCACCAGCCGCTTCCCTGCCTTTGTGCTGCTCCCAATGGGGGTCTCTTTTGGGGGGGGTCTTGGGGAGGTTTGAGCAGGAGGATTCCTTCCCCCCTCCCCCTGCCAGCCCCCCCACCCCCCCGACTCCCCCCTGTCTCTTCTCTCCTGCAGACCAGTTCCAAGTCCCAGAAGGCCAAGGCCTAGCGCCCTTCGGTTTGGCTGCCGCCGATTCCACCGTGTTCGATCTCCCCTCCCCGGAGGGAAGGGAGGAGGGGGCCGCTGCCCCTCTGCCGCTGCCAGCCCCTGCGTCCCCCTGCCTCGGCCTCCTCACCCCCCTCCCTGTCCCAGCCTGGGGGGAGCAGGGGGGAGCCTCCCCTCCACAGCCTCTGTGAGTCTAGGTGCCTTCCTTCCATCCCTCCTCCTCCTCCTCCTCCGTTTATTCCCTTGTTCTCCCTTTCCCCCTCTGCGCTTCTCCTCCTTTCCTAATCTTCCTTCCCTTTCTCCCTCCCCTCCCCACACTCCTTGGGGGGCCCTGCAGTTGCCATCGCAAGGCCTTTCTCTTCTGGTGGGGGGGGGGGGCTCGGCCTTTGTCCAAGGAGGGAGGGGGGGCTGCTCCCTTGCACTCCTCCTTCCTCTCCCTTGGGCCTCCCCGGGGCACCTGGCAGAGGATGGGGGAGGGGGCTCTGCCGTTTCTTTCGGGAGGGGGGGGAGGGACAGCTTGGGCACACGGCTTCACTTAGCACTCTTGCTTCTGTATCGCAATCCCCAGAGCCTGGGTGGGGGCCGGGGGGGCGTCCAGGGGGTGCCAGAAACTCACCTGGAGCAGGTAGGCAGTCGGGGAGGCCTCGGTCACAACCGAGCAGTGCCCAGAAGCCGTGGGGCTGCCCAGGGCCGGCTGGGTCTGGGGGACAGTCCCAGCCCTCGGCTCTCAACCGGAGACCCCCAACTGGACGGTGAGAGGAAGACCCTGACGGAGGGAGGAGGGGCACCACCTGGGGGTCGTCCCCTGCTTGCAACCCTCGACTCCTCGCCTTGGTAGAGACCTTAGCAGGAAATGTGTCATTTTAAATACTGTTTCTACTTGTAAATAAATGGTATTTTTCTCCAAGAGGGCTCGGCGTGTGTGGCTTTGCAGGGAGCCTCTCCCTGCCTACTTAGAGGTCGGGGGCCCCGTCAGGACTAGTTGGGCGGGGGGGGGGGACTTGCAGCCTCGTAATGGTGTTGGGGGCTCCGGCCGGGGCTGGCCTGCAGCGCAAGGCCGGGCAGGAGGGCTGCTGCCTTGTCTGTCTGGCCAAGGAGCACTTGTCTTCTGACAACCCTCTCCAGAACCTCTCGGGGGTCTCGTACAAGAGGAGGAGAATCTCCTGCAGGTGAAATCAAAGCCGCAGCGAAAAAAGGCCTTTGGTTGAGCACCTTTAGGAGCCAGGGAGGCTCCTCCAATGGGGCAGAATGGCACGGAAATAGAAGAGGAAGAGGAAGAGAAATTGGGGTTCTTTCTTGGCCAAGGCTGGTTGGACACGCAAGGGATTGGTCTCCGGTGCAGAAGCTCACGGCAAGGAGAGCAAGTCATAGGTCATACCTCATAAATCATAGTTACGATCATTAATCACAAGCAAACAAGAATGGATAAACAATGGACCAAGCATAGCGGGAAGAAAATTCTTCCTTTACCGCAGGGTGTCCAACTTCAGCCATTTTAAGACTTCAATTCCCAGAATTCCCTAGTCAGCAAAGCTGGCTGAGGAATTCTGGGAGCTGAAATCCACAGAAGTTTTAACAGGTTAATAGAGTTGGAAGGGACCTTGTAGGTCATCTAGTCCAACCCCCCCCCCCATCGAAGCAGGAGACCCTACACTGTTTCTGACAGAGGGCAGTCCCGTCTCTTCTTGAAAGCTTCCAGGGACGAAGCTCCCACAACTTTTGAATAACGGAATAATAACACAATAACAGCTAAAAGGGACTTGGGAGGTCATCTAGTCCAACCTCCCCACCCAAGCAAGAGACCCTGCACCATTTATGACAGAGGGCAGCCCGGTCTCTTCTGGAAACTTCCGAAGGCAACTTCTGTTCTGGTGGTTGGTTGATCTTGACTGACAGGCTCAGAAGTGCATCCAGGAACCTCGACGACGTTATTTAAGGAACTAAGAGATATTAACGAAACTTATTTAAGAAGGTGAAGAATGAAATCCAGAGTATTAAGAAAGCCAGTCTGGCTTCACCAGCTTCAAGGCCTTCTTGGGGGTGGCCTTGCTGAAGGGGCTCCCCTCCTCTAAGGCCTGCCAAGAGACCCCCGGGGGTCTCCCTTTGACTTCTGGGTGCCCAAGAGACCACATGGCTCACCAGCACGGAGGGGGCCGGCTGAGGTGAGCTCCAGAGTCGGTGGACTTACAGCGACTTACCGAAGTGCCTTTTCCTGGGAGAGAATTCGGAGGGAAGCCTTTTAACGCACATACTGTGGAAGGTTACGTGATACGGGTAGTCCCCGACTTGTGACCTGCCTGAAAAGTGGGACTTGCGACGGGGTTCAAAGTTCCTACGGTCCCCCTGCCCCCATCGTCCGAACTGCTTGCATCATCCTGCAGTCATTTGACGCAGATTTGTGACCGTTTTTCCAAAAACCAGGATTTGATTTGAGTCTTGGGCCAAATAGCAGCCCTGGCGAACGCCAGGTTCACACTTGTGACCACTCTTCAAAAGCACCCCGTAAAACACAGCTCCCCAAACATGGCCCCTTTAAGACCGGTGGACTTCAACTCCCAGAATTCTCCAGCCAGTTAGGATTGAGAGAAACAGGAAGCAATGATGGCTGAGGAATTCTGGGAGTTGAAGTCCACCAGTCTTAAAGCGGTCACATTTGGAAACCCCTGCATTTCAACAACCAAAAGCCACCACACTTCACCCTTCTGCTATCTAAGCCAGTGTTTCTGCAATTGTTAAGCTTTGTGGACTTCAACTCCCAGAATCCCCCAGCCATATCTGCTTCCTGTTTCTCTCTGGACGTGGGGCAAGTGGGCCTTCCCATCGTAAGGGTCCCACCGAGATGATCTCAGCGTTGTTAAAGGAGCCAAAAACACATTTCCTCCATTCTAACCCAGAAGTCCAAACGTGGCCCCTTTAAGACCGGTGGACTTCAACTCCCAGAATTCTCCAGCCAGTTAAGATTGAGAGAAACAGGAAGCAATGATGGCTGAGGAATTCTTAAAGCAGTCACATTAGCTGGGGGAATTCTGGGAGTTGAAATCCACCAGTCTTGAAGTGGCCAAGTTAGGGTACCTGGCTAGAAAGCAGGAGGCTGTGCGTTCGAGTCCTGCCGGGCTTTGCTGGCTGAGGAATTCTGGGAGTTGAAGTCCGCCAGTCTTAAAGTGGCCATGTTTGGAGACTTCTGCCGTAAAATTACATCCATGGCATGACTGACTTGTTTTACAACTCTCAACAGCAACAGGCAGGCTTCCCGATGACCAAATGTCAAGGACCACCTGTAAAGATTTCTTCAAGCCCCAGGGGTCACCCCAAAGTCACCCCAGAGACCACCCTGGGAAGGAGCCCAGAGGCCCATGGATGGGGAGAGGGTTTCTCCCTGGAGAAACACGGCAGGGAAGTCCCCCTCCCCCACCCTGCAGAACTGCCCTCCCTGCAACCTCTTCTCAGACCCACCCAAAGTCCTTGACTTACAACCACAATTGAGCCCAACATTTTCTGCTGCTAAGGGAGACCTTTGCTAAGTGAATTTTTGCCCTATTTTACGACCTGTCTTGCCGCAGTTATTCAATGAGTCGCTACCATTATTAAACTAGTTTTTAAAGCCACTTTGGCTCTCCTGTTTGCTTGTCAGAAGGTCGCAAAAGGGGATCACCACGACCGTCCTAAATATGACTCAGTGGCAGGGGTCTCAATTTCGAAGATCAGGTGGCGGGGGGGGGGGGGGATGGTACAATGATCATAAGTGTGAAAAACAGTCCTAAGCCCCTTTTTTTCAGTGCCGTAATTCTACATGGCCACTAAGCGAACTGTTGTAAGTCGAGGACTTACCTGAGGCCTGGGGAAGGGCTGCAGAAAATGCTAAAAGTTGCTAAGAAATCGCAGCTGATTCCCAATTTGGGGAAAAACAATTCCTAGCACGGAATTCTCTAGCAAGGAAAGACAACCACATGGTGGCACTTAGAATTCTGGTTTTTAATCGGTGGGGGTGAAAGCAGCCGGGGAATTTTTAAGATTTTATTGGTTGGAGAGGAAAGATTTTTACAGAAAGGGATGGAGAACTTTCTCCCTTTACAATCTGGGCTGTTCAGGTCTCCGTAACTTCTTTCTTTGCGTTAAAAATGGGGTTGCCAGTCCAGATCTTTTGGGCAGCAGGATTAAATCGTGTTTCGCTACAAGCCAAGACAAACCTCTCAGGGGTTGAATCTTCTGCAGGCTTTCCAGGAATCTGGTCCTCCCAGCTTCATCCTGGCCGTTTACTTACCAATTTTTTTAAAATTATGCCGTCCCTCTACCCACATAAAGGCATCTTTGGGCAACTTACGGATTCCAAAAAGTCAAGTAGAAAAATCACTAAAAATGATATCCAAACACTGCAAATTTTTTCAAAAATTCAAAAAAAAAAAAAAAAAACCTCTACAAAAACCCAGGATTAAGAGGGTGGGCGACAACAGGGCTTCCCAGCCTGGTTATTTGCTCTTGGTCCACAGTTGCTGCAAAAGACACTCACACAAATGCACAAATCAGGGGTTCTGGGAATGGGTTGTGGGAGTCTTCGGTTTGGTGCCCAGGAATTCTGTGTTGAGCAGGAGGATCCTCCGTTTAAAGTCTTCACGATAACAATGTTGGCTCACCTTTTTGTTTAGATGAGCGTTATCCCCCAATTTCTAAGCCGGGGGCCTCCAAATAGGGTGACTTTTAAGACTTGTGGACCAACTCCCAAAACTGAAGTTGAAGCCCACAAGTCGCCCTATTTGGAGACTCCCTGGTCTAATAAGCAAGCGAGGATTTAGATCAGCAGATTTCTCAGTTCCTGTATACTTGGAGGAAAGATCAGACAGATGCAAAACTGAATCAAGTGTCCATCCTTGTTGTGTCCACTCCTTGACCTTTAGCCTCTTAAAAATGGGTGGGTGGGTGGAATTGGTGCCATCTTGGTTGCGGTCTACTTGATGGCAGATGCTGATGATCCCATTCCTGGGCTTGCTAGTTCTCGGGGAGCTGTGAAGACGTGTCCAGTTGCGTTCTGATGGAAAGAGAGAAACAACGTGAGGGTGGACTCCAGCAGAGGACGCAGCAACCAAGATGGACAGAGGTCCATGTGGAGCCCCAAAAGCAGCCCAGAGCCAAGGGATGCTCATCCATCAAAGCAAGGGGGCCTGGCAGGCAGGGCTGGTGGGGCAGGTCGACTGCCCTGATGCTTCTCCTTTGGGGGAGAGTGGGCCCGGGTTCGAGTCACCAGTCCGAGTTCCCAGCTTGACTGCAGGAGAAGGGCCTGAGAGAGCAGAGATGCTTCCAGATAGATTTTACTCTCTTGAATCTCAGTTCAAGATATCCGGCCCTGAGCTCTCGCATCGCCCCTCGGGGATAAATGTCCTGCTGGTCAAACTCAAAAGGGATGCTGGAATGTGGTCCTTGGTGGTCTCTCGGCACAGGTGGGCCCACCAACCAAACCACTTGTATAAACAGAGCAAACTCCCTCCTAGCACTGGCGCTGCTCCATAGTTGGGTCATGAGATGTCTGCAGAAAACAGCCAAGCTCAGACAGCACCAAGGACCACATGGCCGTTGTCCTCCTCCTCATTTCTGCAAACACCATTCCCTTCTGGCACTGATGACGTTAGCTAGTTTGGTAATATAATGTCTACAAAAAGACAAGCTTGGCACCAAGGACCCCACAGTCCTCCTCCCCTCCTAACACTGATAACATTCCCGAGTTGGGTCATGAAACGTCTGCAAGAAAGCCACCCAGCTCAGACAGTACCAAGCACCCCACAGGTCAACCCTGAGCAAGAAACATTTTAGCGGACGCTGGAATCCAAGCGAGAGGGCAGGAGTAGCTTCAATAAAAGAGAAACGGGGGAGGAGGCATTCTATAAATGTGCTAGGACCCTGGGGTCATCGTCCGATGTTGGGTTCCTTTGTGCCTGGTTCTCACATGCCACCTTCTCGGAGGGAAGCCTTGGCCCCTGGTGAAGATCCAGAGGCTCATTTCATGGAAAGAGCAAAATGGGGTCCCACCATCCAGGCCAGGGAATCTGGGCCCTCGGAGCCCCCTTGCACTGGCATTGTTTGTTTTGGGGGGCCCATGTGTCGGGCCAATGGATTGGCCAAAACCAGATTCCCTATAGGATCCCCAACCTTCAGGTGCCACCTGCCCCCCAGGTGAACTAACCATGGGCAGCTCAACTTCTGACCCTTGATGTGCCACTGGATGGTCTTCTGAAATACGCCAGACGGGTCAGCGATGAAGCAGTCAAATCTGGTGTTGACATCCTGCACCGTCAACTGGAAGAAAATCAGCTCCCGGATCAGATGGTTGCCTTTCTCCCTGTGGACAAGGAGCAGAAGAGAAGCTGGAGGAGGAGGAGGAAGGAAAGAAGGAAGAGGAGGAGGAGGAGAAGGAAGAAGAGGAGGAGGAAGAAGGAAGAAGAAGAGGAGGAAGGAAAGAAGGAAGAGGAGGAGAAGGAAGAAGAGGAGGAAGAAGGAAGAAGAAGAGGAGGAGGAGGAAGGAAAGAAGGAGGAGGAGGAGAAGGAAGAAGAAGAGGAGGAGGAGGAGGAAGGAAAGAAGGAAGAGGAGGAGGAGAAGGAGGAGGAAGGAAAGAAGGAAGAGGAGGAGGAGGAGAAGGAAGAGGAGGAGGAGGAAGAAGGAAGAAGAGGAGGAAGAAGGAAGGAAGAAGAGGAGGAGGAGAAAGGAAAGAAGGAAGAGGAGGAGGAGGAGAAGGAAGAAGAGGAGGAGGACGAAGGAAAGAAGGAAGAGGAGGAGGAGGAGAAGGAAGAGGAGGAGGAGGAAGAAGGAAGAAGAAGAGGAGGAGGAGGAAGGAAAGGAGGAGGAGGAGGAGGAGAAGGAAGAAGGAAGAAGAAGAGGAGGAGGAGGAGGAAGGAAAGAAGGAAGAGGAGGAGGAGGAGAAGGAAGAAGAGGAGGAGGAAGAAGGAAGAAGAAGAGGAGGAGGAGGAGGAAGGAAAGAAGGAAGAGGAGGAGGAGGAGAAGGAAGAAGAGGAGGAGGAAGAAGGAAGGAAGAAGAGGAGGAGGAGAAAGGAAAGAAGAAGGAAGAAGAGGAGGAGGAGGAAGAGGAGGAGGAGACAGCCAGACAAACCCTCCAGGGAACCGGTCCTCTTGGCCAGAGTGGCTTCTTCCCTGGGTCCCAACTAGCCACCCAGCCCCTTGCCTGGTCCTTGGCTTCCTCCAGAAGGGCTAGACCCAGATCTTCCCCCTTTCTCCCGCTTTCTCTCCCCACTAAAGTTCTGGATTTCGGAATCAGAATAACAGCGTTGGAAGGGACCTTGGAGGTCTTCTAGTCCAACCCCCTGCTCAAGCAGGAGATCCTATAACACTCCAGACAGGTGGTTGCCCAATCTCTTCTTAAAAGCCTCCAGTGATGGAGCATCCACAACATGTGGTGGCAAGCAGTTCCACTGGTTAATTGCCCTCACTTAAATCGTTTCTCTTTAGTTCCTGGTTGCTTCTCTCCTTGATCAGTTTCCATCCATTGCTTCTTGTCCTGCCTCTTCTGGGGCTTCGGAGCATAGCTTGACTGCCTCTTCTTTGGGGCAGCCCCTCAAATACTGGAAGGCTGCCATCATGTCCCCCCTAAGTCCTTTTCATTAAACTAGACCTACCCAAGTCCTGCAAATGTTCAGGCCTTGAATCGCCTGAGTTGCTCTTCTCTGAACTTTTTCCAAAGCCTCAACATCCTTTTTGTAGCGTGGTGACCAAAACTGGGCACCGTATTCCAGATGTGGCGTTAATACCAAGGCTTTATAAAGAGGTATGGGCACCTTGTTCCAAAGGCGTTTTTCCTTTTTCCTAAGTCAAAGTTTAACCCGAGACAAATCCTACCCCTCCTGCTTGGGAAAAGCGTGGGATCCCCTCTACTCACTCGGTGGCTTCCTCCTTCACCGTTCCGTTTGGGTACAGCTGGTCTACAAAAGTGCCATTCGCCAGCCAGTACATGATGCCACTCTCCGGGTATATGGTTGTGCCCATGCAGGGCACCCGGATCTTCTGCCCTGAGAGCCACAAGGTAAAGCGAAAGATTGTTCCCCACGGAGGAATGGCAGGTGCCCCTTGGCCTCCTCCCTCAAGAACAGGGGTCTTCAAGCATGACAAGTTTAAGATTTGTGGACTTCAACTCCCAGAATTCCTCAGCTATCATGACTGGAGGAGGAATTCTGGGAGTTGAAGTCCACAAGTCTTAAAGCTGCCAAGTTTAAAGGCCCCTGATCTAATCCATCATCCATCTATCATACATCCATCCATCTATCAATCTATCTACCTACCATATCTATCTATTGATATTTATTTATCCGTATCTGTCTGTCTGTCTATTCCAAGAGTCTTCCTAACATGACTGGAGGAGGAATTCTGGGAGTTGAAGTCCACAAACTTGCCAAGTTTGGAGACCCTTGCCCTATAGAGAGAAGGGGGCACAGATTTCCTGCCCCCCACAATCCCTCCCATGGATGTTCTCTCAACCACACCACTAAGTGGCTTACCATGGATCTCCCTGCACAGGTAGTCCTTGACTTAGGACCACCATTGAGCCCTGTTGTTCAGTGAGACATTTGTTAAAAGCCAGTTTTGCCCCCATTTTGCCACAGGCGTTAAGTGAAGCATTGCAGTTGATAAGTTAGTGACACAGTTGTTAAGCGAATCTGCCTTTGCTCGTCAAAAGGTCGCAAAAGGGGATCAAGGCAAGGCAACCCCCAAGGCAATGCAACCGTCATAAGTGTGAGTCAGCTGGCAAGTGCCTGAGTTTTGATCCCGTGAACCATAGGGGTCCTAAGTCACTTTTTTCAGTGCCGTTATAACTTAGAAGGGTCACTAAATGGACTGTTGTACATCGAGGGCTACCCAGAGCTTCTTCAGACTTAAACTCATCCACTCCCTCCCCCCCCCCCCGCGATGCCTCCGCCCCCTTTTCCAGATACCTGGCGGGACCTACCGATGGAGACCTGGGGTTGCAGCCTGGAGGTGATTTGAGACTCCTTCTCCTTCTCCTTCTTTGCCGCTGGAGCTGAAAAGGGAGTGGGTGGGTTGGGGGGGCCAGGGGGACAACAGCTGCACACCCAGCCCCAGTTGCCCCCCCCCGGGGGTCTTTGGAGGAGGAAGGGGGCCCTCCAATAAGGTACAAAATAATAAAATATAACATAAAAATAATAAATACAATACAATAATATATAAAACAAAATAAGATAATAAAAATAATACTAAATAATAAAACATATAGTACAATAATAAAATAAATACAGTAATATATAAAATAATAATATAAAATAATAAGGTGATAAAAATAAAATAATAAATAATAAAATAAAACAAATAGTACAATAATAAAATAAAATATAAAATAATACAATACAATACAATAATATATAAAATAATAATATAAAATAATAAGATGATAAAAATAAAAATAAAATAATAAATAATAAAATAAAATATAAAATAATACAATACAATAATATATAAAATAATAATATAAAATAATAAGATGATAAAAATAAAAATAAAATAATAAATAATAAAATAAAACAAAGTAAAATAATAAAATAAAATATAAAATAATACAATACAATTATATATAAAATAATAAGGTGATAAAAATAAAAATAAAATAATACATAATAAAATAAAAGAAATAGCAAAATAACATAAAATATAAAATAATAAAATACAATACAACAATATATAAATCAATAAAACAAAATATAAAATAATAAGATGATAAAAATAAAATAATAAATACCGTAATAAAATAAATAGTGAGATAAAATAATAAAATAAAATGGGACTCTGGAAACCAGAATCTGGAGGAGGATGGGGGCCCCTTGCCTGACTAACCAACTTCATGGGAAAGGTGTTTCTGTCCGCAGAAGTCCGGCGGGGCTGGGCTGGTGGAGGATTTGCACTCTGCTCCCACTGTGATGTAACCGCCTCTCCCCCTCCCTCTATTTCCACCCGGGATCCTTCCTGCCCTCTCTCCTCCAAGCCCCCCTCCCCCGTCCCTCTCTTGCCCCACAGACCAGGGTTTGGGATTCGTGAGGGTGTGGGCAGGAGCGCTTCCACTCATCCATCAGAAACATGAGTAACACCATCAGCATTGACAGAAGCGCCAGCGGTCACTTGCAGAAGGCAGCTTCACTCGGAAGAGCCGACCTCCTGCCACCCTCAAACACCCACACCGGCCTATCGCAGGCAGCCCTTGGGGAGGATCGGATGGGTGCTAAAAAGAGGCCAGATGTCGTCTGAACATCTGGCTGTGAGACCAGTCCCAACAATACAGCGCAGTGCCACCCCGTGGCCCCTACCTTGGATGGAGGGGGAGACACTAAGCAGAACCAACAGCAGGCAGCCAGCGAGGGGCCGGGCATCTGGAAAGAGAAGAGGGGGCCGGTCAGTGGGGTCCTTTCCCAGCTGCTGCCTTGAACCCAGGAAGGGAGGGGGGGATGAAACGGCACCTCCTTGACCATTAAATGCAGTGGTGTAAAGTTTTGTAAAGTTTTAGGCAAGAGAAACCAGAATTGAAGTCCACAAGTCCCAAAGGGGCCGTGGTTCCCCACCTCTGCTTCACATATAGAGTTGGATAGCTCTAAAATAATGAATTAAAAAGAATAAAATAAAAGTCAAGCTGCACTGGAGATCCATTCTCTTCTTCAAGAGAGGCCGTTAAAAAAAGCCAAGAAGGGAAGGGGAATAGTCTAATAGTTTGTCTACTACAGCAAGGGCCTTCAAATTTGGCCAGTTTAAGACTGGTGGACTTTAACTCCCAGAATTCCCGAGCTAACATGACTGGAGTGGGAATTGGGGGAGTTGAAATCCACAAGTCTTAAGTTTGGAGACCCCAGGCCTCCAGCATCTCACACCCAGAAAAGCAAATCCCAATCAAGGAACCACCAAGGAGGAAAGCCACGCGCTCCCACCACAACTGACAGGGCAAACCACTGGTATGTGAACAAGGAGCAGAGCACACACACACACACACACACACTCTCCACGATCCTGATGATGTTACCCAGTCAGGTCGTGAAATGTCTGCCAGCAAACAACCCAGCTCAGGAGAGAACTGAGGATCCCACGCTCTCAGATGTTTTCAAAGTTTTCCCAAAACAGCTTGCTAATAATTTAAAAAGAAGGAAGTAATAAAATTCAATATATAAACAGCCCACCTACTCAACTCATCCATCCATCCCACATATTTATTTTATTTATTGATGTTAGGAAATGTATATTGCCGCTGATTCGCAAGTGGCAGATAATCAGAGTCGGAAGGGACCTTGTAGATCATCTAGTCCAGCCTCCTGCCCAAGCAGGAGATCCTACACCCTTTCTGACCGATGGTGCAAGCCCTTCCATCGCTTGATTCTTCTCCCTGGCGACTCAAGGCGGCTCTTCATCCCTCCAATTTGGCCGGAATCCTACCCCAAAGGCTGGCCTGCCGCCCCTCCCTCTCCTTTCGGGACCGCCCTGCCCGAGCTGGCCGCTCAGGGCTTTCTGCTCCTCTGCCCTAAAGATCCTCTAGTCTCGCCCGTCGACCTTCGGCTGCCCCCGGATGCCGATGGGGACCCGCCGCGGGCGGGGGTTTTCCCCGGGCTCTTTCCCGTCGGATGACGCAGCTGGCTCGGCTCCGGAGCCGCAGAGGAGCCCCCGGAGCAGCCCCCTTGCCAGGCTGCCGGGCGTCCCGGGCTGAGCCCGCCGTCGGCGGCTTCTGCGCTCCAGGTAGCGGCCGGACGGAGCCGAAGCGGCGCACCTGGCTCAGGTGGGCGCTGCCAGGCCGGGCTCCCTTCTGCGGGGCGGAGAAGCCGAAGCGGGGGGGAAGGAGCCGGGCAGAGGCGGGCTTACCTGGCGCTGAAGGGGGCATGGCTCGTCCTTCCTCCAGGCAGGGCTGGCTGATGTGGCAGGAGGCAGAGCGGCGCTTTATAGACGGCTTGTAGGCTGACTCAGCCGCCCACCGAGCAATCCCGCAGGCCGCCCGGCCCTAGCCCGGGGGAGAGCCCAAGCTTTGGGGGAAAGAAAGACCCCCGACCCCGCTCGGTTCTTCGACGAAGGGGCTGCGGAAGAGTCCATCCTTCCAGAAGAGACCGGCCTGGCCCCTGGGAGAAATGGGCTAGGGTCTCCTGCATGGGGGGAGGGGGTTGGACGAGATGACCTACAAGGTAACAGGTCATCAGAGTTGGAAGGGACCTTGGAGGTCATCTAGTCCAACCCCCTGCCCAAGCAGGAGACCCTACACCATTTCCGACAGTTGGGAGTCCAGTCTCTTCTTGAAAGCCTCCAGGGATGAAATGTCCCACAATTTCCGAGGGCAACTTCTGTTCTGTTCTCCCTGTCAGAAACTTTCTCCTTATTTCCAGGTTGAATCTCTCCTGGATCAGCTTCCATCCATTGTTCCTTGTCTGGCCTTCGGGGCTTTGGAGAAGAGCTTGACTCCCTTCCTCCTCCTCTCTGGGGCAGCCCCTCCCTCAAATACTGGAAGATGCTCTCCTGTCTGCCCTGGTCCTCTCTTCCCTAGACCAGCCAGGCCCAGGTCCTGCAACGGTTCTTCCAACTCTGGCATTTTGTATTCAGAGGGTTGCCAGGCAAAATAGCCCTTAGATTTATATACTGCTCCACAGTTATTTCACAGCCCTGGCTGACTTCAACTCCCAGAAAAAA
>CM066332.1:1463509-1508509 GCA_033807585.1 Hydrophis major
GGGTGCTCCATCACTGGAGGTTTTTAAGAAGAGACTGGACAGCCATTTGTCTGAAATGGGACAGGGCCTTCTGCTCACGAAGGGGGTTGAACTAGGTGAGCTCCAAGGTCCTTTCCAGCTTAATTCTGATCCTGATTCTTCTGAGATGAGTCCCTGTTTCTGCAGGCACTTCTGGCCCTTCCCCTTCGTTGCCAAGGTCTCTTGGATGACACCCCCCCCCAGGCTGCGGGTGCAAATCCTCCTCCCAGGGCAAAAGAAAGAAGAGGTTATTTATTGTTCTGCGAGCAGGGCCATTTCCAAGGGTGGGGGACTGAACCCAGAGGCTGAATTACAGGCCGTCCTCCACTTACAGCCCCAAGAAGCCCCAAAGTCCCATTGGTAAACAGGACAGTTGTTGAATCAGGCCTGATTTTATTATTTTTCCTGCCATGGTTTTTAAGTGAACCACATGGTCGTTAAACAACTCCAGATTCTTCCCTTGACTTGACATGTTGGGAACTGGCTGGGAAGGCTCCCAAAGGGAGATTACATGACACACACACACACCCCCAGGATGCTGGAACTGTCCCAAAATACATGTCAGTTGCCAAGCAACCAAATTGGGTCCACGTGACCATAGAGATGCTGCAGCCGTCTAAGTGTGAGGATTGGCTGTAACTCATTTTTTTCTCCCAGTGCTGCTGTGTTCTGACCAACATTCTTTTCCGACAAATCAAACACAATCCAAAAGGAACAGAAACCTTGTAATGCTTTTACAAAATAATTAGCTGTGATAAGCACAAGCCTTGCCAAACTGTGCGAGACTTGCCAAAAGATAACAGACAAGAAATAATTTGCAATACAAGAATCTTCAGGATACTGGAATGTCCACGAGGCTGAGTTTCAAAACGTCTTTGCCTTCTGCAAAGAAGGTTAGTTTCACAGCTGGGTTTTATCTTCTTGAAGGAGGGGCCATTACCCTGCAACCTTACTCCCGAGTCACCCATGCTGTTGTAGCTGCTCTTTCCTACAAGCAATACTGTGTGCATTCACACGTGGCACAGGCTCCTCGGGAACCTCCTCATTGCTGCTGCCAGCCCCCACAATCTCGGGAGGCAGCAGTCCACTCCCTGACGGTCCTGGCCCCTCACCTGAGTCCTCGCTCTCCTTAGCCCTCCGCACCTGCTGCCGGATAACCACAACATGCTTTGACTTCAAATGGTTTGGTTTGGTTTGGGCAAGTAAAGGGTGTCATTTAGTCCTTCTGATGGACCCCAGTAAGGATGATTTCTGATAGAAACAGCATTTTCAGGCTGCAAAACTCTAGGTGACCACCAGGTGGCAGTCAAGAGAGCGCCAGTGGATATTTGCAGGCAGCTCTTCAGGTAGAGAAGGCTGGGCAAGGGAGTCTCTACCTTTTCTCTGGTTCTCAGTAAATGGATCTGTTCTCCTGCTGATGCCCCAGCAACTTCAACCGAAGGCGCCGTTTTCTTTCCAGGAACCAGTTCCTGCATTTTCCAAAAGCGACTGGACTTCTCTTTTCAAGTCTTCTCCTTTTGGTTTCAGAAATGGCTCAAGACCGGGGAGGACGCAGGACTGAGTCACCCTGGGAAAAACATAGCAGGAGAAATCTCTTCATTTCATAGAATCATAGATTCCTAGAGCTGGAAGGGGCCTTTGAGGTCATCTTGTCCAATGCAGGAGACCTTATTACATCCTGGACAAATGGCTGTTCTTGAAAACCTCCAGTGCTGGAGCATCCACCACTTCTGGAGGGAAGCTGTTCCACTAATTAATTGTCCTAACTGTCAGGAAATTCCTCCTTAATTCCAAGTTGCTTCTCTCCTTGGTTACTTTCCATCCATTATTCCTTGTCTGGCCTTCAGGGGCTTTGGAGAAGAGCTTGACTCCCTTCCTCCTCCTCCTCTCTCTGGCAGCCCCCCAAATATTGGAAGATGCTCTCCTGCCTCCCCTGGTCCTTCTCTTCCCTAGACCAGACAGGCCCAGTTCCTGCAACCGTTCTTTATATGTTTTAGTCTCCAGTCCCCTCATCATCTCGGTTGCTCAGGGTCTTGATTTATTTGTCCTTAGGCACTCTCTGAGTTTGTGGTTTTCTTGCAAACGTTTTATGACCCAACTAGAGAACATGATCAGCACTAATGATGATAATGATAGCATTGATGGGTTTACCTAGTTGGGTCAAGAAACGTCCGCAGGAAAAGCACCCAGCTCAGAGAGCTCCAAATATTTATTTATTACTTTTATTAAATTTATATGCTGCTCACGTCACTCTCACACGACTGGAGTGGCTTACCAGAAATAACACTTGTCAGCTTGAGCTCATGGAAACCGTGATCTGGAGATCAAGTCAGCAGAATTTTGTGACAATAACATGTGTGCTGCAAAGGTCAAATAAACCCACAATATTTTTGAGGTGCTCTTTTCCGTTGACTTAGCCCTCTTTTAAAATGAATTCTCACTTTAACATGCCCATCGAAAGCCAAACGAGCACATTTCTCGTGTGTCACTCATTCTGAGAATGCCTCGCATGAGCATAGCAAGGGGAAAGGGGCAAAGTGTTCTTCCTCTTGAGTCAATTGATTCCTGCTCAGAGCAGGCGGAAGGCTGTTTTGCCTACTCACTTCTTCTTAAATAAACAGTTTCTTAAGATGAAAAGAAAAAAATCTGAGAAGAAAACAGATCATCTGGGTAAACCTCACTCTGTTCTAAGAACCAATGGATCGATGCTGTTTTGGGTATCACTGAATCATAGAGTTGAAAGGGACCCAAAGATCATCTAGTCCAACCCATTGCAATGCGCAAGACTCCAATTCAAGCATCCGTGAGAGGTGTGACTGTTTGAAGTTAAGCAGACACTGTTTTTCACACTTACGACCATTGCACCACTCCCGTGGTCATGCGATCAAAATTCAGAGGCTTGGCAACTGGCGTGCACTTCTGACAGTGTACCCGGGAGTCATTCAGACAAACAAAGTCAATGGGGAAGCAGGTTCACTTTACAACCATGTTGCTCACTTAATAACCACAGTGATTCACTTACAACCATGGTCAGAAAGGAAGAGGACTGTGGGATGCTCTCCGAGCTTGGTCGTTGTCATGCTCCTGTTGGAATCTGATTCTGAGGGGGAGATTGAGCATCTGACAGGGAGTGGGAGTCTGGCTCCAGAGGCTGTGGAGGAAACTGGGGAAGGGCACAGTCCAGCTGGGCCTTCAGAGGAAGATTCAGGTCCACCTCCTCTGCATCCTAAGGCACGCAGGGAGGAACGGATAAGGGAACAATGTGGCTTATGGGAGAGGAAAGGGCCCTGATTCCCTTCATTAGCTGCAGCTGGGAAAACAGGATAAAGAGGGTGTTTGCCCACAGCATCTTGCTGGAAGCAAAGCATGCATTATCTTTGTTTATCAAGTCTTATCTGGGTTCTGGCGTCCTCCCAACTGCATGTGTTTCATTATCTTTTGAAGTCTGCAATTCCTTATCCTGCTCTGTCTCATTCATTGCTGCAGCTGTGGTTTGTGTTGGTGTTTATTTATAATTTATATGGACTTTGGGTTCGGACGGAATCTCATCCCTTTAAAAACTGTTCTTGGGAGAGTTTTTTCTCCAGCCGATGATAACTGGACATTGGGGGCCAAGTTGGAGCAATTAAAGGGACTTTACCTACTTTTGTGACTTTGTTGCTTTTGTGCCACACCCCTTTGGGTCATCACAGTTGTTTTCTTGCCGATGTTTCATGATCTAACTTGGGAGCCTCAGTGCTAGCAGCGTTTATGAACACCAACTCGCAGTTAGAAGACATAATGAAAACTCCTTGATTGCCCAACACATGGACAGACTCAACCATACTTTCCACTGGGAAACTGACAGCATTCTAGGCCAAACTAAGAGCAAAAATGCATGAGGATTTCTGGAAGGCTGCCGCTCAGGCTCACCGGTCATTAAACAGCAGACAGAAATAAACAACATCTAGAAATAAGCCCAGCGGGAATTGGGTACCTCAAATTTAAGGAAAAGAAGGTAGCAGCCTGCCGGTCTGGCAGAAGAAGGAGTCCAGGCATTCTCCAAAGCACCTGAGGGCAGGACAAGAAGCAATAGATGGAAACTAACCAAGGAGAGAAGCAACCTGGAATTAAAGCAGAAAATGCCCAACAGTGAAGAATTACAATTTTGTAAATAAGAAACTTACAGACTCAAGAACCACCCCACCTCTACAGGGAACAAATGGGAAAGACTGCAATGACGAAGCTGTTAAGGCCAACCTCTTCAACACATTCTTCAGCTCAGTCTTTGTTAACAGCAATGGCTCATATGCTCCACATTTTCTAGTCGTACCACAACTAACTGCAATGGTCTACTACATATTGACTTTACAGAAGATAACATAGAAAAGGCACTACGTAATCTAAAACCATCTCTATCTATTGGCCCCGATGGATTATGTGCATCCTTCTTAAAAAAGCTTTCCTCTGCCATAGCAGAACCCCTAAGCATTATGTATGATTTATCATTCAGAACCAGCTCCTTGCCTTAGCTACGGCCATCCCTATCTTCAAAAAAGGTGACCTCAGCCTGGTTGAAAACGACAGACCAATCTCACTGTGTTGTGTCACGTGCAAAGTCATGGAATCCATCGTTAATCACCCTCCACTTAGAGTCAAACAACCTACTCTCCCAAAAATAATTTGGTTTCAGGAAAAAATTGTCCTGCAACCTACAACTCCTAAACTGCAAAAACATATGGGCTACTCTACTCGACCAGGGTAAAGCAGTAGACACAATTTACAGAGACTTCTGCAAAGCCTTTTGATTCAGTAGTACATGACAAACTACTGTTAAAACTAAACTCTTACAGCAGGGGTCTCCAACCTTGGCTCCTGGAAGCCTGGCGGACTTTAACTCCCAGAACTCCCCAGCCAGCATAGCTTCTGGGAGTTGAGGTCCACCCGTCTTCAAGCGGCCAAGGTTGAGAATCCCTGGTCTACAAGGTTTACCCAACCTTGCAAGCCAGCCCTTGTTAACATAAATAGTTGGGGAGAGATGTAACCTTCATCACAGCATTGATAAATCTCCTTTGTTCTGACAAGTCATGAACAATCTCTGTTTGCCGGTCTCTTCCAACCTCTACAACAGGGGTCTCCAACCTTGGCTCCTGGAAGCCTGGCGGACTTCAACTCCCAGAGTTCCACAGCCAGCAAAGCTGGCTGTGGAATTCTGGGAGTTGAAGTCCGCCAGGCTTCCAGGAGCCAAGGTTGGAGACCCCTGTCTTACAGCATTTCCGGATCCCTTTATAAGTGGATGACTGTATTCCTGTCAAATAGGCAACAAATAGTAATAATAGGGAGTGCTATATCAAACCCTGCTCCAGTCAACAGTGGCATCCCCCACGGCAGCGTTCTAGGATCCACACTCTTTATACACTATATAAATGACCTTTGCGATCACCTTATAAGCAACTGCGTCCCCTTCGTGGATGATGTAAAACTATTCAACACCACCAACACTGCTACTGTCCTTCAAAGTGACCTTGATTATGTGTCTGAATGGTCAAACATCTGACAACTCCAAATCTCAACCAACAAATGCTCTGTCCCACACATTGGTAAAAAAAACCAGTACACCAAATACAAACTAGGTGGATATGACCTCACTGATGACCCTCACTCTGTCAAGGACCTTGCAGTTCTCATATCAAATGACCTAAGCGCCAGAGCTCACTGTAACAGCATTGCCAACTTTTGCTAGGCCAATACTCGAGTACAGCTCATCTGTCTGGAATCTGCACTGTATATCGGACATTAATACAATTGAGTGAGTCCAGAAGTATTTCACGAGAAGAGTCCTCCACTCCTCTGCTCACAACAGACAATATCCTGCATCACCAGGCTTGAAATTTTGGGCTTGGACAAACCTTGAACTACACCGCCTACGGTCTGACCTAAGCTTAGTTCACAAAATTACCTGCTACAATGTCCTCCCCGTCAATGACTACTTCAGCTTCAACCGCAACAGTACAAGAGCACACAACAGATACCAACTCAATGTTAACTGCTCCAAACTTGAGTGCAGGAAGCATGACTTCAGCAACCGAGTGGTCAATGCCTGGAATGCACTTCCTGACTCTGTTGTTACAACCTCTAATCCCCCAAACTCCTTTACCCTCAAACTAGCCACCATTGACCTCACCCCCTTCCTAAGAGGCCTGTCAGGGCCGTGCATTAGCGCACCGTCGTGCCTCCCGCCCCATCCTACTGTCCCCATTGATCCGTGCCTCTTTCCTGTATTCTTACTCCTGTTTATACTTATACCTATCATCTTGTAAGTGATTGACAAATCAAATATATCAATAAAAATAAAATAGAATCCACTGCTTGCCACTAGAAGTTGTTGTTTCTCTATCACTGGAGTTTTGAAAGAAGAGATTGGATCACCATTTGCCTGGGCAGCGGGTTGGACTAGAAGACCTTTGAAGTCCCTTCCAACTCCCTCATTCTGACTTCTCTCTCCTAGAGGAATCCAGGCCTACGTTATCTTTTCTGAGATGCACCCCCAGGAGAGAGAGAGAGAGAGAGAGACCATCCATGCTCTGGCAACTGGGAGCCTGTTGGGCGATTCAGCAGGGGAGGCTCCTGGGTGGAGCTTGCCCAGCCGAGACGCCTGACTCTTCCCTCTCAGCTGGGAATCCCTTTCGCGGGGTGGAGTGAGGCAGTACACAGGCGCTTTCGGTTTCACAACAGCTCATCGCATGGTTGTGTTGTCATTCCCTTCTCCGTTTTGGAGAAGTCATCTTCACGTGTTCTGCCCCACTTGAATTATTTTCTAAGAGTAGTGACACATCCACTCTACCGAAAACAGTCCACCCAATTCATCTTTTTAAAGTTCAAACCACAAATTTTTAAAAATAGCGCTTTGACGGCTCTTAACACACTTCCAGTGAGTGTGTTGATCACCGGCTGCGCTTTCCATCTACTAATCCTGCGTCGCAAACAGCCCTCCTCTTCCCTTGAGGTTTTCCCACAAAACATTTCCCTGGTAGATTTCGAGGGAGTTTCTCAATCGTCCAGGACAGGTCCTTGCTGTCCCAGCGGTGGTTTTTTCCAAAAGCCAACTGGATTTTCTTGTTTTTCTTGGAAACCCTTCGCTTCTCATCCAGGAAGCTTCTTCGCTTCTAACCTTTCCCTTCTTTCCGCAGTTCCAAGAAGGCTCCACACCCATTTGCACTCCGATTCAGGTGACCCTGAGGGCACCGACAAACCTCCAAGGGGCCTCAAGGACTCCTCCAAGAGAGCGCTAGGAACCAGAGGACTGCAAGGAGCATAAATCCTTCTATTCCCCACCATTCCCTCAGAACCAAAGCAACTTCCTGGATGAAGCGCCTCCTGATTTCCTTTGGGGCTGTTTGGGAAGGAGATCTCAGGGAGGCTGACCTGGAGCTGAGGCTGCCTCTTTATTGTTTTGTTAGGGAGTTTATAGGCTGCGGAGAACATCCACCCGTCAGTTCATCCATGCATCCCTCTATCTGTTTATCCATCCATCATCAGTTCATCCCTCTCTCCATCAGTTCATCCATCCCTCCATCATCATTTCATCCATCCGCCCATCTCTTCCTCCATCAGTTCATCCATCCATCCGTCATTACATCCCTCCATCAATTCATCCATCTAGCTATGTATCCATCCACCCATCCCTCCATTCAACAATTCCTCCCTCCACCCATCCAATTTATGTATGCCTATATACACCCTCAGTTGATGGCATGCAGCTCCCTCCCTCCCTGGGCGTAGGGACACAAAGGCAGGTGCCTATCAACTCCTTGCCACCCCGTTGGTCCAGATCCTGCTTCCACCCCTTCGGGAGATGCCCAGAGGCCTCCCTGCCTGCCCAGAGCCCCCATCTCTTCCTGGGCAAGTGGCTCCTCCTTCAGAAGCCGGGAAGACAGGTGGGGGCAGGCACAGCAGACCCTCCCAACCGTAGAAGAAAACGAGGCATGGTCTCTGCTTTCAGGAGGCCTAGTGGTTAGCTCTGGGGCGTTTCCAGCAGAGGAAGGCACCAGGAACATCAGGAAGTTGAGGGGCAGCCCGGCCCCTCCTGGGCTTTTCCTGAAACGGCCCAGTGGAGGGGAGCGAGCCAGTTCTCCTCATGTGCAAACAGGCAAGAGAGGCAGGCGCCTTCCGGCTGTCATATGCCCCAGTGAGGGAGAGGAGGAACAGCTGACAGGGAGTGGGAGTGTGGCTCCCGTGGCTGTGGAGGAAACTGGGGAAGGGCACAGTCCGGCCTTTGCTCAAGTGATCTTTGCCTCATTTTACGGCTTTCCTTGCCAGTTGTCAAGGGAATCACTGCCGTTCTTAAGTTAGTCACCTGGTTTTTAAGCAAATCTGGCTTTCCCATTGACTTGCTTGCAAGGGGGTCGCAATAGGGAATCACGTGACCACGGGACACTGAGACCGTTGTAAATGCGAGCCAGTTGCCAAGTGTCTGAATTTTGCTCATGTGACCCTGGGGAGGCTGCAACCATTGTGTGAAAAATGCCCAAGTGTCACTGTTTCAGCGCTGTTGTAACTTCGGTCACTAAATGAAGTCTTGTAAGTTGAGAACAGAAAGAAAGAAAGAAAGAAAGAAAGAAAGAAAGAAAGAAAGAAAGAAAGAAAGAAAGAAAGAAAGAAAGAAAGAAAGAAAGACTGTTTCAACGTACAGTTCAGGCAGAAGGATCAGGCTGGGGCTCTAAAGAGGATTGTTGAAACACAAAGACAATTTTAATTTTTGTGTGTTTATTATTTTTTGGGCAAAAAGAGATCTGGCAATCACGGTTGCCCTCACCAAACTCTTCATCCTTTGGGTCTCCCGCCCCCCATGTTCACCTCCGGGTCTCCCCTACCCAAGGGGGCTATTCACTAAGCACCCCAATAGCTTGCATTGGTTTCCTTCAGCCTGTAGTTCTGGCCGCGGCCCCTGGGGTTCCCTTCTATGTATGGAGGGGGGGGGGGGCTCTATTTGGAGTCAGAGAAACGATCAGCACTGAAGGCTGGCAGAGCAACCGCCTCAAACAAAGAGGAATCTGAATTCAATTAAACTTTGCTTTGGGAGCTGGCAAAACAGGAAATCTCTCCCTAAAGTCTGCCAACATGGATTAAAATGAGTGTTTTCTCAATGTCAGCCGCTTTAAGACGCCTGGACTTCAACTCCCAGAATTCCCCACTCTGGGAGTTGAAGTCCAGGCGCCTTGAAGCAGCTGAAAGCGAGAAACATTTGATTAAAAATCTATTGTACTTATTTGTTTTATATTGCCGCCTATTCACCCAATGGTGACTTGAGGCGGCTTACACAATGTAAAACCATATTTAAAACCAAAAATAAAAACAGTAAAAACCAAATAAATTAGTAAAGTACAATAGAACAAAATTTGGGAAAACAAAACAAATCACAAACCAACTCCCAGCCCTGCCCCGTTTATTAAATAAACACCTGTTTAAATCCAGCCCCTCTGCAAAAATCCTGGTCCAAGCCCCCCCCAACCGAGACCTATAAAGACCCCAAATGTTTCTTCTGTAAATCCCCCCAAATGGATTTGCACTCCCCCCCCAAAGGACCATTTCTCTCCCTCGTCTCCTCCTCGCCTCCATTTTCCTAATTCTTGGCTGCGTTGGGGGGCAGCTTGAGAAACAACCCTTCCCCAAAGCCGGCGATGATCCGCCCCCCCAAGCGGTGGCAAAAACAAGAGGAAAAAAGCAATTTAGAAGAATTTATTACATGTTGTTTCAAAGGGGGGGGGGGAAGAGAGAAAAAAATATCCATCTACGCTCTGAGGTTTTTAGGGATTTGTCCGCAGGAGAGTTTCCCCCGTTGGCAGTGGGTTGCACAGGTGGGCCAGTCTTGCCTTTGATGCTCCGACAGACACCTGCATATGTGTGTGTGTGTGTGTGTGTGTGTGTGTTCATGTGTGTGTGTTCACTGGGCACATCTGGAGGATGCCAACCACGGCTAGGAATAACCAAACCCCCCCATCGTCCCCCCACAAACCATCCCAGCTCCCTCCCCTTGCTGGAGAGCTCTGCATCCGGGGACCCATTGGAGGCCATCACTCCACGTTTCGTGGGAATTGGGGGGAGGCTGCGACCGGCTGCAAAGCAACCCCCCAGGGCTGATGCCCCCCAAAGTGAGGCCCAGCCTTGCCCTGTGGATGGAGAGCCAGAGATGCACCCCGCAACTCGACACCCACCCACGCCCTGTGGAGGCACCCGGTGTTTTGGCAGCTGGAGAAGAGGAGGTGGGGAGCGACCTTCTGGGGATCCCTGGGAAGGCCCCCCCCCGCCTCAGCCTCTCGCCTCCCCTCTTCCAGGGCTAGGAGGAAGGGGCTCTAGGCAATGCCCACCTCCCTGAGGCAGGCCCAGGTGCGAGGGGAGCATCTCTCTCTCCCTGGGTCAAGGGTCACCTGCCCCCCCCCATTTCCACTCATCTCCTGGGGTTGAAATGTGCCAAAGCAGCCCCTGGCTTCACCCTCTTTCCCCACATCAACACTGCCTTCCGCAAAACCAAACGCTGCTATGCCAGGCACTCAGAATCACCAGACAGCAGGGAGGATGGGAGGCCACCCAGCAATCCTCCGATGGACCTCCCAGCGAGGTTGGGATGAAGTGGGGCCCAGGGGTGGCTCCATCTGCCCAGCGGGTTTCTTTAGGGGGGAGAAAGACAACAGCTGCCCCTGGTTCTCATTTCAACCAGCCTTAACGGGCAGGCGAAGAAAGTCCCGGGTTCGACTCACGAGAGGCATTCAAAGAGGTGAGTGTAGAAGGCAGAGGGGCCTCCCCCCCGCAAAAGACCCTTCAGGATGGGGCCCCTCCTGCTGAAGGCCCGACAAGGGCAGGAGAACGCAGCGGGGATCCAGGCTCGGGGTCCGGCCGAGAGAGGACGAGGCCCCCAGCCCCAAAGGCTGGGGATGATGGGCCAGGAGCACCTCTGCCCCACGGGGGCTCTCCAGCTCCACCTCCGCCAGGAGCGGCCAAGAGGAGGGGCCACGGGGGGGGGGCTGGCACCAAAGGGGCGATTCCGGAGTCGGGTGGGAAAAGATCCGTTTCCTTTTGCGTCAGGAATAAAAAGGAGTTAAAAGAATTTTTTTTCTTTTCTTTTCTTTCTGGCTAAAAAAAGGGAGAGGAGGAGGGAGAAAGGAAGCCCCACGACCTCCTCCTCCCTCCTGTCCCCCAAGCAGCAGAAGCCGGCCTGGGCAGGGCTCCTCGTGCGCAGAGTCCGCCTGGGGTTGGGGCGCAGCAGTGCCCGGCCGGAGCCCACGGTCCTGAGAGGTCGAGTGGCCGAGGACGCTGCTCCTCCTGGGGCCCCCAGGCGTCCTCGGCCGGGCGGTTCGGGAGCCCGGCTCCCCAGGGGCCTCCTGGCTCTGGGGCAGGAACCAGGGAGGGGGGGGCTACTCCAGCCCCAGGACATAGTTAATCCCTTGCACCAGTCCAATGATGACCGGTTGCCACGCCACCAGGTAGCGCAGCCAGTCCAGCAGCTGCCCGTACATCACGTGTGGCCTCTCCCAGCTGCAAGCCGGAGTTAAGGCGGAGTAAAAAGAAAGGGCGGAGGAGTCCCTGCGGGTTTCACTTGCTCCGCGTGGCTGACTGCTCGGCTCCGTTTCAAGGCCGTTGAGCCGGCGTTCTCTGGAGACGCTTCCGTGGTCACGTGGCCGGCACGACCACAGCACAGCACGGAGCAGGTGGCCAAACACAAACACGGTTATCCTCTCACCGAAGGGCTGCCCATTTATCTACTTGCATGCACCAAAGATGCTTTCGAACTGCTAGGCTGGCAGGAGCCGAGGCCAGTGGCAGGAACTCAGCCCATCACACAGTGGCAGGACTCGGGGGGCCAGCCAAGGGGCCAGTGGGGGCCCTGGGGTGGGGTGAAATGCCCAGGTCTGAGTTAAGGGAAGCCACAAGGCTAGCGGGGGGTCAGCAGGCCAGCATCCCCCCCACTCTGGCTCTAGGATCCAAGGCCCGACATGAGGGTCAGAGCAAGCACCCTTCCTCCGTGGTCATTTGTCCACCCTGGGCTGCAGAGGCAGGACGGCCACGGGAAAACGGGAGGCCCAGCCTGCGTGGAAACTATTTGGGGGGGGGGGAATGGGAACTACTGAGCTGCCAGACTCAAAGCCAAAGAGAGAGAACTAGGGTGGGGAGGGACATGGAGAGCATCTAGTCCAGCCCTCGGGGGGGAGGTGCAGGGTGTGGGGAGTGTCCGGATGGCGAGAGAGGAAGGATACGGGTTGCTGAACATCCGCTTGAGGTCCACTTTCTCCTTGCAGTACGGACACGTCTGCTTCTTCCCCACAATGCACCAGCCCCGGATGCAGAACTCGTGGAAGCTGGGCGGTCAGTCGGTCAAGGAGCAAACGGGGGCAGGGGGACGACCCAGAAGTGGGTAGAAAAGCAGACCTGGAGCCCAGCGTGGAAACTGGGGGACCCTGGCGCTGGCCCAGCCAGGTTCTTTCCTTGCAGACCTCTCAGCACCCAGCTAGGGAACTCCATCAGTGGGGGGAAGGGGGGGTGGAGAGGAGGAGGAGGACTATGAGCTTGGTTGTTTTCTCGCAGACGTCTCAGGACCCAACTAGGAAACATCATCAGTGATGGAAGAGAGAGAGGGTTTGGGAGGAGGAGGAGGAGGGCGACAACTGTGGGGTCCTTGGTGGTCTCTGAGCTGGATTCTTGCAGACGTTTCGTGACCCAACTAGGGAACATTATCAGTGCTACTGGTATCATCCTTACTGTTAGCCCTGATGACGTCCCCTAGTTGGGTCACGAAACGCCTGCAAGAATCCAGCTCAGAGACCCCCAAGGACCCCAAGTCCTCCTCTTCTTCTTCCGCAACCCTCCCTCCCTTCTAGCCCTGATGACGTCCCCTAGTTGGGTCACGAAACGTCCGCAAGGAAAACAACGAAGCCCAGAGACCCCCAAGGACCCCCCTCGTGGAGGAGGAAGTGGGCCTGGGCCAAACCCAACCTCCCCCCCCCCCCCGGAGCCACCTCTGCCGAGGCATCCCAACCAGGACAACCGGTTCTAGCCAGGCCCAAACTCTCTCCCCCAGTTCAGGATCTCCCCTGGGTATGTGTGTGTGTGTGTGTGTGTCTTATAGATTTGACTCCCCCCCCCCCCCCCGAGGAAGAGGAAGAGCCCGGGAAGGGAGCTGTGCTGGCTGTCACGTCTACGTGGGCCGTGACGGCTCTGCCACAGCCCATGAATCACAGGGCTGGGCCCTGCAGCAGCCGTGACACAAGCCCCCAGGGGAGGAAGGGGGGAGGACAGAGGTTCCCACTGCCCCCCGTGCCCCTCCCTCCCCTGCGCCTGGGCAGCGTATCCCCAGGACGGAGGGGGGGCAGTGCAGGGGGGGCGTCCAGGGCGTGGAGGTGACCCCTGGGCAGAGGCACCGGCAGCCTCCCCTTCCCCCAACCCTCATCGCCTGCTCAGAGCCTTACGCAGTCCTCGGCTTAACAACGGTCCACTTAGTGGCCATGGTCATGCGTCCCAAATCCAGACTTGTGACAGTGGCAGCTTTTCTCTCTGGCAACCTTCTGGCCAGCCAAGTTCAAGGGGAAAGCCGGGTTTACTTAGTGACCGCCTTCCTACTTTAAGAAGGTCAGGGATTCCCTTCACAACGACGGCAAGAAAGGTCCTAAAGTGGGGCAAAACTCAGCTGACTGCCTTGCTCAGCCACGGGAATTCTGGGCTGGGCGGTGGCCGTATCTTGAGGACTCTGGGCCCCTTGAGATCCCTCCCTTAGGGACGGGGCTGTTTTCCTTTGGGTTCCCTCTGCCCGGGGTTCCCCTTGGGGGGGGGCTGAGTCATGGCCCTGGGGGGGAGGGGAAGTTTCCCACCGGACTCAGCATGGGGCAGGGGGGGGTCGGGTCCTCCTCCACACGTGAGGGTCACGCGGCAGGAGGGGAGGGGACACCGTCATGGGGCCCACGGACACGCCTTCCCCGCAGGGCCCTCCGGGGGCCATGCTTGCCCAGGGGCCGGGGGAGGGGCAGGAGATTGGCTTGCTCTGGGTGGGGGAGGGGGGGCTCAGCCATCCCTCCCCACAAGAGCTGACTCGGGGGGGGGAGCTTGGGGGGACCCAGAGTGGCCTCTGAGGGGCTGGTCAGCAGATGAGCAGGCAGTCCGCGACTTACAACTGCTCGTTTAGTGACCAAAGAGTCCATGGGACTGAAAAAAAGGGACGCAAGCGCTGGTTTCTCACACACCGACAGCCATGGCGGCATCCAAATTTGCTGCTGTTAAGCGAGGCGGTCGGGCTGAGTGAGCTTCGACCCATTGGATGACCTTGCTCGCCCCCGTTGTTAAGTGAAACTCACCGCCATTAAGTCAAGTCACCCGGCTGTGAAGTCAAATCCGGCTTCCCCCCTTGACTCAGCCAGACGGCAAAGGGGATTGTGGGACCCCTCCCCCAGGGACGCTGGAACCGTCGTAAGGGTGAGTTAGTGGCCAAGCGCCTGAATCCAGACCGCGTGGCCGTGGGGAGGCCTCTGTGTGGGTGTGCAGGGATCATGGACCAACCCGGCCCACAGAAGCTCCTCCAGACACACAACCCCCCCCCCCCCCCCGGAAGGATACACGTGGTTGCAGGAGAGCCGGTAGGTGTTCTCGATGATCCCTTCCTCGCTCACGTCCACAAAGATCTGCTGCCCACAGACGGCGCAGACGCTGTCCGAGAGGTGCTTGGTAGGCATGCCAGAGGCGCTGTAGAACTGGGGCCCCCGGGGGGGGGAGAGAGACAGGCTGAGGGGGGGGGAGGCTCAGGGGCCCCCAAGCCCCCTCTGCCCTAAGGCGGGGCTCTCCCGCCTGGCGGACTTCAACGCCCAGAATCCCCCCTTCATCCCTTGGGGTCCCTCCCTCTGCCATCTCTCCCTTCGATTCTGGGCGTTGAAGTCCGCCAGGCGTAAAGGGGCCCCGGTTGGAGATATCTCTGCCCCGAGGCCCAGAAGGGACTGGGGACCCCATGAGCCACGGCTTTAAAGTCCCCCCCCCCTCATGCCGATCCCAAAGGTCCCCGAAGGGCTTGGCCCCCCCATGGAGGAGGAGGAAGAGCTAGAGTGCCACCTAGTGGCCAAAGGCCCTCTGCGCTCCTTAGAAGTTTCTCAACCTTTGGCTCCTTTAAGACGGCTGGACTTCAACTCCCAGAACTCTTTCTTTTCTTTCCTTCCTTCCTTCCTTTCTCTATCATTCTTTCCTTCCTTTTTTCTTTCCTTTTTATTTTTTTCTTTCCTTCCTTCTTTCCTTCACTTTCCTTCCTTTTTTTCTTTCATTCTTTCCTTCCTTTCTTTCTTTTTCTATCATTCTTTTCCTTTTTCTTTCTTTTATTCTTTCCTTCCTTTTTTCTCTTCTTCCTACCCCTCCTTCCTTGCTTCCATTTTTTATTACTTCCTCCCTCGCACTTTCCCTCCTTTCTTCCTTCCATCCCTCCCTCCCTCCCTTCACCTTCCTCTCCTCTCCCTCCTTCCCTGCCTTTCTCCTCGCCTTGCTTCCTTCTTCATCTCTCCTTCCTTCCTTCCTTCCTTCCTTCCTTCCTTCCTTCCTTCCTTCCTTCCTTCCTTCCTTCCTTTCCTTCTTCCTCAGAGCTGGCTGGGGAGTCCTGGGAGTTGGGGTCCACCAGGTGCCCAAGCTCCAGACGCACTGACTTAGAAGGGGGCGGAAGGAAGGAAGCCACTCCGGGGGGCCGGGGGGCCTTTGCCTTCAGACACCGAGAAAGCCCCCCCTCCCTCCAGGAAACGGAGGGGATCCCCATCCAGCCGTTCCCGGGCCAAGCACATCTGGAGGGAGGGCTGTGTGGGGCCAAAGGGGTCAGCAGGAGAGCCCTGGCTGGGGGGGAAGGCAGGCAGGGCAGAGGGGAGGGAGGGTCTCAAGGGGGCAGGGAAGGCCACGACCCCTCCCCAGCCCTCCCTGGGAGCAGGACCAGCCCAGGCTGCCCCTTGGAGGCTCTTACCCCGATGGTGGAGGCCATGTAATCCGCACACATTTCTGCAAAGTCCCGCTCCAGGACCCCATAGTAGAGGCCATAGAACAGGAGGGAGATCCCGAAATCCATGCCATCTTCCGGTTTGATTCTGCCATGGGGAGGGGGGGGAGACTTTAGAGAACTCCGTGGGGGTCACGGAAGGGACCCCAACCCAGGCAGGCAGCCAGGCAGACCTCGGCGTCTAAGCTGGGAGGGCAGCTTCCAAGCCGGGGTTAGACGAGCCTTCGAACCCAGGGCTCTAAGGAGCCGTGCCTGGTGCTCGGGCTAGTCGGCTACAAGAATCTCAGGACTGGCCTAAGCTGCCCTTGGGGACTCAGGGGTCCTCTAGACGGGCCCCAATTGTTCATGGTGCAAATGATAACTGCTACCTTAGCACTTGCACTGATGATGTTACCTAGTTTGGTAATGAAACATCTGCGAGGAAACAGGCTCAGAGAGCACCAGGGACCTCACAGTCCTCCTTCTCCCCCTGCCTCCCCAATTTGAACTACAGGTGTTTGTGTGTGTGTGTGTGTGTGTGAGAGAGAGAGAGAGAGAGAGAGAGAGAGAGGAAGAAAAAGAAAGAGAAAGAGACACACAGAGACAGAAACAGAGACACAGAGACAGAGACACAAAGAGAAAGAGACAGAGACAGAGAGAAATACACCCAGAGGGATTTTTCTCACCTGAATAATAAATTAAGTCCAAAGAGGGTGAACATGACAGCCATGTAGCCCACGATGCCTGTGGCATAGCTGATTTTGTATATTAGGAGAAACCACTTGTACACCAACCTGTTTGTAGGGAGTAAGACAAAAACATGCCAGACCCAGAGCTATAAATCAGGATCTCTTTCCACTCCGTGCCATCCTGGAAATGCCACCCTCATGGCCACCGTAGCAGAAGCTTTCCTCTTTAAAATAAATCCATGGCATCAGCTGAAAACTGCCCCGTTTCAGCAAACAAGGAAGTTCGAGAAAGGCGTTCATAGTCAATTCTTATCCCCAATGTAAAGTTCAGGATCTTAGTCAGGCCGTCTCCAAATCCAATAAAATAAACATATATTTTAAAAAAACAGAATTCCTTATTAGTCCTCAAATTATCACCTCAATTGGGACCAGATTTTCTGTTGCTAGGTAGGACAGTTATGGGAGTCTCCACCAATTTTATTTTATTTATTTTTTTTGCCATGGTTAAATGGATCTGGTGGGCATTAAGCAATTCTGGTTTTGTCAGTTCACACCAGTTTCCAAGCACCCAAATTCTGATCGCATGACCATGGGGAGGCCACAACAGTCATACGTGTGAGAACCGGTCGTAAGTCACTGTTTTCAGGGCTGCTGTTGTAACTTCCAATGCTCATAACCTGAGGACTAGCCCGGTATTTATACCCCCAGAGGCTGGTGTTCTGCTATGTGGCCATCTCTATTTAGCCACCCTCCCAATGGCCACAAGGGAAAGCAACCGAGGGCAGGTGGGCAGGAACGCCCCTTCCTAGGCAGACCACAACCCCCCGTCTTCTCCGGCACCCACAGCAGCAAATCCCACCATTCTGGCCCTTTCGGAAACCCTCTCCACCTTATTCCATTAGTCCAGAGGTCCTCCAGCTTGGCCCCTTTAAGACTTGGGGACTTCAACTCCCAGCATTCCTCAGCCAGCTTTTCTGGGAGTTGAAGTCCACAAGCCTTAAAATGGCCAGGTTTGGGGACCCCTGCATTAGCACATTTAATAATCACAGGTAGTCCTCGACTTACAACAGTTCATTTAGTGACTGTTCGAAATTCCAATGGCACTGAGAAAAAGTGAGACATGACCGTTTTTCACACTTATGACCATTGCAGCTGCTACTACCTGGAATGGGCGGGAGCAAGTGCTATCATGTACAGCGTTATCCTATGCGACTCAACCCAATCCTTTGGCTGGTGGGACACACAGGACCGCAAATACAGTTCAATGATTGCGTTTGCTCTTTCGGCGGCCCTGTTTGTGCTGGGGTGGTAGGCGGAACTGAGCCCCTGAGCAATGTGGCCATGGGATCAAAATTCAGGTGCTGGGCCATTGTCTCGTACGGACGATGGTTGCAGGGTCCCTGGGTTACGCGATTCCCCTGTTTGTGACCTCAAGCAAAATTGACAGGGAAGCCAGGATTCATTTAACTGGGTCATTAACTTAATAACGGGTGGGATTCACTTAACGACTGTGGGGAAAAAGGTCATAAAATGGAGGGGGGGGAACTCCCTTGATAACTGTCTTAACAATGGAAATTTTGGTCAAAAGTCAAAGACTACCTGTGTTCCATTAGGCTAAACACGTGCATTCAGATAATTGCTAGGCAGCTGAAACTGTTCGTGCACAAGATTATTACTGGAGAGCCTGATTGATGACTCTTGGCTATGGATGTGTCCCATTGGAGAATATACATCCAGGGGGTGGGAGGAAGACCAGGGTCAAGGGAGAAATGAAGGATGTGTTTTAGTGTCCACTGCATCTAAGTAATACCAACATGGTCACTTCTAATCAATCAATCTTTTTTACTCTGAGAGATACAACTCGAGGCTTATGATTTGAAGAGGGATGCGTGTCGGAGTCCTGACAGCAGCTGGCCAAAGGAGCATAATTAAAAGCACCAAATTATCTCAAGTCAAGAGAGGAAAAAGGCTCAGGTGTCACCAGCCCCGTCTGTGGAAGCCTCACCGACATCCGAAGACCTCTGCCCACCCCCAGGAGCCCCAACAGGAGCCGGGTGGCCTTCCTGCCCCGGCCATGGCTCACCTCGGAGTGGTCTGGACCAGGGGCTTCCGAGTGGCCCGGAAGGTGACGAAAGCTGTGATGGCCGAGAAGAAAACCCAGATGCCCAGGAATCGCCACCAGTGCAGCTTCACCGTGAAGTAGAGGGGGACGACCCACATCTGGAAGAGGGTCACCATCTGCAATGAGAGGTTGGGGGAGGGTTTAGGGGAGGGGAGGCAGCTCGAAATCCCCCAGGGGGAGCTGCCTCTCACACGCGATCGATCACCTTTCCCTTCCTTCCCAGAAGTGTTCAGACAACCCTTAAAGCAGAGGTCTCCAAACTTGGCAACTTTCAGACGTGTGGACTTCAACTCCCAGAGAATTATGGGAGTTGAAGTCCACACATCTTAAAGTCACCAACTTTGGGGTCCTCTGCCTTCAAGGAATCCTAGCGAAGGAGCTGGAGGTTAACCCTGGCCAAGCAGCTGGAAGACCATTACAGCCCAGCATCCAAACGACCTTCAAGGCTGACTATTCAGGCCATGGGTTAAATTCAGCAGCCACCCAAAGGAAAGCATTCTACACGGGGGTGGTGGGTGGTACGCTGTGGGACCCCTGGGGCTCTCTGACCTGGGGGGTTTCCTCACCAACGTTTCATGGAGAAAGAAAGGCGCGGGGGGAACTGTAGGGTCCTTGGTGCTCTCTGAGCTTGGTGGGTTTTTTTTGCAGACGTCTCATGACCCAACTACGTACCATCATCAGTGCTAGAAGGGAGGAGGGTTGGTTCTCGGTTTATATTCAGATAACTTGTTTGTTAGAGGACCTCACAGTCCTCTTGCTCCCCCACAAACTGCACCTCCTTCCAGCACTGATGATGTTCCCTAGTGGGGTCATGAACCGTCTGCAAGGAAACAGCCAAGCTGAGAGAGCACCAGGGACCCTACAATCCTCCTCCTCCTCGCTTCCTCCTCTCTTGCCAACCTTCCTCTCTCCTAGCACTGATGATGTTCCCTAGTGGGGTCCTGAAACGTCTGCAAAACCATCCAGCTCAGAGAGCCCCACGGACCCCTCCCGTCCCCCCTGGGCTACCAAGGGCCTCCTTTCCTGAGGGAGCCGTCTTACATTGTACGAACGGGGATGCCTCTGTTTCCACTGCACCAGGAGCAGCTGGGCGACGACCAACGTGGCGATCAAGATGAGGACCATCTCGGCGTGCATGGCCTCGTGGCCCCGGTGCTTGGCGTGCATCCGGGCGTGCTCGATCCTGGGGAAGAAGAGCCCGGCAGGTCAGCCTCTCGCACAGCGGCAGCCCCTGGCGACTTCCAAAGCCTCCCAAGGCAGCATTGGGCCACAGCTTCCGTCTGGCTGCGTAGCACGCAAACACACACACAGAGGTCTCTAAAGACACCAGGCTGCCTCAGGACTGCCAAAGATTCAGAACCACACAAGCAGATAGTGTGGGATTGGACAATGACATGTTATAATTTTAATTTTCTTAAAATCTGAAATTGATTTTAAAGCTTTAGTGTTTTTATCCATTGTTTACATGTTGATTATATTGCATACTACCCAGAGTCCCTCTCTGAGGGAGAAGGGCAGCTAAGAGAGAGAGAAAACACACACACACACACAGAGAGAGAGGATAGATACACAGACAGGCAGGCAGTCTGGGAAGCAAAGGACATCAGCCAACCTTCCTTGAGCCCAGAATGCAGGGAATGGAAGGCAGCTCTTCCAGCCCCAGATAATCCACAGGCTGAGTAGTGCGGCCCCAGCACCCACAAGGCCATCTATCCCAGCCCCATAAGCAAGCAGAGGTATATCAGCAGCCTGCTGGGGGTGGATCTTGCAGGATGAGCTCACTCCCCCTCCCCCACAGGTGGCAGCTGCCCACCTGAACTCACCTCCATCTCTCATCCGGGTCCAGGTGTGAGAGGTCCACCTGCAGAGAAGGCCAGAGGCAGAGAGAGAGTGAGCAGCTGCGCCCGAGGGAGGGAGGAGGCCCCACTGCCTCAGCAAAGGGCATCTCCCAGAACCCCCTTCGGGGAAGCCAAGGATTCAGGAATGGAGACGGGCTACAGGGTGATCATCCCAGAACAAGGCATGCCCAGAACTGCCACGGGTGTGTGTGTGTGTGTGTGCGCGCGCGCTTAATGGGGTGCTGTGGGTGTTAGGATAGCTGTGAATGTCGCTCACCTGCAGGGTAGCCATCCCAGCAACTTGAGGGTGTGTGCTCTGGCTCTCCTCTGAGCAGCCTTCAAATCCCTTCGGATGCGAGAACTTCCCCAGGGCGGACATTCCCTCCTCATTGTGAGGTGGCATTCCTGGCCTGCGCAGGCCCCACCCCTGCCAGCCAGCTCTCCTTCTCCCCAGCCCCAGAGCCCCCCTTTTGGCCCCTGGAGAGCAGGCTCAGTGCAGGGGGAGTCCGAAGGGGGAAGTCGCTAAGCCCCCAAGGTCCTGGGAAGGCCACCTCCTCCTCCTCCTCCGAAGAAGGCTGGTCCGCGTTTCGCTCCAAAGCCAGACAGACTCACCTGTTCTGAATGATGGCTGACCAACAGGTGTGTGTGTGTGTGTGTGTGTAAGTTTACAACTATCCTAACACATGGCTGGAAGAAGGAGCAGGTTGTTCTGTCCTAGGTCTCCCCAGAAAGAGTCAATTCTGAGTCCCAGCAAAAACCTCTTTGATGAAGTGAATGTGAATTTAGTGCATTCACATTCAGCCAACGGCTTGGTCAACAGTCTTGGGAAGGTCTACCCATCAGCTCAGACCTTTATCAGTCCTGGAACCCTGCCTGGTAAATAGCTCCATGCTCAGTGCTGACAGGGAAGGGCTGGAATGAAGTTTTTTTCTGCAAAAGCCCCCTCCTCTTTTAATCCTGATGGGAGGGGCCATTCATCGTCCACCCATGGCCTTGCTCCCATTGTTCCTTCCTTTTGGCAGCTCTGCACATGTGCAGAAGCTCCCCCGCCTCACTGCTGCCTGAGCCCAAAGGCAGCTGATGACGGCCAGCCTGCCCTGGCCCCATCTCTGCCTCAGATGCAGAGCCCTCGTCCGAGCCTTCCTCGGCCTCCAGGCTCCTCCCCAACCTCCTCACTGCTGTCCACCTCGGCTGCCAGCTCCATCAGCAGGTTGCCAGCAGGTGGAGGGCCAGGATCACAGACAGAATGGCCTTTCATGTCCCTCCCACGGTGGAGGGCCAACAGTTCACATCTGGAACAAACGGACACCCTTTTAACATGATGGCATCTTTTTAGGAAGCATGTTGTGGCAGCACACACACGTCTCTTCTGCTGCACTCTCCGCCTTGAAGATTACGGGAGCAAAATGCTTGGACCTGCCCGGTTTCTTCCTCGCTCCCCAATTTGTGACGGCTGACAACAGCACACTAATGTTGTCATGTACAGGCGCAACAACAACAGAGGGAAGCTGGATTGAAAAGGGGCAGGCAATTCTTTGGGACAGAGAAAGTAGCTGACGGACAGAATATTCCTACCTGCGGTTGAACGGTGGGAAAACTTTGGGGACTCCAGGAGGACAATTTCCAACTTCTGCAACAATTATTTCCTCAGTTTGAACTGGGAATCTGTAGAGATTCTCCATCCTCGGTTGTCCCAAAGAAGGCAACGGGACTGTTTCTTTGAAGACGTTTCGCTTCTCAATCAAGAAGCTTCTTCAGCTCTGACAGGATAGTGGGGGATGGAAATGGGGACTTGCTGACAGACCGACTTCTGTGTGGGGTCTCTGAGCTTGGTGGGGTTTTTCTTTCGCAGACGTTTCATGACCCAGCTAGATAACTTCATCAGTGCTAGAAGGGGATCGGGGTTTGTGGAGAGGGAGGAGGAAGAGGATGGTAGAGTTCTTGGTGCTCTCTGAACGTGCTGGCTTTTCTTGTGGAAGCTTTGTGATCCAACTCACTAACCTCCCTCAGCGCTGAAGATGTTCCCTAGCTGGGTCATGAGACATCTGCAAGAAAACAACCAAGTGCAAAGGGCATGAAGGATCCCCCCCCCCAAGATCTCCACTCTTCTCTCCCTCTGCTATCCCCCCTCCCTTCTAGCTGTCATGCCCCTGTTGGAGTCGGACTCCGAGGGAGAGGAGGAACAGCCGACAGGGAGTGGGAATGTGGCTCCGGAGGTTGTGGAGGAAACTGGGGAAGGGCAGAGGCCGGCAGAGTAGTCAGAGGAAGACCCAGGCCTACCCCCTCTTCATCCTAGGGCGCACAGGGAGGAACAGATAAGGGAGAAACGTGAATGGCATGGTCTATGGGGAGGAAAGGGCCCTGATCCCCTTCATGGGCTGCAGCTGGGAAGAACAAACTGCACAGGGCCCAGTGCTGGAAGCAAAGCATGAAATAATTCTAGTCTTTCAATTCTTATCTGAGTTCTGGTGTCCTTCCCAGTGTGTGTATTTCGATATCTGTGAACGTCTTCCAGCCCTTATCCTGCCTGGTCTCCTAAATTGCTTCAGGGTGGTTTGTGTTGTTTTTTTTCTATTTATAATTTATATGTATTTTGAAGGGCATTTCTTCCTTTTCACAACTGTTTGTGGGGGAGTTTTTTTTTTTTTTTCCAGTGAATGATAAGTTGAAGGAATTAAAGGGACATCACCTATTTTGGTGACTTTGTTGCTTTTGCATCCCACCCTGGGTCATCACACTAGCACCGATGATGTTACCTAGTGGAGTAATGAAGGATCTGTAAGAAAACAACCAAGCTCACAGGTTTGCTAACAAGTCCCCAGATCAAACGGGGGGGGGGGGGGGAATCCTTACAGAAGTTGAACACTGGCAGTCCAAGGGTTTCCCGAGGACAGGAACAACTGGTACCTGTCACCTGCAAGGTCACCTACTCAGAGATAAGCCCCAGCTACCCCGCCCCCCTTAGCCCTGCAGCCAATCCAGTCCTCAGGATTCCAAACAGCTGGCTAAGCATAGTGCAAAGGTTGCTGCCAGCACACAACCAACTAGCAAGACTCCTGCTATTTTGTTTCATTCAACTCTTACTTCAGCTGTGACACAGTGAATCAAAACCTCCTTTGCTATCAACTGCAGGTTTTTAAGAAGAGATGGGAGTTCTCACTCCATGTTGCTAACTTAACTGCAATGATCCGCTTAACAGCTGTAGCAAGAAACGCCGTTAAAAAGGGGCAAAACTCAGTTAACAACTGTCTCGTTTAGCAACAGAAATCTGGGGCTTAGTCGTGGTCGTAAGTCGAGGGCCACCTAGATCTGGCTGACAAATGCAACCCCGAAACCTTAAGGCTTGTTCAGACTCCGTCATCCCCGTCACATCTTTTAAAAAGGCAGGAGAAATGAAGCAGCAATGTCACCCTACATCCTCTTTGGGGACCCCACGGGAAGCTCCAGAGGAATTTTTTTTTTTTAATCTGTGGTTCGATTTATAGGCTGCCCTTCGGCCGGATGGGCAATTCTAGGCGGCTGAGGGAGGGAAGGGAGCCCCCTGGGAACGCCGGAAAGGAGAACCGGAGTTACGACCAATCGTCAGCATCCTTCCTTGAGCTCCTGCCTCCATTAGAGCTTCAGGCTAGGCTGGGAAACTAATTGAAGCGTGGCAGCAAAGGAAGGTCTGCGGGCAGATGGGAATGCACAGGTAGTACCGAGTGAGAATCACACAAGGACAGGATTTCTCAAGCTTTGATAGCTTGAAGAGGGCTGGACTTCCACTCCCAGCTTTCCCCAGCCAGCTTTAGGATTGGGACAACTTTGCTGGCTGGGGAATGCTGGGAGCCGAAGTCCAGGCCTTTTCAAGCTATCAAGCTTGAGAGACACGACATTAGACCCTTTGGCAATATCATCCCTTGGAAGGGGCTGTGGAACTCCCTGCCACAAGAGCCCATGAAGTCAGGATTGGGACAGCTTTGCTGGCTGGGGAATGCTGGGAGTCGAAATCCAGGCCTCTTCAAGCAGTCAAGCTTGAGAGACATTGCAATAGACCTTGGGCAGTATTATCCCTTGGAAGGGACTGTGGGACTCCCCGCCCCAAGAGCCCAGGCAGCCCCTAATTTGGAGTTTGCGGGCTGGGAAATGTTGACAGTCGAATTTCAGCCCTCTTCCAGCTGTCAATCCTGAGAGGCACTACATTCGACCCTTGGGAGATTCATCCCTTGGCAGGGACTGTGGAACTCCCCGCCACAAGAGCCCAGGAGGTCTTGATTTGGAGCAGCCACCAGGGGAACAACTCGCTCAAGAAAGGCCAAAGGGTTTTTCCAGGGGTGCTTGGGCCAGATCCGGGGGTCTCTTTAAGAGAAAGCCTTTCCCCCGAGTCGCTCGTTTGCTGGCTCAGGTAGACCGTCCCTGGTGCTGGAGGCTCTACCCAGCGGAGAGGGAGACCGGGGTCGGCGAGAGGCCCGCCTTGCAGGACCGTTGGGGGAAAGGGGACCAGTCTTTCTCCTGCTCTCCCCTTCCAGCCTTCTCCGACCGACCCCCGCGCAGCTTCCCCGCCGGCAACTCACCTCGTCGGCGCCGGGCTCCAGCGGCGCCCCCACCACCTCCACTTCCACCACCGCCATCTTGTCCCCGCCTCACCGCCAACTCGCTTCCGCCGACGCCCACCAATCAACGTCCTCGGCTCCCGCTCGGCCAATTGCCGCTTTCAGAGGCCGCCTTGGAAGGCGGGCGGCTGTCTTCGCGCATCAGGGACCGTCCAAAAAGTGCCGTGTTCCCCTTCGGACGAAACCATGTAAAAGCTAACAGGAAAGGGGCCGCTGAGGGTGGGGCCTGAGGGTACCTGACTGAAGAAGAGGCTGCAGCTCAGGGGATCCGGCCTCGAAGGGATCCGCGCTTTTTTCGACGCCGCTCCCAGGGAAGAGGAATTGGCAGACGCTCCCCGGGACGAGGGGCAAGAACTACGCCTCCCGGCATTCCCGGCGGCCTCGACCGGGGCTGAGCGATTGGCTGACGGGGCCGGCTGGAAGTAGATGACGTAAGAGAGCGAGTCGAGCGTCGGCCTACCCGGAGCGAGGGGGCGGGGTCGAGCTGGGGCTTGGCGGGAAAAGCAAAGCTGCGTTCGGGGCTGATGGGCGTTGTAGTCCAGCTGCGCGGCGGGGAAGGCGATGGCGCCGCTGAGGATCCGCTGCGTGGTCTCCTTCTCCTCGCAGGTGACGCGATCTCGGTTCCCGGGGCCCTCTGGGGACGGGGAGAGCTCGGACGAGCAGCCCGGTCGTGGGGACGCAGCCGCGCCCGACACGTGTCTGCTTCTGGGCCCGGCTGAGGAGCATGGGAGGCCCGGGGTGTGTGTGTGTGTGTGTATTTGACGAAGAGGTTCCTTGCACCTGATAGGCCTTTGAGTATCCTACATCAGGGGTGTCCAACCTTGGCCATTTTAAGACTTGTGGACTTCAACTCCCAGAGTTCCTCAGCCAGCAAAGCTGGCTGAGGAACTCTGGGAGTTGAAGTCCACAAGTCTTAAAATGGCCAAGGTTGGACACCCCTGGTGTACACGAAACCTTCATGAAATGCTTTCCTCTAATTCCCCCTTTTCTGGGCCAGGACCCCAAATACCCCGTGGAGAACCTCCTGCTGGAAGAAGGGGTTCAGCCGTGGCTCTGCTGCCCCTTGGACCGCAGCCGGCAGCTGAGAGCCGAGTTGCAGCTGGAGCAGGCCGCCTGCATTGGCTACATCGACGTAGGTAAGTGGGGCGGTGGGGGATTTGAAATGCTGTTTTGGTGGGTTTGTGTTCCACTTCTGTAGAGGCGCGTGGAGCAAGAGATCGCGGCGGAGGATTGGGCCCAGTTTGTTTGATTTGTTAAATTCATTCCTCTTACCACAGGGTAACCCTGAGCGGCTTGCAATCTTAAAATCAAACTGTATAAAAAAATTAAATTTAAAAAAAAGATAAATAAAATGCAAGGAAGATCCAGTCGGTGATTTAGACTGTCATATGCAGGTAGTTCTTGACTTACGATCACAGCTGAGCTCCAAATTTTCTTTTGTTAAGTGAGCGTTGCCTCCGTTTTATGGCCTTTCTTGCCACGTTTGTCAAGGGAATCACTGCTGCTGTTAAGTTAGTCACACGGTCGTTAAGTGAATCTGGTTCCCCCCCCCATTGGCTTTGCTTGTCCGACGGTCGCAAAAGGGGATCGCGTTACCCCAGGGTGCTGCGACCGTCATAAATATGAACCCGGGCCCGAAATTTGATCAGGTGTCCACAGGGATGCTGCAGCAGTCGTAAGTATGAGAAATGGTCATTAGTCACTTTTTCAGTGCTGTAAGTTTGAATGGTCATTCAATGAATAGCTGTAAGTCTCTGTCATGCCCCTGTCGGAATCTGATTCAGAGGGGGAGGCGAAGCAGCTGACAGGGAGTGGGAGTGTGACTCTGGTGGCTGGGGAGGAAACTGGGGAAGGGCACAGTCCAGCTGGGCAGAGCAGGGGAGAGGTAGAAGAAGGGAGAGGGGGTTCAGAGGAAGACCCAGGCTCACCCACTCTTCATCCTAGGGCACACAAGGAGGAACAGAGAAGAGAGCAACGTGGGTTGCATGGCTTACGGGGAGGAAAGGGCCCTGATTCCCTTCATTAGCTGCAGCTGTGAACACAGTGTTTAAAAAGGGAGGTTGCTCACAACAAAATGTTGAGAACAAATTGTGAATTATCTTTGTCGAGGCTTACCTGGGTTTCTGGTGTCATCCCAACTGTGTGTGTTTTGCTGGACTTTCAAGTCTGCAATTCCTTCTCCTGCCCTGTCAGGCTAATTGTTGCAGTGTGGTTTTGTGGGGATTTTTATTTACAGTTTGTATGTACAGTACTATGTTTTTGGACTGAATTTCCTTCATTTAAAGCCTGTTTCGGGGGAAGTTTTTTCTCCAGGTAACTGGACATTGGGGGCACAGTTGGAGGTATTAAAAGGACATTTCTTGCTTCATTTGACTACTGTGTTGCCTTTGTGCCACGCCCCTTTGGGTCATCACAGCCGAGGGCTTGCTGTGCCTGCAACCGAGCTGACCAGTGGCTGTGCTGTGACTCGGCCCAAGGGAGGAGAAAGGGAGGGCCACGTGGGCAGGGGCCGGAGGGGCTTCCCCTGGAGAGTAAGAGGGCTTTTCCTGCTTTTGGGTCCCCAGGGAACTCGGGCTCTGCTTTCCTCCAGATCGAGGTGGGCCGCTCCTCCTGGCCTCCAGGTCGGGATTACCTCACCCTCCTTCCGACCACCACCTTGATGGTGCCAGCCGATGCCAAGTGGGACAGGAACCGCTCCGGGGTCCGGATGTTTAAAGAAGGTATAGGGAGGGGGCTGGTCAGCCTTGGGTGGGGGGAGTTGGACTAGAAGACCTCTGGTGTCCCTTCCAGCCCGGGGATTCTAGGGGCCTGCCAGCATGCCGGAGCTGCCCAGGTTATGGAAGATCGCCTTGGTTGTCTCGCGCAGGGGACCTGCTGGCTCCCGCTCTGGCGGAGAAGTGGGATCGTGTGCGGCTCACCTGCAGCCAGCCCTTCCACAGGCACGCCCAGTTCGGCCTGGCCTTCATCCGCCTCCGCACCCCGGAGGATACAGAGGAGAGCCAGGGGGCCCCCGCAGCCCCCTCCCCGGGTCAGGTAGGGCTTTGTGGGGGGGGGGGGGGAACGGAACATGCGACCGGTTCAGACCGATTCTGTAGAACTGGTTGCTATGATTCTGAGCAGTTTGGCGAACCAGCAAATGGTGTCCCAGGATGGCCCCTCCCCACCCGGTCAGTCCTTATGGCACATGTGCAACATCGCTGCCTGTGTTCTCCCCCGCCCAATCACTCCTCGAGGCAGTTCCTTCTCCCCCCTCCCGACGATTAGTTGTTCTGATGATCAGCTGTGCTGGGATCCCCCTCGCTGCCTTAGACTGCTTCCCCAGGAGGCATCCTAGCCCCCCGGTCTCCATTTCTTTCCTTCCTGGGCCCCCCAGGGAAGCTTTCCGGGAGCAAATTCCCCCCCCCCCGCCCCCAGGAGGCCCCAAAACGGAGGGTGGGCTGGGGTGCTGCAAAAAACCAACAACAACCAAGCCACGCCCACCCAGTCACATGGCCACGCCCACCGCCCCAGTTGTTAACCAATTTGAACCCCACCCTTGGGCTCGGGGCCGAAGGAACAAGGGCGCCTGGAGCAGGATGGGCCCAACCATGGCAGCTTTAGGACTTCAAGTCCCAGAATTCCCCAGCTGTCTCCCACAGCCCGGTTGCTGAGCAACCGGACAGAAATGGAGTCCTCGGCTTACAACTGTTCATTTAGCGACCATTTGAAGTTCCAACAGCACCGAAAAAAAGACTTATGGTCGGTTCTCACACTTACGACCGTTACAGCACCCCCTGTGGTCAGGTGATCAAAACTGTGGTGCTGACTCGTATTTACGACGGTCACAGTTTCCTGGGGCCACATGATCCCCTTTTCAACCTTCTGTCAATGGGGAAGCCAGTTCACTTAAAGACCACGTGACTAACTTAACTTTAGTGGTTCCCTTAACCAGGAAGTGGCAAGTAGTGTTGTAAAATGGGGCAAAACTCACTTAACAAATACCTGAGTTAGCAACATAAATGTTGGCCCTCGATTGTGGTCGTAAGTCGAGGACTACCATACCTGTCTGCGTGAGTGAATAGTCGCAGAAGTTTTATTCCTTGTTCTTTGCCTTCCTCCTAACGCCTCCTCACCTTCCCAATTCCCTTCCTCGGCCTCCTAAGTTCCTTCCTCTGTTTCCCCCTTAGCCTTCCCCGGTGTCGGCCCCCAGGCCAGGAGTCTCCAGTGGAGTCTTCGGTGGGACCCTTCCCCCAGCAGGGCCGTCGTAAGTACCCAGCTTTGTTGTGAGCCGCTTCGGCTGCTTGGCCACTCTTATTTATTTGAAACAGGAATAAAACTACAAAAAAATACCCCAATTTAAGCCTGGTCTGCTGGAAATGTAAGCAGTCACAGGGCCTGTTTTTCTATGTCTGGTGGCTTTGCCCGAAAATCAAGAAATATTGGATAAAAATACGAACACGGATAAAAGAAATTACGCCCTCCCAAATAGACTTCAAAGCAGACGTTTTCCTATTGCTGGTAATAAAAGGAAACTACACAAAAGAGATAAAATATTTTATTCTGCACATAGTCACTACAGCAAGACTAGTGCTCGCGCAATGCTGGAAAGGAGACCACATGCCAACAGAAGGTTTAATAATCCCAAAAAATCTAAGATTGCGTTGAAATGGATAAACTTGCTCCAAAATGAAAGGAAAAGGAAAACTCGAAGTACTACACGGTTTGGGAAAACTGGTAGAAGTGGATAAATGACAGAAATAAGCAAGTCAATAAATAAGGAATGAATAGGTGAAGGGGGATCATGTATGAGAATAACCAGGAATATGAAATATACGTGGGAACAATAACTGGCATGTAAGCACTGCCAAAATGGTTTGAAAAGTTTACAGTGTTTTTCGTCTTAATAAATATTGTATTTTGCATTGGATGTTTTTAAATGTTTCACAAAGATTTTTCCAAACAAACGAAACCAAAAAAGCCCTACAAGACCCACCTAATCTGAAAGCAGCGCCCAACAATTCCCACGGGCATCTGCCCCCTTGTCACTCCAAGAGGCTGCGAGTGGGTCTTCAGCAGCGCCCAGGAATCCTGGCAGGGCAAAGGTTTTCCCACTCGGGCCCCCAATTCACCCGGGACTCTCTTTGCTTTTCCTCCCCCAGGCCCAGCCCCCGGGAGGAGAGGCTACTCAAGAGGCAGCTGCAGGAACTGGACTCCACCCTCCGTGGCCTGAGTCGCCCAGCCCAGCTGGTCCTGAAGGCGGCAGCCTCTGCCCGCAAGCGAGCCCCCCTCCCGCCGGCCAGAGAGGCATCCCCAAGCCCCAGGGCACCAAGTGAGTGGGGAGGGGGGGAAAAGGGAGGCCCTGGGCCACCCCCTGGGTCCTTCCTCCAAAGGGGGTGCTTAGACTGGCCGCAGAAGAGATGCCCTGAGAGGCTACCAGGAGTGGTTGTTAAAGGGTTGGCCTAGAAGCCGGGAGGCGGTGAGTTCGAGTCCTGCTGTCTTAGGCATGAAAGCTGACTGGGCGACTTTGGGAACAAGAGAAGGGAAACAATGGTAACTCAGGGTTGAACTGAGGCGTCCTCAGTGCTTTCTAATCTCGGTGGGCTTTTTGTAGACCTTTCATGACCCAACTAGGGAACATCTTCACTGCTAGAAGGGGGTAAGGTTTGCAAAAGTTGAGGAGGAAGAGGGGACAAGGAAGAGGGAGGAGGAGAGGAGGAGGAGGAGGAGGACTGTGGGGTCCCTGGTGCTCTCTGAGCTGGGTGGTTTTCTGACAGACGTTTCGTGACCCAACTAGGGAACATCATCAGTGCTAGGAGGGTGGAGGGGTTGATGGAGAGGAGGACTGTGGGGTCTTGATGTTCTCTGAGCTGGGTGGTTTTTCTTGCAGACGTTTCATTGCCAAACTACATAACGTGGTCAATGCACTGAAGATGTTCCCTAGTTGGGGCATGAAATGCCTGCAAGGAAACCCACCCAGCTCAGAGATCCCTAAAAGGACCCCACCCCTAAAGCAGCCTGTTGTTGGCCCCTCTGCTAACTGCACCCCCCTTTTGCCCTCCCCCTCCTGTTGGAGGTTTTTTGGGGGGATCCAAGGTGACCTGAGGCCAGGGAGGCACTGTGGCCTCTCGTGGCCATTGCTATATTTCTCACGTATCCGGAAAGTTACTGTGGGAGCCCCGTCCTTTTTGGCTCTGGGCAGCTGACAAACTGGAGGCAAAAGGAAATAGAAACCTGCAAAGCAAAAGTCTCAAGAGGAAGAGGAGGAGGAGGAAAAAAAAGTCATTTTGACAGCGTCTGCAATTCAGCGCTGAGGAGGCTCCCTGCAGAGCAGCCTTTTCTGTTGTGGGATCTCGCAAGTCGCCTTGGTCGCCACCGGTCGCTCTTTAACCGGCAAATCCTTCCCGGGGGGGTTTATGTTGCCGGCATGTTTCATCCCTCAGGGCCCAAAGAAGAGCAACCGGCCAGGAGCAGCTGCTTGAAAACAAAGAGGAGATCGCAGGGCGGCACCAGGCGGTGAGTTGGCGAGAGCTGTGCCTTCCCTGGGCCCGGCTGGCTTTCTGGCAGGCCTGATAAGGGCTCACTACAGGTAGCAGTCAGGTAATACCCCTCTGTAAAGCCTTAGTAAGGCCACACCCAGAGTCCTGCATCCCGTTTTGGTCACCAGACTATAAACAAAGACGTCGAGGCTCTAGAAAAAGTGCAGAGAAGAGGATGATTAGGAGACTAAAACATACGACGGACGGTTGCAGGAACTGGGCCTGGCTGGTCTAGGGAAGAGAAGGACCAGGGGAGACAGGATAGCGGTCTTCCAAGATTTGAGGGAGGGGCTGCTCCAGAGAGGAGGAGGAAGGGAGTCAAGCTCTTCTCCAAAGCCCCTGAAGGCCAGACAAGAAATAGTGGATGGAAACTGACCAAGGAGAGATTTTTCAACCTGGAAAGAAGGAGAAACTTTCTGACAGGTAGAACAATCAACCCATGGAACGGAAGTTGCCCTCGGAAGTTGTGGGAGCTTCATCACAACCATTTGACATGGCCTAGGCTTTCCAGCTTGAGCAGGGAATTGGACTAGAAGACCTCCAAGGTCCCTTCCAACTCTATGATTCTGTTATTCTGTATTGGGGGGCAAGGATTACAAATTAAGGTTTCCACTGTTATCTTTGCACACACGGTCACACCTATAAATGTGGGGAAATGAGGGTACATACGTGCAGTTTGATGGATTCAGCTCAGAAACAATTAGTAGATTAGATAGAGCCACATCCAAAAGTGCTCACAGGCTTGGCAGTCAGTCAAATCACAAGAGAAGGACCAGGGGAGGCAGGAGAGCAGCCTTGCAATATTTAAGGGGCTGCCACAGGGAGGAGGGAGGGAGGTTTCAAGCTATTTTCTAAAGCTCCTGTAGGCAGACAAGGAACAATGGATGGGAACTGACCAAGGAGAGATTCAGCCTGGAAATAAGGAGGAATTTTCTGACAGGGAGAACAATCAACCCTGGAACAGAAGTTGCCCTCGGAAGTTGTGGGACCTTCATCCCAAATCCTAAGAAGAAATTGGGCTGGCAACTGTCGGAAATGGTGTAGGGTCTCCTGCTTGGACAGCGGGTTGGACTAGATGACCTCTAGGGTCCCTTCCAACTGATTATCTGCTGTTATTCTGTTATTTTGAACTTGTGGGAGCTTCATTTCTGGAGGCTTTCTAGAAGAGGCTGGACGGCCATCTGTCAGAAACGGTGTAGGGTTAGGGGGTTGGACTAGATGATCTACAAGGTCCCTTCCAACTCTGTTATTCTGTTAGTCCTCGACTTACAGCCACAATGGAGGACTGATTTTCCATTGCTGATAAGGCGGTTGTTGAGTGAACCACACCTGAGTTGATGAGGTTTTTTTCCCCGTGGTTGTTAACGGAATTTCTGCGGTCATTAAATGAATCACATGGCCATTAAGCAAACCCGTCTCCCCCCATTGGCTTTACTTGCCAGAAATTGGGGAGGGGGCGGTGGAGGGACTTTAATCTGCATTGAAGGGGAGAAAAACCCACCTGGACGGGGAGGGTCAGGCAGAGAAGGGAGCAGGGAACATCCTCTAAGCAAGACAATTGTGAAGAGGGTCCTTGCTCCATTTTATGACCTGTCTTGCCACAGCTGTTAAGGGAATCACTGCAGCTAGGTTAGTAACACGGTCGTGAAGTGAATCTGGCTTCCCCATTGATTCTGCTTGTCAGATGGCCACAAGCGCTGGGACCGTCACAATTACCAGTCGCGAAGGGTCCCAGTTGTGATCCCATGGGGATGCCTCAACGGCCGTAAGTATGAAAACAGTCACTTTTTTCCAGCGTCCTTGCAACTTTGAACGGTCGCTAAACAAATGGTCGTAAGTGCAGGACAGCCTGTAAAAAGAGTTTTGTTTGTTTTCCTCTTCAGGCCTAGGAATGGTTCTCAAAGGGAGGAGAGGGCCCACAGCCAGAGAGCAAAACCACCAACCTGGGAAAGCGAGGAAGAGGAAGGAGAGAGCAGAGGAGGAGCTGCGCTGGGCACCTGCCCAATCTGCGCAGGTGAGCCAAGTCTCGGGGGTCGGGTGGGGTCCCACCAGGACGGTGAAAAACCCGGCAGGTGGTGAGGGCAGAGGAAAAAACGCCTTGTGTGCCGGCCACGCCACAGAAACTGGACACACAAGGAATGTGTCTTTCTTGGTGCAAATGCTCTCAGTGTCCATTGAAAAAAGAAAAGATAAATTTGTCAAGAATCATCAGGTGCAACACTTAATAATAGTCATCGGGTAGAATAGAAGCATATAGGAATAGAATTTAAATAGAATGGGATGGGAAGGAACGTGATAGAAGATGGAATAGAATAGAGAATAGGAGAGAATAGAATAGAATAGAAATAATAGAATAGAATAATATGGAATAGGATAGAATAGAATTCTTTTTATTGGCCAAGTGGGGTTGGAGACACAAGGAATTTGTCTTTGGTGCAAAAGCTCTGAGTACATAAAGAAAAAATAAAATACATTCACCAAGAATCATAAAATACAACATTTACTGATAGTCATAAGTTAGTAATAAGCAATCAAATCATACTAGGAAACAAAACAATATACATTGTAAAGATACAAGCAACACAATTATAGTCATAAGTGGGAAGAGAAGGTAATAGGAAGGATGGGAAGAATAATAGTGATAGTAGTGCAGACTTTTTAAATAGTTGAACGGTGTTGAGGGAATTATTTGTTTAGCAGAGGGATGGGATTCAGGGGGAAAAAAAACTGCTCTTGTGTCTAGTTGTTCTGGTGTGCAGGGCTCTATTGTGTCGTTTTGAGGGTGGGAGTTGAAACAGTTTATGTCTGGGATGTGAGGGGTCTGGAGATGTTTTTAAGTGATATTATTAGGTGAATCACTGCAGTTAAGTTGATAACACAGTTCCTAAGTGGCTCTGCTGGTCAGAAGGTTGCAAAAGTTGTTCGGGTGACTGCAGGACGTTGCAGCCGTCATAACTATGAGTCAGCTGCCAAGCGCCCCAACGTGGGTCCTCCAGGAGCATCTGCTGGTGGGCAGAGTTTGGGGCCTGTCAGCACCCTTTGCGTTCTCCCTTCCCAGGTTGCTTCCCTGCCGAGTTCCTTCCCATCCACGCCTCCACTTGCGGGGAAGAGGTGGAGGGGGCGAGGGCCTCTCCGTCCCCTGCGTGGGGGTCCTGGGTGGAGTGCCCCCTCTGCCAAGGCCGGTTTCCTGCCTCCGAGGTAGAGGGTCACGCCAGCGGCTGCAGGGAAGAAGACGCCTAATCCTCGGCCCCAGGTGGCTTCCAGAAGGGAGGGGCTGAGAGACCCTCCTTCAAGGTCCCCAGAGGGAAGATCCGTGAGAGGACGCAACGGTCGGAGTGGCCGAACCGATTCCAGATCTCCTCGGAGAGACACCCGAGATGCTGAAACCGGACCCACAAATACGCAGCCCTTTGCCTCTGGGCCCCCCGAAGCGGATTGTAGTTACTACTAAGAGGGACGGCCTGCAACACACTGGAACATTTCAAACGTCCAGATAGCGAGGCTGTTTTTAACCTGTTGGCCCAAAAGACCGCTTTTTATGGTGATGGTGATTTGCAGCAGGCAGAAAAGGATGTGAAAAGCATTCGGGGTGGAGGTTTCTCTTGGTCCTCTGAACTGGAGGTGACAGGAGGGAGGGGAAGGGCGGCACAAGAGGCTACAGGTTGTCCCAAAAATCCTAGCTGGCATCTAGCGGGAACATGACAAGGCAAGTTTTCACACAGAAAAGAAAGTTGCTTTCCTGGAACAGCTCAGCTTGATTCCTTTTGCACATGTCTCTCTCTGTGTCTGTGTGTGTGTCTGTATGTGTACACATAAACTTGCTTGAAATACAAACTGAAAGAAGGAATTTTGTGTGTGTGTGTGTGTGTGTATGTATATATGTATATGTAATTTTATTGAAGAAATGTATAAGCATTTTTGTTCTTTGTCTTTAATGCACATTGAAAAAAATGTTTTTGTCTAATTGTATTTTACATTTTTAAAAAAATCCTTTTTTTGTATTTTAACCTTGTGAATAAAATAAAAGTTGTGCAGAAGAAAAGGTAGAAATATATAACAAGATAACATTAAATATATAACAAGAAGGAAAGATCCAGAAGAAATAAGGCATAGTGAGCAAGAAAGAAAATAGAAAAAATAGAAAAGAAAAAAAAGGAAAGATTATGGTATATAGAAAGTGCCTTCCAATCTTTTTGACAGAGGTTATCAATGCATTTATATATAAAACTATATCTTAATTTCTTTCATTCCATCAGTCTTTCTAATTTTCAAGGCCATAAATCGCAAGTTCATTTTTCTCTTTTATTCAGCAATATATCCAGTCACATAAATGTACTTGAACTTTCTCTTATCAAATCATTTTTGTCCTCTCTGCTATTTCTGTTACCTTCATCAGTTGTTCCTCCATTGTGGATATTTCAGGGTTTTTCCAATTAAATTCCATTTGTTTTCCCATTTTCATGTTCTTTGTCAACAATTTTTGTCTTTCGTCTCTTAATTATAAAACCCGCCACAAAGCCCCTGAACCTGTTACTTTTTCCATGAATATGTCTATTCCTTCAAGGGGTTCTTCTAAAAATTATCACGAGGTCATCCACGAACGCCTCTAATTCCTATATCTCTCTTAAGCTTCGCTCCAACCATGGTCTACTCTTATTTCTCTTTGGACTTTCTAAATCTAAAATAAAAAGCAATGGTAACAAGGCCCATCCTTCTAGTATTTGAGGGGCTGCCACAAAGAATAGGGGACGTCAACTTATACTGCAAGGTATCTGAAAGCAGGATGAGAAGCAACGATGGAAACTAATCAATAATTAGAATAGAGCTGGAAGGGACTTTGGAGGTCATCTAGCCCAACCCCCTGCTCAATGGAACAGAAGTTGCCTCCAGAAGTTGTGGCTGCTCTGACCAACCCTGGAGGGTTTTAAGAAGAGACCAGACAGCCATTTGAAGTGGAATAAGGATTCCTGCCTTGGATAGAGGGCTGGACTAGATGACCTCCAAGGCCCCTTCCAGCTCTGTTATTCTGTAAAATCACTTTAAAAGGCTTAAGTTCAGCCACTAAACTTCAAAAGGGAGTACACTTTTTCATGGCCCTTGATTTCTTGAGCCCCTTCTCTTCCCATCCTCCTCTGCCCTCAAAGCCGCCTCTTTGCCTCGCTCTCTGGATCAACACAGTTGTTTACTCCAGGGCTGGATGCGTCCTTGGCCTGGTCTCCTGGGGCTCCAGGTTCTTTTTTTAAAATCTCACTGCATTGTTTGCCCCCTTGGTCGCCACCCAAAGGCCCAGGAAGGCAGGTGTGGATGGGCTGCCCACCATGCCATCCTGCATCCTGGGCAGCTGGAGGGAGCTCGGCGGAGGCCGTGGGGTACAGGAGACGCTACCCAGGTTTCTCCTCTGCCTGCCAAGCCTGGAAATGGGTTGACGCAGGAAGGGACCCTGCGTGCCCAATGCCACCTTCAGAGTGGTGGCACAACGGGGGCAACCCTTAGTTTACTCTGCTGAGAAGGCCAAAGGAAAGGAAGAAGAATTAGCAGGGACATGACAGCAGAAGAGGGAAGGGGTCAACTTCTTTTCCAAAGCCCCTGAAGAGGCCTAACGAAGGAGACAAGCAACCAGGAACTAAGGAGAAACTTTCTGACAGGGAGAACAATTCACCAGTGGAACTACTTGCCTCTAGAAGTTGGTGCTTCATCACTGGAGGTTTTCAAGAAGAGACAAGACATGGCCTAGAGTTTCCTGCTTGAGCAGGGGTTGGACTAGAAGACCTCCAAGGCCCCTTCACGAATCTAGGATTGTGTGATTGCCCCCCCAAAATCTCCCAACTGGTTTCCATGCTGAGGCAAGACTAGAACTCGCCCCCTCCTGGTTTCCTCGGGCAGCCCCTGAACCGCTGGACCCAGCAGGCAAACTTGCCTCTTCTAAATCCTCCCACGGTATGAGGGGGTCTCCTCTCAGTTCGGAGGCTCAGGAAGGGGGGCTTGGGTGGCCCCTCAACGTCACACGGAATTTCTGCAAACTTTCAAGGTTTCCTCCATCAAAGCAAGAGAAAGCTTGTTGGGCACACGGGCGACGATTTCATCTGCAGAATGCCGGTCTCCGATGGATTGAATTAAGTAATATTCCTGTTTCTATCCAGGAAGGAAATTGAGTGGGGGCTGTAATAATATTGCATTTAAGACAAATGTAAATGGAGGTTTTGCCAAAAGGGAAAGAAAGAAGTAGTTTTACTTCCAAGAGTAAGTTACTACTTGCAAAGGAGTGGCTTTGATTAGCCTGTTTATCCTGGGGTTGTGTATGGGTGTATTTATTTATATTTACCCCACTTTCATTGTTTTTACAAAAAGCACTTGAGGCGGTGAACACCCCTTCGGCCTCCTGTTTTCTGCACAACAACAACCCTGTGAGGTGGGCTGGGTCAAGAAGGAGGGACCAGCCCAAAGTCACCCAGCTGAGACAGTCACAGTTGACATGAAAAGAAATGCTTTTCAAAAGGAGGGGCTTATGAAGAAAGGAGGTGGCAAAGCCCTTCCAGAATGAGACACCCCCCAGGGAAAAGCCACAGCTGTGAAGGTGGGGAATGGCAGAATAACGAGAGTTGGAAGGGACCTTGGAGGTCTTCTAGTCCAACCCCCTCCTTGAGCAAGCAGGAAATCCTACACCATTCCATGTCGAGTCTCTATAAAGTACGAGATTTAGACTCGGCTGGAAATGTTCCTTACAAAGCTCTCTGGCCTTTTTGCCTTTCATCAATGTTCAGCGCATGGAGGCGGGATGGTGGCTTGGCCCCAACTTCTGGTCAGCAGGCAGCGCCTGATTCAAGTCATGCCCACGACCAGCCTTCTAGCTGCATGGTTGCATCTTTATGGTACTTTCGGTTTTATTAAAATATTTGCAGCTCAGGGTTGAACTGTGAGGGTCCTTGTTTCTCTCTGCGTGGGTTGTTTTCTTCCAGACGTTTCATGACCCAACTAGGTAATGTGATCAGTACTACAAGGGAATGGCCTTTATGGAAGAGGAGGAGGAGGAGAATAATTATGGGGTCCTTGGTGCTCTGTGAGCTGGGTTGTTTCCTGGCAGATGTTTCATGACCCAACTGGGGAACATTAGTGCTAGAGATTATGCTAGAACTGATGATGTTCCCTAGCTGGGTCATGAGACGTCTGCCAGAAAACCACCCAGCTCAGACAGCATCAAGGACCCCACAGTCATCCTCCTCCTCTCCCCCTGCAAACCCCCCTCCCTTCCAGCACTGATGATGTTGTCTAGTTTGTTTAATAAACGTCTGCAAGAAAAGCACCCAGCCCAGAGAGCACCAAGGACCCCACAGTCTTCCTCCTCTTCCTCTTCTTCTTCCTCCTCCTCCTCCTCCTCTCTTGCAAACCTTTCTCCCTCCTAGCACTGATGGTGTTCCCTAGTTGGGTCATGAAACGTCTGCCAGAAAACCACCCAGCTCAGAGAGCACCAAGGACCCTCACAGTCTTCTTCCTCTTCCTCTTCTTCCTCCTCCTCCTCCTCCTCCTCTCTTGCAAACCTTTCTCCCTCCTAGCACTGATGGTGTTCCCTAGTTGGGTCATGAAACGTCTGCAAGAAAACTACCCAGCTCAGAGAGCACCAAGGACCCTCACAGTCTTCCTCCTCTTCCTCTTCTTCTTCCTCCTCCTCCTCCTCCTCTCTTGCAAACCTTTCTCCCTCCTAGCACTGATGGTGTTCCCTAGTTGGGTCATGAAACGTCTGCCAGAAAACCACCCAGCTCAGAGAGCACCAAGGACCCTCACAGTCTTCCTCCTCTTCCTCTTCTTCTTCCTCCTCCTCCTCCTCCTCTCTTGCAAACCTTTCTCCCTCCTAGCACTGATGGTGTTCCCTAGTTGGGTCATGAAACGTCTGCAAGAAAACTACCCAGCTCAGAGAGCACCAAGGACCCCACAGTCTTCTTCCTCTTCCTCTTCTTCCTCCTCCTCCTCCTCCTCTCTTGCAAACCTTTCTCCCTCCTAGCACTGATGGTGTTCCCTAGTTGGGTCATGAAACGTCTGCAAGAAAACTACCCAGCTCAGAGAGCACCAAGGACCCCACAGTCTTCCTCCTCTTCCTCTTCTTCCTCCTCCTCCTCCTCCTCTCTTGCAAACCTTTCTCCCTCCTAGCACTGATGGTGTTCCCTAGTTGGGTCATGAAACGTCTGCAAGAAAACTACCCAGCTCAGAGAGCACCAAGGACCCCACAGTCTTCCTCCTCTTCCTCTTCTTCCTCCTCCTCCTCCTCCTCTCTTGCAAACCTTTCTCCCTCCTAGCACTGATGGTGTTCCCTAGTTGGGTCATGAAACGTCTGCCAGAAAACCACCCAGCTCAGAGAGCACCAAGGACCCTCACAGTCTTCCTCCTCTTCCTCTTCTTCTTCCTCCTCCTCCTCCTCCTCTCTTGCAAACCTTTCTCCCTCCTAGCACTGATGGTGTTCCCTAGTTGGGTCATGAAACGTCTGCAAGAAAACTACCCAGCTCAGAGAGCACCAAGGACCCCACAGTCTTCCTCCTCTTCCTCTTCTTCCTCCTCCTTCTCTCTTGCAAACCTTTCTCCCTCCTAGCACTGATGGTGTTCCCTAGTTGGGTCATGAAACGTCTGCCAGAAAACCACCCAGCTCAGAGAGCACCAAGGACCCCACAGTCTTCCTCCTCTTCCTCTTCTTCTTCTTCCTCCTCCTCCTCCTCTCTTGCAAACCTTTCTCCCTCCTAGCACTGATGGTGTTCCCTAGTTGGGTCATGAAACGTCTGCAAGAAAACTACCCAGCTCAGAGAGCACCAAGGACCCCACAGTCTTCCTCCTCTTCCTCTTCTTCCTCCTCCTCCTCCTCCTCTCTTGCAAACCTTTCTCCCTCCTAGCACTGATGGTGTTCCCTAGTTGGGTCATGAAACGTCTGCAAGAAAACTACCCAGCTCAGAGAGCACCAAGGACCCTCACAGTCTTCTTCCTCTTCCTCTTCTTCCTCCTCCTCCTCTCTTGCAAACCGTTCTCCCTCGTAGCACTGATGATATTTTCTAGTTGGGTCATGAAACGTCTGCAAGAAAAGCACCCAGCTCAGAGAGCGCCCAGGAGCCCACAGTCCTCCTCCTCCTCCTCCTCCCTCCAAGCCTGATGATGTTCCCGAGTTGGGTCAGGAAACGCCCCCAGCTCCGAGAGGCTTTTCCTGCGAGGGGTTTCCGAAGAGTCCGGCGCCGCCCTCCCCCTCCCGGCTGGCTCCCGGCAGCCACCTGCGCCTCCCTCCCTGCCTCCCCGGAGGTGCCGCCGCCCGGGGCCTCCGCGTGGCAACCGGCCCCGCGGGGCTCGGCAGGCGGGCTCCTCCGGGGCTCCTCCCGGCGCAGGGTAAAAGGAAGCCGGGCGGCCGTCGGGGCAGCTCAGGCCGAGGAGCGCGGGGAGCGGACGGCGGGGCGGCTGCGCTGAGGCGCCGGGCAGGGGCGCCGGGCCCGGAGGGGATCAGGCGCGATGGCCGCGGAGTACGAGGGCATTTCGGTAGGTGCTGGCGGGCTGCAGGCGTCCCGGGGCGGCAGGGCGGAGCTCCCTCGGCACCGTCGGCTGGAAGCCCCTTCGGGCCAGCCCGGACTCTTCTCCTCCTCCTCCCCCCCCCAAGACGGGCGCCCGCTTCTTTGGCCAAAGGCAGCCACGGCGGGGCTCTTTCCCCGAAGGGCCGGCAGGCTTCTCCCCGTGGGAAGGCGAAGGGAGCCGAGGGGTCCCGCTCACCCGCCTTCATTCGCTCTGCGGATAACTGCCGCCCCCCCCCCCGAAGCGCTCCCCCGCCGGGAGAGAAAAGGAGAAAGTGCAGAGCCTTTAGGTTGGGGGGGGGCGCGTCCCCCTCCAACTTCTTGCTTATTTAAAGCTCTGAAAGATGAAGGTCAGAATTTCTTCCCTTCCTCTCAAGCCAGGAGGGAGAGGGAGGGAGAGGGAGGGAAGAGAAGGAGGGAGAAGGAAGGAGGGGAGAGAGAAGGGAGGGAGGGAGGGAGAGGGGGAGAGAGAGGGAGGAAGAGAGAGAGAGGGAGAGAGAGGGGGAGGGAGGGAGGGAGGGAGGGAGGGAGAAGGAGGGAGGGGGGAGAGAGAAGCCCCAAGCCAACAATCTGGGTCTTCATTTAGCCGATCTGGGAAGGATGGAAGGCTGAGTCCCCCTTGAGCCTCCCCAGGATCGAACTGTCGGCCGTGGGCAGGTGTTGCTTGCAGAGCTGCACTCTCGCATCCCTGCGCCCCCAGGGTTCTCGGGATCCCCTGGAACCCAGGACAATGGGATCTCTTGGGATCCACCCAACCCTTTCTCTCCTGCCGAGGATACCCAGAGCGGCCTTCTTCCGCCTTTCTTTTAGCCGTCCAACTGGAAGGAGATCGTCAACAAGAAACTGAAGTTCCCGGAGGGCCTCCTGGCTGCCATCCAAGATGGGCAAATGATTAAGATCCAGCAGATGTTGCATATCAGCGACGGGATCTTGCGGCAGCTGGAGGAAAGCGAGGACCGGTTGTGGCGCGAGGCCCTCAACCTGGCCATCCGCACTGGCGGGGCCGAGATCACCCGGACCTTGTTACGTTTCGTGAAGTTTGACTTCCGGCAGGTCCACGAGGCCCTCCTGGTGGCCGTGGACACCAACCAGCCCGGCGTGGTCAAGCAGCTCCTGGACCGGCTGGACCAAGAGAAAGGCATGAAGATGGACATCAAGTCCTTCTCCATGGCCTTCTTCGACAACTCCATCGACAACTCCCGCTACGCCCCCGGGGTGACCCCTCTCACCTTGGCCTGCGAGAAGGACCTCTACGAGATCGTGGACATGCTGATGAAGAAGGGCCACACCATTTCCCGGCCCCACAAGGTCTCCTGCGTCTGCCTGGAGTGCTCCAACGGGCGGAAGTTCGACCTGCTCAAGTTCTCCCTCTCCCGCATCAACACCTACAAAGGCATCGCCAGCCGGGCCTACCTCTCCATCGCCAGCGAGGACCCCATGCTGACCGCCTTCAAGCTCAGCCGGGAACTCAAGTGGCTCTCCAAGAAGGAGCCCGAGTTCAAGGTCTGTCGCTGGGGGGAGGGGGGGCCGTGTAGAGCGTGGGAAGTTGCCGAGCCCTCCGTCCTTGGCGGGAGGAGGAGGAGTTCAACGAGGGATCAGCCTAGAATCCCCACGTCGCCACAAGCAAACTAAGTCAGCCCCCTTGAATTCCGTTGACCCCCCTTATCTAACGGGGGGGGGGTCCTTGGGGCTCTCTGAGCTGGGCAGTTTTCTTGCAGACGTCTGATGACCCAGCGAGGGAACGTCATCAGGGCTAGAAGGGAGTGGGGTGGCGGAGGATGTAAGGCAGCAGAGCCGTGGTGTGTGGGAGTGTCTGGGGGCTTGCTCAAGGGCCGTCTCCCTCTCCCCCTAACCCAGCCCGATTACCTGGCGCTGGAGAACCTGTGCCAGGAATTTGCCTTTGAGCTCCTGGGCATGTGCCGCAACCAGAGCGAGGTGACAGCCATCCTGAACGAACTGGGGGAAAACGTGGACGAGGAGGACAACGGGATGGATGACCAGGCCTTTGAGGAGGGCATCCCCAACTTGGCCAGGCTCCGACTGGCGGTCAACTACAACCAGAAACGGGTGAGGGGGCCAAAGCAGGGGGGGAGGGAGGGGGGGCCCTCTGCCCTGGCTTGGACTTTCTACTTGATGTTATGCAGCCCTTTCCTCTTTTCAAAGGAAGAAGGAGGGAATTTGAGAAATACCTGCAGAGCTTAGGATGGGCCTGTTTAGGCTGCAAAACTCCGCGGGGGAATTTCTTGGAATATTTCCATTTCATTTCCCTCTTCCCAGCTGTTTGAAAGTTATAGATTGGAAGGTTATTCATTAAATTAAGAAAATATTTAAGAATGGGGAGAGAAAGAGGTCCCAGGTTCATATCCATTTGCTGCTCTTAGGTCACAATGGTCACAACCCAGAACATCTTCAGGGCTAGAAGGGAGTGGCGTTTATGGGGGGGGGGAGGAAGAAGAGGAAGAGGAGGAAGACTGTGGGGTCCTTGATGCTCTCTGAGCTGGGTGGTTTTCTTGCAGACATTTCATTGCCTGCCTAGGGAACATCTTCAGTGTTGGTATTATATTACCTTATAACCCTAACACTGAAGATATTACCCAGTTGGGTCATGAAACGTCTGCAAGAAAACAGCCAAGCTCAGCCTGTCTTGGAATGCCATGCAATGGGGTCAGGATGGAGGTAGGTGAGTTTTTGGTTTTTTGTTTGGCTGGTAACCAGAAGTAAGAGCTGGGTTCTGATTTCAAAAATAATAATTGTAAATTGTGCTCACCTGACTGCAGGATGCTGGCTTTACAGGTGTAAATTTGGGGCAGTTGTTGAACCTGGGACTGCTGCTAGGCAGGAGCAGTGGCCGTCAGAACTTTGAATCTGGCTCGCACGTAGTCTTGGGGAGGCCCGTCATAACTCTGAACAGTCGCTAAGTGACCAGTCGAAAATCGAGGACTGCCTCTATCAGCATATTCAGGGATGGGGATAAAGGCACCAAAGAGTACCTGAAGTCTGTAATGTGGGGAGGGGTTTCCGTCCTCCGATGAGCTCCTGGTGCACCCTGTTGGGAACCGGATGCCAGAGCTGACTCCCTTCTTTCCTTCCTTCCTTCCTTCCTTCCCTTCCCTTCCCTTCCCTTCCTTTTCTTCTCTTCCCTTCCCTTCCCTTTTCTTCTCTTCCCTTCGCTTTTTCTTCCCTTCCCTTCCCTTCTCTTCCCTTCTCTTCTCTTCTCTTCTCTTCCCTTTTCTTCCCTTTTCTTCCCTTCCCTTTTCTTCCCTTCCCTTTTCTTCCCTTTTCTTCCCTTCCCTTCCCTTTTCTTCTCTTCTCTTCCCTTTTCTTCCCTTCTCTTCTCTTCTCTTCCCTTTTCTTCCCCTTCCCTTCCCTTTTCTTCCCTTCCCTTTTTTTCCCTTCCCTTCCCTTCCCTTCCCTTTTCTTCTCTTCCCTTCCCTTCCCTTTTCTTCCCTTCCCTTCCCTTTTCTTTTCTTCCCTTCCCTTCCCTTCCCTTTTCTTTTCTTCCCTTCCCTTCCCTTCCCTTCCCTTCCCTTCCCTTCCCTTCCCTTTTCTTCCCTTCCCTTCCCTTCCCTTCCCTTCCCCTTTCTTCCCTTTTCTTCCCTTCCCTTCCCTTCCCTTCCCTTCCCTTCTCTTCCCTTCCCTTCCCTTTTCTTTTCTTCCCTTCCCTTCCCTTCCCTTCCCTTCCCTTCTCTTCCCTTCCCTTCCCTTTTCTTTTCTTCCCTTCCCTTCCCTTCCCTTTTC
>CM066332.1:1511009-1543125 GCA_033807585.1 Hydrophis major
TTCCTGCTGGTGGAGTCCCTGATCCTGGAGCAGTACCACGATTCCTTCAAGGGGCGGAACCAGAGCATGTGGGAGACGTCCCTTCACATGATCTGGGTGGCAGGTAGGCGGCTGGGCGGCTTCCCTAGCCCAGGGTGAGGGGAGAAGGAAGGGAGGGGTGGCTGTTCCTCCTGCCCCGATTGGGCTGCTTCCTGGAGGTCGAGGTTCCCCTGGGCACCTTCTCAACTCTCCTTAGGAAGAGAGGAGACCTGAAAGTGAAGGACATTTGTGGCCGGACAGCCTGGTCTGGCATCACTTCCTTGTCACCTTCTGTCTGTCCATCACATCCTTTACTCTCATTGTTGGTGTCACCACCAGTGGGAGGAGGAGGAGGAGGAAAACAGAGAAGAAAAAACAGAGAAGGGGGGAAAAGGAGGAGGAGAAGGAAAAGGAAGAGGAGGAGGAGAAGAGAAGAGAATAGAATAGAATAGAAGAATAGAATTCTTTATTGGCCAAGTGTGACTGGACACACAAGGAATTTGTCTTGGTGTAAATGTACACCAAAGAAAAGATACATTTGTCAGGAGTCAAGAATCATAAGGTACGACAGAAGGAGAAGGCGGAGGAAGAGGAGGAGGAAGGACGGAGGGAGGGAGGGAGGAAGAATCAGATGGGTTTCCTCAGCTGCCAATGTTGAGGTCGATGTCGTCCCGGATGCTGTCCTGGCAGAGACATGGCTTGACCTGTTCAACAGCCTCCACCTGGCCTCGAGAGAGGACCATTTGCATTCGGGACAGGACAGAACCAGAAGGGAACTCGGTGGGGAGGAAGTGAGGGGGCCTTGGTGGGAAACTGGCCTTGGGAGGCGGGAGATCTTGGACCGATGGAAGCCAGCCTAGGCCCAAGATGCCGAGAAGAGGCTTTGGGCTTGGCAGGGCCTTCAGTGGTCCACTTGCCTTGTGGGTGTTGACCCCCTTTGTCCCCCCAGGCTTCTTCTGGTTCGAGTGCAAGGAGGTTTGGATCGAAGGGCTGCGCAGCTACCTGCTTGACTGGTGGAACTTCCTGGACATCGTCATCCTCAGCATGTACTTGGCGTCCTTCGTGCTCAGGCTGCTGGTCTACCTCAAAGGGCAAGTCTTCTGCTTGAACATCCAGGCTTCTACTCCAGAGTGCTACTATTATACCCAGGCTGGTGAGTTGCTTGACTCAGGGGAGTCAAGGTTGTTGGGCTCATTATGGTTGGGTACCAATTGTGAGTCTGCCATTCGGCCTAGAGCAAAAGGATGTCCGACCTTGGTGACGTGAAGATCTATGGACTTCAACTCCCAGAATTCCTCAGCCAGCATAGCTGAAGTCCACAGACCTTCAAGCAGCCAAGGCTGGAGACCCCGGGCTTCGAGGAAGCTCAAGCGACCAACCCCACCAAATCGAAGGGGGACACGGAAGTGCTTGTCAAACCAGCTCTGGAGCTACAGAGGAAGCCGAGGGGAAGAGGAAGGGTGGGATTCCTACGACGAAAGCTGAACGGTCTGTGGCCCAGTCCAGCCCTGGAAGGAGGTCTTTCCACACTCACCCACCGCTCCAAGCCAAGAGCTTGAGTTGCGCCACAGAGCAACGGGACGCAATGGGCAGCCTGGAGAGAACCGCACCAAGGGTGGGCAAGGCCTCTCCACCATCACAAAAAGGGGTCCTGGAGGGACTGCACATCTTTCTGCTGACCTTAATATCTGGGCAGGTCCGTTTTTTAGAGCATAGAATAATCAGGCTGGATGGGACCTTGGAGGTCTTCTAGTCCAGCCCCCTGCTCAAGCAGGAGACCCTCTACCAAGGGTGTCAAACTCAAGGCCCAGGGGCCGTCCTGGAAACAGCAAAGGACCAGCCTGTGGAGCCTCTGCCAGTGAAAACAGAGCTCAGAAGGGCCACACAAGATCTGTTTTCACTGGCAAAGGGTTACAAGATGCCGTCACAGCCGAAAACGGAGCTCGGGAGCCCAATTTCACTGGCAGAACGCTCAGGCCACCACAGGCGCCCCCGACACGAGTGATGTCCAGCTGGCCACAGCCACTCCAGCCCCCTGAGGTCAAACACAATCCTGATGTGGCCCTCAATGAGTTTGACACCTCTGGCCTATGCCATTCCGGACCAGTGGGGGTCCAGGCTCTTCTCCAAAGCCTCTAATGTTGGCACACGCACCACTTCTGGTGGCAAGTCCTTCCGCGGGTTCATTGTCCTCACCGTTAGGAAGTTTCTCCTGAGTTGCAGGTTGCTTCTCTCCTTGTTAGCTTCCCTCCATCGCTTCCAGTCCTGCCTTCAGGGGCTCTGGAGAAGAGCTTGACTCCCCCTTCCTTGGGGCAGCCCCTGAGATACGGGAAGGCTGCTCTCCTGTCCTCCCCTGGTCCTTCCTTTCATTCAACTGGACCGTTTTGGCCTCATCACCCTGGTTGGTCTTCTCTGCACTCTTTCCAAAATCTCAACATCTTTTTTGTATCATGGTGACCAGCGGTGAGATTCAGTTTTTTTTTTACTACCGGTTCTGTGGGCGTGGCTTGGTGGGTGTGGCAGGGGAAGGTTACTGCAAAATCCCCATGCCCTCCCCACCCCACTAACCTGCTTTCCAGCTCCGTTCTCCTGGGCAGGGCAACCAAAGGAGACCCAGCCGATCAGCTGTAGGCGTGGCTTGGTGGGTGTGGCATTCTGTGGGTGTGGCTTGGTGGCTGTGGCAGGGGAAGGTTGCTATAAAATCTCCATTCCTTCCCCACTCCACTAACCTGCTTTCCAGCTGATTAGCTGGGACTCAATGGGAGGCGGAGAAGAGGTGAGGTTGGCCGGTTCTCCAAACGACTCAAAGTTTCTGCCACCGGTTCTCTAGAACCGGTCTGAACCGGCTGAATCCCACCTTTGATGGTGACCAGAATTGGGTGCCGGATTCCCTCGCTAGTGGCTGCATCGAGTGGTGCCGTCCCTTCCTGCGATCTTGAGAGGGACAGGACCGCCTGATGAGGGAGTGGAGGCACGAGGTGCTCAGGGCTTGGGATTGGAGGCCACCTTAGACGGAACTGCGCCAACGGATCCGCAACGTGCCTCCCCTCCCTTCTTCCGCAGAGCGACTGGAGTGGCGCCCGGAGGACCCCCAGTTCATGGCCGAGGTGCTCTTTGCTGTCACCAGCATGCTGAGCTTCACGCGCCTGGCCTACATCCTCCCTGCCCACGAGACCTTGGGGACGCTCCAGATTTCCATCGGGAAGATGATTGACGACATGATTCGGTACGGGGGCACCTTCCTCTGACCCGGGTCCCCTGCTGCTGTGGTCTGAGGAGGACACAGGAAGCTCCCAGCCTAGGCCAGGTCTTGAGGGGCCCAAGGAGAGGGGGGCCGTTCTCAGGGGAAGGGCCCCGCGGACCCTGCCTGCGTCTGGGGGAGAAGGAGGCCAAGGGAAGGGCACCTGCTCTGGGCCTGACCTCCTCTTGGCTTCTCCCCAGGTTCATGTTCATCATGATGATCATCCTGACTGCCTTCCTGTGTGGCATGAACAACATCTATGTCCATTATAAGGAATCGGAGCGGCTGGGGAGGTAGGGCAGCTGGGGGGCCCTGGGGGGGGGGGCAGGATTTAGCCAGACCAGGCGGGTGGGTCCCCACTGAGGGTCCTTGAAGGAGGAAGGGGGGACGGGACACAGGTCCCTCTTCTTTTATTTCTTTCTCTCTATCTCCATTTCCGTCTGTCTGTCTCTTCTCTACCTGCCCCTTCGGTCCGACCTAAGCGTAGCACATAGAATTATCCATTGCAATGTCCTCCCCGTCTTAATGATTACTTCAGCTTCAACGACAACAACGCACGAGCACACAATAGATAAAAACTCAAGATAAACCACTCGATTGCAAGAAATACGACTTTAGCCCACAGAGTGGTCAGGGAGTGGAGGGCTGTGGAGGAGGCTGGGGAAGGGCAGAGGAGGACCCAGGCCCATCCCCTCTCCATCCTAGGGCACGCAGGGAGGAGAGGATCAAGGAGAGACGTGGTCTACTCAGGAGGAAAGGGCCTTGATCCTCTTCATGGGCTGCAGCTGTGACAACTGGATAAGAGGACGGACATGCATATGGGCCAGGGCTGGAAAGAAAGCGTGGAAATATCTCTAGTTGATGGTTCCTCTCTGAGTTGGGCGTCCTTCCCAGTGTGTCTTCTGTTATCTGTGGACCTCCTCCAGCCCTTATCTTGCCTGGTTTGTGTTACTTTTTCCCCTCCTTCTTGTAACTGCTTGTGTGGGAGTTTTTTGTCTTCAATCAAGGATATTTGGAGCTTGGAAGCAAAATGAAGGAGTAAATGGGGCTTCACCAGTTTTTTTGTGACTGTGTTTATTTTGTATCCCACCCTGGGTCATCACAGGTTTCTTCCCTAAACCCCCAAAACTTTCACCTCAGACTTTCTCCTGTTGACCTCACCCCTTTCCTAAGAGCTCTGTGGGGGACCTGCATAAGCGCACCTACGTGCCTCCCGTCCCTGTCCTAATGTTCCCTTTGATTTGTAACCATTTCATGGACTCATAATCATGTTCCTAAAGCTTGACAAAAGAAATATATAAATAAATAAAATTCTGAACTTTCCCCCACTGGATAACTCTTGTCTTGTGCAGCTTCAACGAGACCTTCCAGTTCCTCTTCTGGACGATGATGGGGATGGAGGAACACAACGTGGTTGACATGCCCCAGTACTTCATGGCTGAGTTGGTGGGCCGAGTGCTCTACGGCGTCTTCACCATCGTCATGGTGGTCGTCCTTCTCAACATGCTCATTGCCATGATCACCAACTCTTTCCAGAAGATCGAGGTGAGTCTTCGTCAGGGAGGCGGGGAGGCACTGGAGGGGAATTCGGGGGGCTGAATATTCAGACTTCCACGCTCTGAAATTCTCAGGCGGGCTGAGAATTCAGATCTAGCATGAAACATAAAGAATTCGCTCTGGCTGCATGCTGAGAAGTAAATTTAAAAGAGTGGAACCTCTTCCCTCTGGAAGCTGTGGGTGCTCCAACACTGGCAGTGCTAAAGGAGAGGTTGGACAACCGTTTGTCTGAAATGGGCTAGACCAGGAGCCTCCAGCTTTTGCCCCTTTAAGGCTCGTGGACTTCAACCCCCAGAATTCCTCAGCCAGCCAGGAATGATAGAGTTGGAAGAGACTAGAAGGGCTCATCTAAGTCAGGGGCCTCCAGCCTTTGCCCCTTTAAGGCTCGTGGACTTCAACCCCCAGAATTCCTCAGCCAGCCAGGAATGATAGAGTTGGAAGAGACTAGAAGGGCTCATCTAAGTCAGGGGCCTCCAGCCTTTGCCCCTTTAAGGCTCGTGGACTTCAACCCCCAGAATTCCTCAGCCAGCCAGGAATGATAGAGTTGGAAGAGACTAGAAGGGCTCATCTAAGTCAGGGGCCTCCAGCCTTTGCCCCTTTAAGGCTCGTGGACTTCAACCCCCAGAATTCCTCAGCCAGCCAGGAATGATAGAGTTGGAAGAGACTAGAAGGGCTCATCTAAGTCAGGGGCCTCCAGCCTTTGCCCTTTTAAGGCTCGTGGACTTCAACCCCCAGAATTCCTCAGCCAGCCAGGAATGATAGAGTTGGAAGAGACTAGAAGGGCTCATCTAAGTCAGGGGCCTCCAGCCTTTGCCCCTTTAAGGCTCGTGGACTTCAACCCCCAGAATTCCTCAGCCAGCCAGGAATGATAGAGTTGGAAGAGACTAGAAGGGCTCATCTAAGTCAGGGGCCTCCAGCTTTTGCCCCTTTAAGGCTCGTGGACTTCAACCCCCAGAATTCCTCAGCCAGCCAGGAATGATAGAGTTGGAAGAGACTAGAAGGGCTCATCTAAGTCAGGGGCCTCCAGCTTTTGCCCCTTTAAGGCTCGTGGACTTCAACCCCCAGAATTCCTCAGCCAGCCAGGAATGATAGAGTTGGAAGAGACTAGAAGGGCTCATCTAAGTCAGGGGCCTCCAGCCTTTGCCCCTTTAAGGCTCGTGGACTTCAACCCCCAGAATTCCTCAGCCAGCCAGGAATGATAGAGTTGGAAGAGACTAGAAGGGCTCATCTAAGTCAGGGGCCTCCAGCCTTTGCCCCTTTAAGGCTCGTGGACTTCAACCCCCAGAATTCCTCAGCCAGCCAGGAATGATAGAGTTGGAAGAGACTAGAAGGGCTCATCTAAGTCAGGGGCCTCCAGCTTTTGCCCCTTTAAGGCTCGTGGACTTCAACCCCCAGAATTCCTCAGCCAGCCAGGAATGATAGAGTTGGAAGAGACCCGAAGGGCTCATCTAAGTCAGGGGCCTCCAGCCTTTGCCCCTTTAAGACTCGTGGACTTCAACCCCCAGAATTCCTCAGCCAGCCAGGAATGATGAGAGTTGGAAGAGACCAGAAAGATCACCTAGAGCGGGGGTCTCCAGCAAAGCTGGCTGGGGAATTCTGGGAGTTAAAGTCCACAAGTCTTAAAGGGGCCAAATTTGGAGACTCTGGTCTAGGGGCTCCTGCTTGAGCAGGGGGTTGGACCAGGGGTGGGATTCAAATTGGTTAACAACTGGTTCCGTGGGCGTGGCCACGGGGGGGGGGATTTTTGCTCCCAGAAAGCTTCCCTGGGGCTCAGGAAGGAGAAAAATGGAGCTGGGGTGGGGGACTATGCCCCCCCTCCATGTTTTGCCTTCCTGGGCCTCAGGGAAGCCTCCTGGGAGAAGCAGGAAGACAGCGAGGGGGGTCCCGGCACAACTAATCATAGGAACAGCTGGTCGTTGGGAGGGGGGCAAAGAAATACCTTCAGGACTGACGGGGAGGGGCAGGCCAGCCAGGGGTATGATTTGCCGGTTCATAACCACCTGTTCTAGAGAACCAGTCCGAACCGGTAGAATCCCACCCCCTGGGTTGGATTAAATAACCTCCAAGGTCCTTTCTGTTATTCTGGGAAAACCTGATAGGTTCTCCTCCCCCCCCCCGTGTCTCATTTATTTATGGGCCTCTCCCCTGCCTATTTTCCCACAGAATGACGCCGATGTAGAGTGGAAATTTGCACGCTCAAAACTCTACCTGTCCTTCTTCAGGGAAGGTTTAACCTTGCCTGTCCCCTTCAACATCATCCCGACACCCAAGTCCACCTTCTACACCATCCGGTATGGGGGACGCGGAAGAGGTCGGCTGTCCACTCGCCTGAAGAGGCTCCCTGCTCCTCCCCCTCCCCTGTCTCCCCAGAGGGCAGAGGGCCCAGGGTGGGCTGCAAGCCATGGGCTCCATTTGCACGCTGGATTCAACTTGCCCCCCTGCACAGCCAGGGGTAATTCAGGGAGCCTTGGGGAGGGGGCCTTGGGAAAGCCCCCTTGGTTCACGGTAGGCAGAGGGTTCCCCCCTCATTGGCGTCCTGGAAAGGGGAAGTGGCAATCCAACCTGCAGCCGGCCATCCTGGGGGTCCTTTGCCCCCCCCCCCCCCCCAAGCGTGCAAGGAACCAACCTCCTTGGTGTGCCTCAGAGACTCCCTTGCCAATTCTTCTCTCCTGGTTTTTAAAAAACCTTTTCAGGGGCTTCTTTCGCTTCATGTGCTGTCACAAATCCAAGAAGAGCCAGAAATATCCTCCAATCAACACCATCGTAAGTTCCCCTTTCAGAGTTTCCGAGGGTCCATGTGCTGGTGTCCCCCTGAGTCTTTAAATGAAGCGTGTTACCAATAAAAGAAAATATTTATAGCTCAGGGTTGAACTGTAAGGCCCTTGCAGACGTTTCAGGACCCAACTAGGGAACGTCATCAGTCCTAGAAGGGAGCGGGACTTTCTCTCTCCAAGCAGGCTGCTTATACATAAACAGAGAGCAAACACCACTCAGCAAGAAAGCAGCCACGCTCAGAGACCACCAAGAACCCCACAAACGAATGTGTGTGCTTTGTGTAAATCTGAATAAGTTAGATAATAATAAAGTTTAGAAAAGGGGAAAGGGGAGGGAATTGTCTTGCAGGATCTGTATGGAATTCAGGGCCACTGGATGTATTTCCAGCCGGCTTCCTGGGTGCCAATCAAATAAGCTTGCAATGCCCTTTGGCTTCCCAGAGCAACCCCTCGGTGGAAGAAGGGGGCACCCGGACCGAAACCCGCCTCTCTTATCAGCGCCAAGTACTGAAGGCTCTGGTGCAGCGCTACATCGACACGGCCAGGCGGGAGCTGGAGGAAAGCCGGAGGAAAGGTGAGCGGGGTGTGTGTGTCGGAATGGGTTGTGGCCGGACACCTGGCTGCTGCCTGGGCAGGAGGTCAGGGACCCCTCATAGTGTGCAGCCTCCACCAAAAAAGCGAATGCAATCCTAAGTTGTATTAACAGAGGGATACAATCAAGATCAAGGGAAGTACGAATACCACTCTATAAAGCCTTAGTAAGGCCACACCTAGAGTTCTGCATCCAGTTTTGGTCACCACACTATAAAACAGACATTGAGACTGTAGAAAAAGTACAGAGAAGAGCCACCAGGATGATGAGGGGACTGGAGACTAAAACAAACGATGGACGGTTGCAGGAACTGGGCCTGGCTAGTCTAGGAAAGAGAAGGACCAGGGGAGGCGGGAGAGCATCTTCCAATATTTGAGGGAGGGGCTGCCCCAGAGAGGAGGAGGAAGGGGTCAAGCTATTCTCCAAAGCCCCCAAAGGCCAGACAGGGAATAATGGATGGAAACTGAAGAAGAAGAGATTCAACCTGGAAATAAGGAGAAATTTTCTGACAGTGAGAACAATCAACCCATGGAACAGAAATTTGCCTTCAAAAGTTGTGGGAGCTTCATCATCCCTGGAGGCTTTCAAGAAGAGACTGGACTGCCCTCTGTCAGAAAGGGTGTAGGGTCTCCTACTTTGGTGGGGGTTGGACTAGATGACCTCCAAGGTCCCTTCCAACTCTGATTATCTGAATCTGAACGTGATCCAGTCCAACCCCCTTCTGAGGCTGGAGACCTTGTTGCTTCCCAGACAAACGGCTGTCTAATCTTTTCTTGGAAGCCTCCAGAGAAGTCAGATGTAAGACCGCTTCTCCAGGGGAGATGGCGCCAGGGACCCCACCCTTTTCCAGAAAAGACCCCCATGCCTCGCACAACCTGTGTGGCAGAGCAGCTTCGAGGGGACAAGGAGGACCCCCTGGGTACCCCCACAGCTCTGCTGGCTGGAGAATTCGGGGGGTTTCAGTCCACCAGTCTTCAAATGGCCAAGTTTGGGGACCCCTGGCTCAGGTCTCTGTCTCCCCCTCTCCAGACCCCCAGCCTGCTCCAAGGTTGTCTTGCTCCAAGTACGGCTGCCTCAGACCCTGAGTCCACAGGATGACAGCTAGTCCTTGACTTGCAACTGTTCATTTAGTGACCGTTTGAAGTTACAACAGCACCGGAAAAAGGGACTTGGGGCCATTTTCCACACTGCTGCAGCCTCCCCCTGGCCACGTGATCAAAATTCAGGCACTTGGCAAGAGACTCATATTTATGACGGTTTGCAGTGTCCCAGAGCCACACAATTCCCCTTTTGTGACCTTCTGATAAGCAAAGTCAATGGGGAAGCCAGATGCACTTAACAACTGGGGTGACTAACTTAACGACTGCTGTCAGGATTCCGGCAGTGACCCCCATTTAAATCCTGAGTCTTGAGCCAGAACTTCCAAAGGATTTATTGGGAGTTAACATCTCCGACAGTGCTTGAGAGCAGCCAACTGTGAGACACATTCACTGTTACCCTTGACCCCAGTTTTCCCCCCTGCACCCCCTGGGTGTATCGTAATCCATATTCTCCAATGGGACACCTCCCTAGCCCAGAGTCATCCATCAGGCTCTCCAGTTAGAATTTTGCCCGGCAAAAATTTCAGTCATCTAGTTACTATCTTTGAAAACATTGATGGAATGCAGTTTCGGTTTGCAAGCTGCTGCAGTGCTCTTGCCTCCCTTTCTGTTGGCAAATCTCTAAAAGACCAGAGAAATATTTTATGAGTGATTCACTCGGCAACGGTCTTGTTTAGTTTCAGAAATGTGGGTCTCAGTTGTGGTCATAAGTCAAGGACTATCTGTGTTTCTTCCTTTCTTGGTGGCCCCCAAGCCTCACTCCCTCCGTGCCTCAAACCGAAGGGTTCCTGGCAGAGGAAGCCCCGAGCACAGCTCGCCTGGCGGCCACTCGGATGTTTCCAGGGTTTGGGTGTTTCACTAGATGGCCTCATGGTGGGGGGATTCAGTGAAGGGGGGGCTGTATCTGGGGTGGGACATGAGGTCTGGGCCTTTTCCGGTGTCCACCAGTGTCAAGCCCGAAACTGACCTTTGGGTAGCCATTTTATTTAGCCCAATTATAAATTCCTTTTCTTTCTTTCCCTTTGCTGGTTATGGGGGGGGGGGAAGGGTTTTGGGTTTGCCACATTCCTAAGGGGGGAGGAGTGGGGCTAGAGAGAGTTGTTGAGGCCAGGTGGTTCTTCTTACCGTGGGAAACGAAAGCTGGCCCTGCTGAGACCTGGAGGTGGAGATTAATGACACCAGGCAAACATTGATTTACTTTTATTTGGGGAATGTGACTTTTGGGGGCTGTTTCTAACTTCCAATATTATGTGGTGTAATTCCGGGTTGTGTCAGATCCGGAATGACAACAGACTTTGACAATTTGATGCTTCCCTAAATAAAAGAAATTGTTTTGGAAGACGGACTTGGCTCTTTTCTTTCTAAACGGATTTCTCACTTGGAAACCTGACCATCAGCTCTCTCCTTCCCTCCCTTTCAGATCTGGGGAACCGCCTGACGGAGTTGAACAAGTCGGTGTTGCGTCTCCACACGGAGATGAAGCACCTCCGGCAGTCGGTGGCCACCAGCGGGGTGGGCAACAACCCCTTGGACGGAGCCAGCGTGCTGCGCAAGTACATCATGAAAGTCCGCGACAGCTTCCAGAACTACGAGCCGGAGATGGGGAGCGAGAGCCAGGGCTCCCCCGTGGAAGTGGTGGTGCACCAGGACGTGCCCCTGGCCATGGAGGGCATGTTGCCGGTTCTTCGGGAGGAGAAGGAGCGCCAGGCGGTGGGACAGGCAGAGGGTGAAACGGGGGGCGAAGCAGAGGAGGAGGAGGAGGAGGAGGTGATGGTCGTGGTGGGGGCTGAGGAGCAGGAGGAGCAGGAGGAGCAGGAGGAGCAGGAGGAGGAGGAGGCCGAGGCGGGCATTCCGGAATACAAGCCCCAAGAGGAGACAGAAGACACGGCCAGGCAGGCAGCAGAATCCTGAGCTGTGTTTGGCAGGAGGGCCCTTCCTAGCTCTCACGCCTGGCAAAGGACGGCCGTGGCCCCTCTTGGACCACCAAAGAGGCCACAAGCTTTGGGAATCAGCCATCCTTTGGGGGGGGGGACAATCCAGACCCCTTCCCAGAGGTTTCCCTGGGGGGGAGGGGCCCAAAAGGGATGGGTGCCCTTTTGGGCAGCACTGGGACGGCTCCATAGGCCGGTCCTGCCGTAGTTGCGCTATTCTTGCAAATGCACTTGAAGAAGAAGAGGAGGAGGAGGAGGAGGAAGCTGCAGTCTCACAGTTTCTCCTGGCCTGAGGTTTTCTTGCTTCTGAACAGAGGATGAAGGAGAGTTTGGGAGGATTTCCAGCAAATCAATAAATGAAGCAACTGCTCTCCGCTGCACACTGCCCACCTCACTGATCTTGCTATAAGCTGCTCAGAGTTGCCTTGATAAATAAATAAACACATACCAAATGTTCACCTTTTTTATTCTTTTATGCAACGCAATAAAGTTTGGTGTTTACATATTATAGATCCAATTCTTGTCCACCACATTATAAAAAAGATGTTGAGACTCTAGAAAAGGGCAGAGAAGAGCAACCAGGATGATTCAGGGGACTGGAGATTAAAACATATGAAGAACAATTACAGGAACTGGGCCCGGCTGGTCTAGGGAAGAGAAGGACCAGGGGAGACAGGAGAGCAGTGTGCCAATATTTGAAGGAGGGGCTTCCCCAGAGAGGAGGAGGAAGGGGTCAGGCTCTTCTCCAAAGCCCCCGAAGGCCAGACAAGGAACAATGGATGGAAACTGACCAAGGAGAGATTTTTCAACCTGGAAAGAAGGAGAAACTTTCTGACAGGTAGAACAATCAACCCATGGAACGGAAGTTGCCCTCGGAAGTTGTGGGAGCTTCATCACAACCATTTGACATGGCCTAGGCTTTCCAGCTTGAGCAGGGAATTGGACTAGAAGACCTCCAAGGTCCCTTCCAACTCTATGATTCTGTTATTCTGTATTGGGGGGCAAGGATTACAAATTAAGGTTTCCACTGTTATCTTTGCACACACGGTCACACCTATAAATGTGGGGAAATGAGGGTACATACGTGCAGTTTGATGGATTCAGCTCAGAAACAATTAGTAGATTAGCTAGAGCCACATCCAAAAATGCTCACAGGCTTGGCAGTCAGTCAAATCACATGTCACACAGAGATAAGGCCCATTGACACGCATTCCCAAGAGATCGCCAAGAAGTTAGGAAGGAAATACAAAGACCAGCCCAGACCCTCTTCAGCAGCCCACAGCAGAGAAGCCGAGATTCACTCCAGACAAACCATCAAGCAGAAAACAATATTCTGCTCAAGAAACCATAAAGGAGGAAATCCTGCTCCCATCAATACTGCCAGGGCCAGCTACAGTGGGGCAAAACCCACACTCATCAGCACTGATGACCCTCCCTAGTTGGGTCATGAAACGTCTGCAAGAAGACAACCAAACTCAGAGAGCACCCAAACCCCTTTTGTTCTTCTCCTTTCTCCTCTTCCCTCCACAAGCCCCACTTTCTTTGAGCACCGATGATTGGTGTGACTTAGTTGGGTCACGAAATGTCTGCCAGAAAACCCCCTAGCTCAGAGATGACCCAGCACCGCCAATCAAATGTTCTGGAAATGAGAACCTGCTCCCAATGGCATTTGCACCAGAGGTCGGAGGCCAGAGTGGTGGGTCCCACGGCTGAGGGTAAAATACAAAGGGAAGGAATAATTCCCAGTGTCTGTCCAGATCTGTTGTGCAACTGTTTGGAGCAGGTGGGGTCTTCTCCTTCCCCTTGTTTTGAAAGTCAGTATTGCTCCGGATGTCCTGGTGTACAACACCATTGGGTATAAATAACCCAGGTGCAACAAGGGTTCCTAGCTTGGGTCTATAAAAAGCACCCTCTGGCTGTCCACCTGTCACATTGATGGCCTCCCACAGCTGAGAAGAGCCACCGAGCAAGGGCTGGAAGGAGGGAAGTGGACGGAGCCACGGAGCCCCACCGTTCCCGGTCCATAGAAAGAGAGGTAAACTTCTCCCCTTTCCTTAATCCCAGTTTGGGCCACCCTGAAAACTCTTTAATTCTTCTTCTCCTCAGGCAGGAAGATCTTCGACCTGCCCCTAAGCAGGAGTTTAGGAAAGCCGCGTTTGAGTATTTGGAAGAATTGCTCAACAGCCTCCTTGTGGATATTTATTCATTTAATCCACTCCCGTATTTGGCATATGCCCACTTAGAGAAAAATTAACGAATGGCAAAGAAAAGGGAGGTGGCTCTGTGAGCCTTCAAATCTAGACAGCATCTGCCAAAGGTGGATTGCTCACCTGTGTTGAACCCCTAATTCCAGTAAAAACCGATTCCGATTTTTCCTAGCCTTCCCCGTTTTTCGGTGAAATGGTGAATTTTAGTTTCTGCTTTTCTTCCAGTGCTTCTCAGTTTAATGGGAGAAGAATCCCTGCAGCCCGGGAGGATCCGTGGAGGGGTTGAGAGTTGGGTGTGGGTCAGTGGGAAGGGACATCTGAAAAAGACCTAAAAGTACCCAGGTCTCTTGTTTATGTCATGTAGAATCAAGACCGCGTGATCTATTAGTACCACTTTATAAGGCCTCGGGAAGGCAATATTCTGCATCCAGTTTTGGTCACCACACTATAAAAAAGAAGTTGAGGCAGAGAAGAGGAACCAGGAGGATTTTAGGGGATTGGAGGCTCAAACAGATGAAGAACGGTTGCAGGAACTGGGCCTGGCTAGTCGAGGGAAGAGAAGGACCAGGGGAGACAGGAGAGCAGTCTTCCAGTATTTGAGGGGCTGCCCCAAAGAAGAGAGAGGGGTCAACCTCTTCTCCAAAACCCCTGAAGGCCAGAAGCAATGGGTGCAAACTTATCAAGCAGAAAACCAATCTAAAAATAAGGAGAAATTTCCTGACAGTGGGACAATGAACTAGTGGAACTGCCTGCCACCAGAAGTTGCGGCTGCTCCGTCACTGGAGGTTTTTAAGAAGGGACCGGACTGCCATTTGTCTGAAATGGTCTGGGGTCTCCTGCCTGAGCAGGGGGTTAGACTAGAAGACCTCCAAGGTCCCTCCCAACTCTGTTATTATGTTCTGTTCTGTTTTGGCATAGGAAGGCAGGAATAACAGGAATGATGATCTCTCTGTTTTGCTTTGAAAGGAGGGAAGAATGAAGCGCCTGGCACTATGCGTGATGTGGCTGATTATCGGGCATGTTCAGGTAGGAAGGGAAAGCTTGTGACAGCAAAAGCCCTGAAATGTAACTGTTCCAAAATCCATAACGGAGCAACACTTTTATCAGGCCCAGGGAAACCATGCAGGGATCTTGAGGTGCATAAGAACAATCCACCAATCAAAGTTCAGTGTAGGATTTTTTAAATCGCTCACCAGGATGTTGGGATGAAGTTTTGAATCTAAAATTGGGGAATTTGGATTCACATCCCATGTCAGTCATGGAGAGGGACTTTGGGTGACTCTACACCAATCATTCCTTTCCCTTCCCCATTATTTCCTTCCCTTCCCTATTATTGTCTTTTCTTCTCTTTCTTCTCTTCTCTTCTCTCTTTTTCCCTTCCTTTTCCTATCCTTCCGTATTATTCCCCTCCCTTCCCCTTTCCTTCCCTTCTCCTCTCCCCTTCCCTTCCGTTCCATATTATTCCCTTCCCTTCCCTTCCCTTCTCTTCTCTTCTCTTTTTTTCCCTTCCTTTTCCTATCCTTCCATATTATTCCCTTCCCTTCTCTTTTCTCCCCTCCCCTCTCCTTTCCTTTATGAAAAATATTCAATTCAAAGCAGTACAGTTTGCCACATAACCTTAAAAACCCGCCCTATCTGGACCCCCGGCTTCCTTCTGCCCATTAACGTCCTTCTCCTGCCTCAGGTCTTTGCTTCCCCCCTCAAAGTAAGGCGAGACCTCTTCCCCACCAAGGAGGTGCACCTCAACATGGCCTTGACATCTTTCGATGACCAGTACAAGGGCTGCGTGGAGTTGATGGAAGCAGAAGTGGCAGAGCTGAACCGCACAGAGTTCGCCACCAACAGAGTCTACGCCGACGCCTGGGCAGAGGCAGCCTCCATGTGGAAGGAGAAGGCGGCCTCCCTCCCGGAGCCCTCTGCCCTGAAGTCGGAGCATGCCGTCGCCCTCATGGCCTACACCGTCCAAGGCCGCTTCCACAAGGACTTCAACGCAGCCGTGAGGGAGGCCGGGCGCACCAGGGACGACTACCTCCACCGCTTCCATTTCAAGGCCTTCCACTTCCTCCTGACACGAGCCCTTCACCTCCTGGGCATCACCGCAGAGCCCCGGTGCCACAAGGTCTACCGGGGGGTCAGGAGTGTCCGCTTCACTTCTGAGCGCGCTAAGCTGGTCCGCTTTGGACAATTCACCTCATCCTCGCGGAGCAACGAGAGCGCCCTGCGCTTTGGCACGGACAGCTTATTCACCATCGAGACCTGCTACGGGGTCAACATCAAGAATTATTCCTTCTTCCCGGGCGAGGAAGAGGTCCTCATCCCTCCCTTTGAGAAATTCAAGGTGGTCAACTTCACCAGGGGTCAGGAGACCAACTTCATCCACCTTCTCTCGCTTGAAGACGAAAGCGTCTACAACTGCGTGTTTGTGAAAGGTAACCGCTAAAACACCAGGTAGATGGAGGAGGAGGAGGAGATCCATTCGGTCATGTCTGGCCCTTAGCGATTCTCTGGGCCAGGTGGTCTCTCCACTTCACCTGATCTTGCCCTGCAAGATATACAGCTGTGTGAAAAAGTCCTGCACGCTTTAGGGTTTAAGACATTTTTTTGGTGATAAGCAATAAGGGCTGGCCAATTTCATATTAGTAACCATGTTTGGTTACCTAAATGGTCCTTTTCTGGGCCACAAACAATAAAAATGTTAACAAAACACGAGCATCGGCCTTTGTAATTGCAACACGTATGCCACTGGGTATGCATCAGTTAATCTGTTTTCAAAGCCATTGTAAGCATGCAAGGAAATTCACAATCCCCATCCAAACAGCACCAAATTGCAAAAAGCTTATGCTTTTCGCTTAAAAACCACCAGTATTTATTTAAATGCAACAATATTTGCATAGCGGTTAGCATAAAATATCATAAAATCAATGGCCTATCCAAAAAGTGTCATAAACGGTAAACCGTCAAGCGTGCAGGACTTTTTCACACAGCTGCACCTAATCCAAGCAGGGAAATCTGTATCAGTCATCCAGAGTTAGAACTGAAGAAGCTTCTTGGGTGAGAAGTGAAATGTTTTCAAAGACAAAAAGCCCAGTTCCCTTTGGAAGGTGGGGGAGGGGAAGCACCTTTGGGACGATGTAGGTCAAGCCCGGCTCTCCATTGCTCCTCTTCGCTCTCCCAGAATCCTCTGGGGCCAGGCCAATGTTCCCAGGAAGGCCAGCAATCTGACCAGTTTCCACTCTCAACTTTCTTTTATGTTTGCAGAGAAAAAGTGCAAGATGCAGAAATGCCTCTTCAAGTCAGGTGAGGGAAGGCGGCTCTCCTGCCCCCATTTGAATTGCTCACCTGGGGCTCCCATCACCCCTGCATGAACCCCCCCCCCACTTCCCCATCTCTTCCTCACCCCACACTGCTGGATTTCTCTCCTCGCCGTGAGCATCTTTCCCAAGTCTCTGCTCCAGGGCATGGCCCTGACCCGGGAGTGAGCCAGTGACTGGTATCGTTCTGACCCGGCTCCCAAACACGACAAACCCTCTGTATTTAAATCAATATTTCCTTTATGAGGAGCCCTGCCAAAAAGTTTCTCTCTCGCCTCAGGCTAACCAGTCCCTCCGTCCAGCTGGGAGAGGAATAGTTGTGTGCCACACTTATTCCTCTCCGCCCCCTGCCTTTTATCCCCAGAACTAGGGTGGGGCTTCGCTAGTAGTTGTGGCTCTTCCACCCCGAGGACCGGCCCATAGATTTCCATTGCTCTCCTCTCCTCTGTCTTCTGTGCATCCACATGTCAGGCACTGGGCCCAGCGGTTCCTCCTCTTCCACATCAGCCACGTCCAGACCCGGCAGCTGTTGACCATCTGGGGCTGATGGACAGTCCAGGCTCCGCCTCCGTCTCTCTCTGTGTGCCAGCTCCATTCCCTCTTCCTCCTCGGAGCTCTCAGGTTGCCCTGATGCTGGCCTTGACTCCCCCTCCTTCCCTGATTCGGCCACTGGAGGGGCCGGTGGCCAACAGGCCACAACCGGTATCCTCCCGTTCAGTAGATCATCAATCACAGGGAACACATCAACCATCAGGCACTGAAGTGGGAAAGGGATGGATGGGATTCAGGATTCCTGTCTGGGAAACTCCGGGTGGTGTCCCCTCCTCATCACCCACCTTTCCCTTAAAAGCACATGGATAAAGAAACATCTGGGAAGCCTTAGGGTGGAGGGATGGTGAGGCCAGTCGCATCCTAAGAAACTAAACGGATTCTTATTTCAAGGGAGGAAGGGAAGAGGGAAAGTGACTGAAACTGACTGGTATGGAGAAACTGGCACCCAAGCATAAGCCACGCCCTCCAGTGGGATCCTACCTGTTCCACTACCAGTTCGGGGATCGTGTGTGCGTGCACACCTGACCTGCGTCCTGAGCTTCTCTCTTCTTCCTCCTCTCGGCCAATCGTGGGAGGCTTCTTTGCAAATTGTGCCCAGCCAGTAGCATAGCCCCCCTGGCCAGGCCTCCTCCTGCCTGCTAGCCCTCTTCTCCCTTGGGGGAAGCCTGGCAAGATAGGTCAGCAGAGGCAGGCAGGGGGCAGTCAGAAGGGGCCGATCCCTGGCCAGAGGGGTTGGGGGAGGGTCTGTCCTGCCTGAACGTTTTCACAGCCCTGAAGGGTGTCCTTGCAAGGGGTGGCAGAGGCGGCTTGCGATGGAGGTCATGCAGTGGGGGTCTTTCTGTGTCTTTGGCTGGGGGGGGGGAGGGAGGGCGGGGGGGTGGTTGGGCAGGAGCCAACTTGTCTTCCTTTCTCTGGGCAGACGGAGGCTGGAGCCCCTTCTCCACCAAAGACCGAGCCCCGAAACTCCGCCTCTGGGGTCCCCTCCTTGCTGTGGGCCTCCTTGGACCCCCAAGACTCCTGTGATTTAACCTCTGGGGAAGGTCTGCCCACCAATCCAGAAGCAGCAGCAGCAGAGGCCAGTCGGCGTGGCTTGCAGGAGCCAGGAGATGGCGCTTCCTTGCTCCATTTTACTAAAGGAGGGATGTCCAACTTTGGCAACATTTGAAGATGTGTGGACTTCAACTCCCAGAATTCCCCAGCCAGTCAGGAACGATAGAGTTGGAAGGGGCCAGAAAACCCATCTAGTGCAGGGGTCTCCAACCTTGGCCACTTGAGGACTTGTGGACTTCAGCTTTGCTGGCTGAGGAATTCTGGGAGTTGAAGTCCACAAATCTTAAAGTGGCCAAGGTTGGAGACCCCTGTCCTAGTCCATTGTTTCTCGACCTGGTATTGCTGGTTGGGAAATTTATTTTTATTTTATTTTTATTTTAATTTGTCAAGCCTGTATTAGATAACAGATATAATTAGAACATGATTATGAGTACATGAAATGGGTGCGAATAAAAGGACGGTAGGCACGTTGGTGTACTTATGCATGCCCCCTACAGACCTCTTAAGAATGGGGTGAGGTCAACAATAGACAGTCTAAGGTTAAAGTTTTTGGGGAAGAAACCACAGGTAGTGCATTCTAGGCATTGACCCCTCTGTGGCTGAAATCGTATTTCCTGCAATCGACTTTGGTGCAGTTTACCCTGAGTTTGTATCTATTGTGTGCTCTTGTATTGTTGTGGTTGAAGCTAAAGTAGTCATTGACGGGGAGGACATTGCAATAAACCATTTTATGTACTACACTTAAGTTGGACTGAAGTCATCTAAGAATTCTGGGAATGGAAGTCGAAAGATCTTCTGGGAGTTGAAGTCCACAGGTCCACACAGTATAACTGGCTGGGGAATTCTGGGAATGGGAGTCCACAGGTCTTAAAGTTGCCATGGTTGGACCCCCTTCCTGCTTTAAAGCTTCAATTGTGCAAATTAGGAGATGGAGAACTCTCTGTCTTCAGAAGAGGCGATTGTGAAACATCAGAATTGTTCCTAGAAGAAGCTTCAGATGACCACCGCCAAAATGACTGTCGGTCACAGTGGCCAGTTCTTGAAGGAATTTGGCCTGGTCACCCAAAGTCTATAAATGAGAACTGATATTATGGGACAGGTTGGCAAGGTGCCCATGTGAAGAAACACTTGGTCTTCTGGAATGGTCCCCCAAAGTCACTCTCTCTGACCCCAATTGTGCAATACTTCGCTACAGAATTAACCCATTTCCCAGATTTGGAAATTCAATGAACCCCAAAGTAATTAGCCATCCTGGAATGGAAAGGCACCTGGGAAAGGCAAGCCAAGTTTAACAGACCTGGTCCCAGGTGTTGTGTGAATCCAACCACAGGGAGATTAACTCCTGTGAGGGTCCTCAGAGAGAACTTGGCTGTTTCCTTGCAGACGTTTCATGACCCAACTAGGGAACACCATCAGTGTTCGAAAGGAGTGGGGTTGCTCTTGGCTTTCCCTGCCAATGTTGGTGGGATGTTCTTGTTGGAGCTTTGATTAGACTGTTTATTGATTGTTGAATTGATAGTTTCCTGATTGGGGTTTCATTTACTTGTTGATTGTTGGTCTGGTGTTCAACTCTGCTCATCTGAGTGTTGATTGCCGACAAGGAGCTGTTTGGGGGATTTTTTGTTTCCTTTTTTGGTTTTCTGAAGAAGAGGAGGGTCAACTTATTTTCCAAAGCCCCTGAAGGCAGGACAGGAAGCAAAGGATGGAAACTTATCAAGGAGAGAAGCAACCTGGAATTAAAGGAGGAATGTCCTGACTGTGAGGACAATTAACCAGTGGAACTGCTTGTGACCAGAAGGTGTGAATGCTTCAACGCTGGAAGAGATTGGACAGCCATTTGTCTGAAATGGTACAGGGCTTCCTGCCTGAGCAGGGGGTTGGATTAGAAGACCTCCAAGGCTCCTTTTGTATTCTCTTTCCAATGGCATGTAGATGTTGTGCGTCTCTATGTGCCTGTTGATGGCCGATTTGTCTGAGTGGCAGGCTTCCAGGAATTCTCTCACATTTTTCAACTTGGTCTGGCCTTGGATGCTCATCTTACCAACTCAAACTTCGGTTAAGCCTGTCTCTTGGGCAATGAAAGAGATTTCATCATGCCTTCTGACTGTTGGTTTTTGTTCATGGATGCCTTCTGCCAGCAACTGATGACGTTCCCTAGTTGGGTCAGGAAATGTCTACAAGAAAACACCAAATTCAGAGAGCTCACAGTTCAATCCTGAGCTACAAAGATTCTCTTCCATATTCCATGGACATATTCAACCATGGCAGTCACGTCACTCATTTCTTCCTGCCCCTCTTCAGCCGGCCTCCAAAGGAACCGAGGGCTCGGCAGGAATTCCTTGTATCTTACTAAAGATTGAATCTCTAGCTGGCTGGAACCAGCCCCATGCAGGAGCTGAAGTGCAATGCCACCAACCCCTGTAGCAGCACCACAGCACCACCACACTTGCAGCCCAAGGGGATACTGGGGTTCCCTTCTACTCAATTAGGGCTGATCTGCAGCTGCTCCTAAAACTCCAAACAACAGCCAGGAGAGGTTGCACGATTCAGCAGGCTGGGAAAGCTGTTGCAAGGCTGTTGTAGGACTGAGCAGGCTGAGGTGGAAGGTGGGGGTCAAATATGCCATCAGTTTAGAATCTTTGCAAAGCCGCAAGAGAACCAAGCCCAGCTCCCCGTGAATTCTGTTGACTCTCATCATCTGGTGCCAATTTAGCTTTGACTGTTGGTTGACCAGATTCTTGGGTATAGTCAACAATAATAAACTCTTTATGCGCTATGAACTTGGCGAGGGCTCCTGATTCTTCACACCCGACAGCCCTCAGCCCCCCCTCCACTCACTCACACCTAAAGACACGCTTTTTTAGGTGTGGGTCCTCCTTTGCCTTTCCCAGCCAGCTCATGGGTGTCGTGCATCACACAGCTTGGCCCATGACCAGGATGCTCATGATGGCCACCATAGCAAAGAAGGTCCACATGAAGAAGCGGTCCATCACCTTGGCCACCTTCTTCCACTCCCCTGTCCTCCTGGAAGCAGCCTTCTGCTCTCGGAAGCAGCTGGCGATGTAGTCCATGTTCTGAAGGATGCTCTCCTGGTGGCACCAACACATCTTTCTGGGGCAAGGCGGCTGTTCCTCAGGCTCCACCTCCTTGGGGAGGGGTCCAGGCCCTGGGGCTTCCTCACCATCAGCCCTCTGGGCCTGGGGCAGTGGGTCCAGCTCCTGCGGGGGGCTCTTGCAGTTGTCCCCCACTTCATAGACGAAGAAGATGCGGGCCATGTACCGCAGGATGAACTTGCGGGCCCAGCTGGGGACGGGCCTGGCCCCAGGGCCACAGTGGTGGATGTTCATGATGAAGATGGTTAGGGTGGTGGAGGCCGTGATCATCGTCATGGTGGCGATGTAGTACTTCGCTGGAAATAAATTAAATTAAAATAAAACACTTCCCTGGAGGTTGGGGGAATGGCAGGAAGGAAATGAATGGAAAGGTGCAGCGGGGACATGACAGCATCTTCCAATATCTGAGGGGCTTCCCCAGAGAGGAGGGGGACAACCTCCAAAGCCCCTGAAGGGAGACCAGTCAGGGAGAGAAGCAATCCTGGAATGAAGGAGGATTTCCTAACAGTGAGGACAATTAAACCAGGAGAACAGCCTGTCCCCAGACGTTGTGACTGCTCCACTGGAGGCTGTTAAGAAGAGACTGGAATGGGAGAGGGTCTCCTGCTTGAGCAGGGGGTCAGACTAGAAGACCTCTAAGGTCCCTTCCAACTCTGTTATTCTGCATTCAAGTAGAGGTGTGTGTTGGCTTACTTGGCGTTTTGGAGCCCACTCTCCTGGATAGGGATAAGAACCTGTGGCACCCATGAAAGGCGAAGGCTACCCCCACTGCGTGTCCCCATTGCTGCCTCCCAGATGGCCCTTCCTTCCCCAGGTGGCTGCTGCCACCCGTGGCTAATCCCGTGCTCAGACACACTCTCGGTCTATCCAGGCAGTTGGCCAGGGGGGCAGAAGAGGTAGCCTCCCTCTTGGGTCATATTTGACTTCTGACTCCTCCTTGGTGTGTGTGTGTGGGGGGGGGCATTGCATTTCCAAGCCATGGCTGTCCCAAAGGTGCTTCCCCCAAAAGGCCATTGGACGTTCTTGGCTTCCTCTGTGAAAAGGTTTTGCTTCTCATCCAAGAAGCTTCTTCAGTTCTAATCATTAGAAGCTTCTTGGATGAGAGGTGAAACATTTTCAAGGAAAAAAAGCCAAGGAAGTCCAGTTGCCTTAACAATAACCGTGCTGGGTTTTCACACTTGCCAACAGAACAGAACAGAACAGAATTGGAAAGGACCCTGGAGATCTTCTAGTCCAATTTCTTTTTAAAAACCTCCAGTGATGGAGCCTCACAACTTCTGGTGGCAAGCAGTTCCACTGGTTCATTGTTCTCGCTGTCAGGAAATTCCTCCTGAGTTCCAGGTTGCTTCTCTCCTTGTTAGTTTCCCTCCGTCGCTTCCAGTCCTGCCTTCTGGGGCTCTGGAGAAGAGCTTGACTCCCCCTTCCTTGGAGCAGCCCCTGAGATACGGGAAGGCTGCTCTGCTGTGTCCCCCCCCCCCGGGTCCTTCTCTCCATCAAACAAGACATAATGAGTCCCTGACCTTTTGGGGAAGGCACTTTTGGGGCGACCACCGTAGACCCCCTGGTGACCCTGGGATCCAGAGCTGGGGCCTTGGCTCTCTACTCACCGATCAGGGGCACGTTCTCGGAGGGCGGCATGCTCTCTGCCACCAGCAGCTGGAAGACGGTCAGGGCCAGCAGAACGGTCACCCCCAGGGACACCTTCTCACCCGAGTCAGCCGGGAGGTAGAAGCCCAGCGGTGCCAGGAAGGAGATCATGATGCAGGGCAGGAGGAGGTTGAAGACGTAGAAGGAGGCCCTCCGCTTCAGCAGCAGCGTGTAGGTGACGTCTGGGTAGGGCTCCGAGCAACAGCCGTAGGTGATGACGCTCCTCTTGGCTGGCATCCCCAGCACCTCCCACTCCACGTTTTCCACAAAGTCCGTCAGGTCCCCCGTCTGCTGCAGGCTGAGCAGGTCGATCTGGTTGCCGTTGTAGGTCCAGGAGCCGAAGGTCAGCGGGCACTGCTGCCCATCGAAGGGGAAATAGGAGACGTCCACTTTGCAGGAGCTCTTGGTGATGGCCGGGGAGTCCCACCGTATCTGCCCGTCGCAGCGAATCACCACATTGGTCTCCATGGAGCTGGTGAACTGGTCATCGGCGCTTGGGAGGCAAGGAGAGGACAGGGGTCAGGCTGGGAACGGGCAGAGACCCTGGGCCTCTTTCGGCTGAGTCTGGAATAGGGTGAAGCATCGGCTGGGCTTCCAGAAATAGTGGCGTTGAGTGGACCCGCAACATCCTGGGCAGCCTCTCAACTAAAAAAATACTCCTTTGGTCTTTCTGGTTACCAGGAAGAAGGGAGTGGGTGGGTGGGTGGGTGGGTGGGGAAGCAGTGCATTCCTTAAATGCTTCAGATAATTGCTAGGCAGCCGAAGCTGTTGGTGCACAAGATTATTACTGGAGAGCCTGATGGATGACTCCTGGCTATGGATGGGTCCCATTGGAGAATATACATCCAGGGGTTGGGAGGAAGACCAGGGTCAAGGGGGAAATGAAGGGTGTGTCTTAGTGTTGTCTGCAACCGGGAAAGGCCAATATTGCCAGCTCCTAATCAATCAATCTTTTTTACTCTGAGAGATGCGGTGAGAAACGTATGATTTGAATAGGGGTGCATGTCTGAGTCCTGACAGAGCAGCCATCCTCCTGGAGGCTGATTCTCTCTTCTGCTTAGAAGGGCTGACACTTAGCAGTTACGCTGTCAGGATTCCAGCCATCGCCCTCATTCAATCGTGATTCTCGAGCCAAACTTCAAAAAACTTCCAAGGATTCATTAGAGGCAACATCCTGGCCCTGCCCTGCGTGGGGCCCACTCTGGCCCACGTCATTCACAGTCCCCTGGGACCCTGTTTCCTCCCCACCCCACCCCCTGGGTGTGTCATAAATCAGATTCTCCAACTGAGCACCTTCACGGGCTGGGTGTCATCATTCATGTTCTCCGATTAAATATAGTCGTGGGCAAAAACTCTGGTAGTTTAGGTACAATCTTTGAAAGAGAAGAGTTGGAATGTATTTCTGTTTCCAAACTGCTGCACTTCTGCTCTTCCGGATTTCCTTCCTTCTCCCCCCTTTTTTTAATGGCAATGACTAAAACGGGCCGAGGGATGTTTTATGAGTGGACACCCCACGTCTGGGAAGAGACTGACCTACAAGTCACAAAGGGGCCTCTCTCTTTTTTCCCTAGAGGCAAGTGGACTTTCTGGTTTTTCTTCGAAGATGTCTTGCTCCTCACCCAAGAAGCTTCTTCGGCTCTGACTTGGGAGGTAGGGAAGGGAAGGATTGAAATTCCTTGCAAAGTAGGGGGGGAAATCAAAGACCCCCCCCCCCGAAAATCCAGTTGCCTCTTGAAAAAAGACCAAAAGTTTTATCCTCGCTGCTGGATGGCTCAACTAAGGACCTGGTGGCCCAGGAGGAACCTCCTGGCCCAGTTTTGGATGCCGCCTCCACACCGCTCTGCCCCGTCCTCCTCCAGGGCCATTTGGCCTCCTCCTCCCTAGGGAATCGGCCACCGTCCTCGGACTCCTACTTGTTGTAAAGGACAATGTCGGGCCTCCACACGTAGCTGCTGGGAATCTGGATGCTGTCAATGCCACCGTAGTCTTCCTTGTCCCAGCTCAGGTAGGCATCCACCCACACCTGCCGGATCCACAGGTAAGCGGTCAAGATTTGGTTCCTCTCATCCTGGAACAGAAGGGGAACATTGAAGGCCACCCACAGAGAAAGGCGGCAGGTCCTGGGTTCAGATAGCTTTGAGGGAGAGCCAAGAATGGCCTTGAAGGTGTATTTCTTATTTTGCAGCTGCTGAGGAATAAGATAGAAGAATGGAGTAAAAATAATTTTGGGATTCCCTACAGTATAAGGCAGGTGGGCCACTTTAAGACTTGTGGACTTCAACTCCCAGAATTCCTTAGCCAGCCAGGAATGATAGAGTTGGGAGAGACCAGAAGGGTCATCTAAGTCAGGGGTCTCCAACCTGGGTCACTTTGAGACCTGTGGACTTCAACCCCCAGAATTCCTGCAGTGACTCACTTAACAACGGCGGCAAGAAATGTCATACCATGGGGGCAAAGCTCTCTGAACAACTGTCTTGCTAAGCGGTGTAAAGGCGGACATGATTTGAGGGCTACCCGTATCCCCGATACCCGATTCTCAGCAGGACCCAGTCTTGAAATGATTAGACTCCCACCCCACCCTTGGAATCATAGACTCATAGAAGGAAAGAGCTTGGAAAGGACCTCGGAGGTCATCTAGTCCAGCCCCCCGCTCCACAGGAGACCCTGACAGAAGCGCTTACCATGTCTATGATCTGGGAGAGGGTGACCTGAAGGGTGACGTTGAGGGCCTGATCTGTGTCCTCTGCCGGCCGCAAAGCGCTGGAGTAGTTGGCCAAAAGCTGGTGCAGCAACTGGTAGGCCACCTTGCCCGGCACTCCAGAGCAGCCTGTGGAGAGAAGGTCCAGGTTGGGGAACCAGGGAGGAAAGGCCCAAGGGAAGCCCTGGAGAGGCCAGAGGGGGCCCTGCCGCCCCCCCCTCAAAGCTCCTTCAAGCGAGGACACAACTGGAGCCCCTCCCCCTTGGGAGGTGTGGTTTGCAGCTGGTGTCCCATGAGGTCAGCGTGTGATGGGCTTGGCTGGGAGGGCTGAGAGGTGGCGACGGAGGCTGTGGAAGGAGGGCTGCCCCTTCCGGTGCTTTTGGAATTTCAGCGGGTATTAAGAAGAACAGAGCTGGAGGGACCTTGGAGGTCTTCTAGTCCAGCCCCTCACTCAAGGCAGGAGACCACCTTATACCATCCACATCACAGGCTTGTCCAGTCTGTGTTTGAACACTGACCTCCCTGTCAGGCAGTTTCTCACCCCTTCCAGGTTGCTTCTCTCCTTGGTCAGTTTCCATCCATTGCTTCGTGTCCTTCAGGGGCTTCGGAGAAGAGGGGGAGGCCCCATATCTGTCGGTCGGTTGGTTGGTCTATATCTACCTACCTATCATCTCTCTCTTTCCCTCTCTCTATCTGTCTATCTATCTATCATCTATCTGTCTGTCTGTCTAATTATCTATCTATCTAATTATCTATCTATCACCTATCACCTATCATCTATCTATCTATCAATCATCTATCTATCTAATTATCTAATTATCTATCTATCTATCTATCTATCTATCTATCTATCATCTTTCTATCTAATTATCTAATTATCTATCTATCTATCTATCTATCATCTATCATCTATCTAATTAACTATCTAATTATCTACCTATCACCTTTCATCTATCTATCTATCTATCTATCTATCTATCTATCTATCTATCTATCTATCTATCTATCTATCTATCTATCTGTCATCTGTCATCTACCTACCTACCTACCTATCTATCCATCTATCCATCTATCATCTACCTACCTACTTCTATCTCTCTATTGGCTGCCCATCTTACCATAGGATAAGTCTGGGTGACTTATGGCTCTCATATCACCCCTAGTCCTTCTTTCCATCAAAGTAGCCAAACCCAATTCCTGCAGCCCTTCTTCATATCTTTTATCCACCAGTCCCTTAATCATCTTATTTGTTCTTCTCTGCACTCTGGAAAGTCTCAAAATCTTTTTTTATACCGTGGCGACCAAAAGTGGATGCCGTATTCCAAGTGTGGCCTTACCCAGGGATTATAAAGTGCTATTAACACTCCAGGTGATCTGGATTCTGTCCCTCAGTGAATGCAGCCGTTCCTGCTCCTTTTCCCTTGGTTCAGGGTTGGAGACTCCTTTGGGAATTGATAGGGGGTAAGTAGAGGGCAGATTTGGAGAAGGTCACTTCCTGGCCAGCCTCGCCCCTCCCAGGGGAGCCCATTCTCTGAGCATAGGTGGATTCGGGCCCAGGCCCAAGTGCCAGCAGCTGGCCATCTGCTCCGTTTCTCTCTCCTTTACAGGACTTGGGTGCCTGGCCCTGGGCCAGCACTCCCTCTGCCAGGCGAAGGACTCTAATTAAACCGAACTGACATGGCATGAAAGCCAGGCTCTCGGTGGATTAATGCTCACATGGAAATTCACCCGAGGATCACCGCGGTGCCCTTGGCAGTGTGGCAAGGCTCGCCAGGCTGAAGGTGGGCAGGGAAGCGGCTTTAGGGGTTTCAATCGGGAGCTGCTGGTCATCGGGCTCCAGGGAGGGGCCTTGCTCCCTCTGGAAGTTGGGCTGTAGGAGCCCCAGAAGCTATTTCTCTGGGGAAAATCCGTCCCGTGGCCAGGCCAGGCGCGTGGGGCATGTGGGGCAAGTTGCCCCTCCCCTCACTCCCTCGTGTGCTGTTCGCAATGCAAGCGATGCAAGCCTTGTGTTCCCGCACAGCCTGGATTAATTCCTTTGGAGGGGACATTTCTCTGCGGACCACCACAATTTTCTCACAAACCACCAGTGGTCCCCAGCCCACCGGTTGGCGACTGCTGGACTAGGACACCTGGATCAATGAAATCAGCGAAAGATCAAAGGCAAAGATCCAAGTGTCTATGGGGATTCTCAGCCCTTCAGGGCACCATGGTCTCGCGGGGGCTTTTTTTCCCCCAAGAGGCAACTGGACGTTCTTGCTTTTCTTTGAAGAAGCTTCTTGGATGAGAGGAAAAACATCTTCAAAGAAAAACAAGGAAGTCCAGTTGCCTCTTGGGGGGGGGGGAAGCACATTTGGGACCATCAAAGAATCCAGCACGGAGAAATGAGGCCTCGTAAGCTCCATCGTTTCCTTCTTGAGCTTGGATGCTCGGCTGCAGATAGTCCGTTGTGAGGCCACCCCGCAGGTGAGGTGAGCCAAGGTCTTCGGCCTTTGGGAACCCCCTCAAGAGGAGTCAGATCTGAAGCGAGAGCCCGGTCCGCTCTTCACCACAGCCTTCCTCCTTAGCACTCCCTGGCTCCTTCCCCTCTCCGCCATCGGCACCCACCTCCTCCTTGGTGCAATCTGCCAAATGTCCCTTCCCTGGTTTGAAAGTTTAATGACAGGTGTCCTGTTTCCGCAGTCGGGGACTTCTGGTGACATCTTGTAGGGTTCGCTTACAGATCAAGACACACCAATTCCAATTATTATTAGCCCCTGCTTAATCCTGGCCAGGCCGATTGAATTGCAATTTAGCTGATGGCTCTTCCAAAGGCCCCTGTGATGAGCCACCAAAGGCTCGGTTTGTGTATTATCGCTGCAAACACGGAGCCAAACGCAAAGGGGGAGGTGCTGGACTCGGGGGGGGGGGGGGATCCTATCAGCCGTCCCTGCCAACCCCGTTGTTATTCTGTTAAGATCTGAAACTCCGGGGATGTTGGATCTTAAGGACCCCAGTTAGCCAGAACATCCTTCAAGAGATCCACCGGAGTGCCACAAGGATGGTGTTGCTGAGCTTTGCCCTCTTCCCTACCTGGCATCCTGAAGAATCCCAGGGTGACCCCAAGAAGCAGGAAGGTGCAGTGCCCAAGAGGCCACGACATGTTCATGCCCGCCAAGAGGCCGCTGGAGAGAGGAACCGGCCCCTCCAAACTGCCAGGGACATTTAGGACTCCTCTGGAGATGCTCACCAGGCATGTGTGGGATACATGAGCTGCCCTGCTGCTCCAGGGGCGGAAGAAAGGAGGAGGACTCCTCTCGGCAGATGCAGAATTTCTCCAAGGGCTACAGGTCGGGTGCCAGACCTGGATGGGTTTTCCTTACCTCAGCCAAGTGGAAACAGAACTCCAGCAAGGGGACGATGAGTGACACTGAGAAAGGGAGCAGAAGAGGTTGAAAACAAGCAAATAATAATAATATTTTTTAAAAAAAACCTCTAGCAAAATGTAAAAGGTAAGCGGAAAGAGCCACAGAGTTCTCAAATATATTTATAGTAGCAACAGGTTAAGACTCATTCCAATATTTGGAATATACTCATTTAATTTCAGATACTCTGAATTTGGTTGGAAGTAGAGTGGGCATTCCACTGAACAAGCTGCTACTGATTTAAAGAAAAGTAAACCAGTTTTGAATGGAACATATACAAGAAATATTGAAGTTATTTAGGCAAATCCCAAGCAGTGGTCGACAGTAGTTGTTCCAGGAGATGGCTAAAAGAATAAAAGTCCCAACGAATCAACAGATTTACAGTGGCAAATTTTTTAGTCTGCCTTGAACTAGATACTTGGATCAATAAAATAAAAAATATTGAGATTGGTCCAGTTCCTAGTTTGTTTTCCCAATTTGCATGTTAACTCTAAAACCGTTTTATTTTTGATGGAGCATTATATACAAAGGTCACTTTACGAACCTTAACTCAAAGTCCCATAAGGGGGTGGGGGGGGCATTTTTGCTATTTTCTCTACAGCGAATACATTCACGCTTCTAAACACTACCGAGTGCCCTTCGGGTTCTGGAAGCTCCCTGCTGCAGAAGCGTCCCTGTATTTCCAGACACGGCAGTGTTGATCCAAATATTTTGTCTTTATGCTCTTGCTCTTTTGGAAGATTTGAAGGGCAAAAAAGAAATTTCGTTTTCACAGCAGGAAGAACTGTTTTTGTCCCAAGGATGAGTATCTTATTGTTAATGTATACAAATTATTTATTAAAATTATTTGCTGCTGTCTTGCCCCAGGCGGCTCTAACAATAAAAACTGTCCATGAACCAAGAAGATGAATACGTTAAGGATTGGTTCCGGTCAAGTAGATAAAAATGAATGAGCAGACTTATTAGAGATATTTGATTATTCTCAAGGAAGGCATGCAGGAACGGAAGAGGTGGAGAGGCCTGGCCCACAGAACCAACAAGAGTTGGACAGGATTTAATAGATAACATCATCATCGGAGTATAGAAATACTTAGTAATATTTGCATTTGTGTAATTGATGCTATAATGCATTTATGAGTTATGTGTTTTGTTTCGATGAAGAGACTACGATAGTTATTGACGCACAAGTTTTCTTTTTAAAACTAAAAGAAGAATATTTTATCCTATAACTGCACTCATATTGAAGAGAATTGGAAGCCATGTTTTCCTATATTTGTTTTGGGGGGGGGCTTTAAACTTTCCCTGCTGACCCCCCCCCCCTTTTCCTTCTGCGTTGTAATTTTGTGCTTTAATTTTTTTACTCTTGGAGCCTAATAAAATTCTTAGAGAAAGCAAATTGCAACAGTTAAGTTATAGGTGGGATCCTGAGAATTCCCCCCCCCCCCCCAAAAAAAAAAAACCCAATGGAAGATACAGAAGGAAGGAAGAGACAACCAGGAAAATGCTATAAACATTTTATTTTTTTTGGTAGAAAGTATTTCCAGAAAAACAGACCAAGAAAATAATTGGGATCATTTATTTATAGTTTTGAATAAAAACCTTTACATAATCTTCATGCGTAACAACTTTTCTGGCCCCCCCTCAAGACACGCAGTCAAGCACACACGAACCTCCCCCCCCCCCCCCCCGCAAGGCCCAGCCGAGACTGTGCAGAGGGCTAAGCCGGCCCCCTGGTCCCCCCCTCCTCCTCCTCCTCCTCAGGGGCTGCCCTGGCCTCAAGAGGGGGAGACCACCTTACTGAGGGAGGGTCTTCCAAGGGGGCTTCCTCCCCCAGCCTCTCCGGCCCTGGCCGAGAGCCAAAGCAAGGGGCCCGACCCGGCTTCTCGGCTTGCTTGCCCAACCGATGGGGAGGGGCTGGGAAAGAGGCCGGGATGACCGCTGAGCCCCCCTTCCCCCCCCCCCCCCCCCGGGCCATCCGACCGTCTCCAGGCAGAGCCCAACTGAATCAGGGACTGTTTACACACAATGATTTCTAGCATTCCTCCCCCCCCCCATGAGCCGAGGGGAAGGGTCTCAGCCGCTGCAGCTGCCCACCCCTTTCTTCTTCGGCCTGCCAAATGCCAGGCCAGCAGGGAGCGGTCACCACTGCGGGTTCTGTGGCTGCAGACTTTATTGAGACCACCAAGCGGCGGGGAGGGGAGGGGAGGGGGGGCCTCACGGCGGTCCCACCTCAGAGCCGGGTCCTTAAGCTTCACTGTGCCCCCCTCCCTCCCTCCCTCCCTAGCTAGGTGGCGGTAGCTGTGCCCCCCCCAAAAGCAGGAAGGCGTCCGGTAGCCCCCTCCCGCTGGTCCAAAGGGGCGCCCGGCGGGGCCCCCCAATTCGCAGGCAGGGTGGCTCCCTCACTGGGCCACCACCATCAGTTCCCGCAGATAGGACTGGGTCAGCCCGCGGAGCTCCCTCCAGCGCGTAGTCTTCTGGCATGGGGAGCCGGCTGATGTGGGGGGCCAGCAGGCGCAGCGGGGACCCTCTGCACGTCGGGGGTGGCGCCACAGGCCGGGTCCGGAGGGTGCTGCAGGCTCAGCACCACGCGGAGGATGTCTGCGTTGCGCTTGGCCATCTCTGGGGACGGGGGGGGGGGAGAAAAGCCGGGGTCAGCCGGTCAGGCGAGGCACAGGAGGGGAGCCCCATGGGCCAGGCGCTCCGAGGCCCCTCCATTGAAGCAGCAGGGGCTGCGCAGGAGAGACGAGCACTGGGGGCTCCGGCCCACAGAGTCCCCGGGTCCTTCCCCAGCCTGGACCAGGACCAGGAAGAGGCTCCCCAAGAGGAGGGAGGGGCCCCCACCCATCCGGTCTGTCTGTCTAGGTCTATGGCTACATCGATAGGTAATCTCTCCCTCCTCTCTCTCTCTCTCCTCTCTCTCTCTC
>CM066332.1:1543225-1654883 GCA_033807585.1 Hydrophis major
CCTCCTCTCTCTCCCTCTCTCTCTCTCTCTCCTCTCTCTCTCTCCCTCTCCCCCCCCTCTCTCTCCCTCTCCTCTCTCTCTCCTCTCTCTCTCTCCTCTCTCTCCTCTCTCTCTCTCCTCCTCTCTCTCTCTCCTCTCTCTCTCTCTCTCTCTCTCTCTCCCTCTCTCCTCTCTCTCTCTCCTCCTCTCTCTCTCCTCTCTCTCTCTCTCTCTCTCCTCTCTCTCTCTCTCTCCTCATCTCCCTCTCTCTCTCTCTCTCTCTCTCTCATGGATTGTCTCTGTGTCCATCCGCCCATCCAGCATGCTTGGCCACCCGTCTTTCAACCCTACATTAAGAGACGGGCACAATTACGCTATAAAACTCAGCCGGTGCAAAGAGGGGTCTCCAACCTGGGCCCCTTTAAGACTCGGGGACTTCAACTCCCAGAATTCCCCAGCCGGCCAAGCTGAAGTCCACAAGCCTTAAAGTGGGCCTGGTTGGAGACCCCTGGTCGAGTGTGTGACTATCTAGTCTAGCAGGAAGATTCCCCCCCCCCCCCCAAAAAACGGGCTTCCCTGCCTTAAGCGCTCCTTGCTCAGAGTGGGCCTTTGGGGGTGGAGGGGGCTCCGGAGGCCAAGCGCACAAGGAGGAACCCCGTTTGGCCATCCAGTAGCGGTGTGTGTCTGTGAAGCCCCATGTCTGTTTTCATTTTATAGACTGGGGGGGGGGGAAGAGTGGTAAAATGGGGGCCTTTTAGGGAGCAAACTGGCTCCCACGGGCTGCCCCCCCTCTAATTCTCCGTGCAAAGCCCCGGGCGGCCTCTTTGGTGGAGAGAAGCTGCGAGGATCCTGGGCTGGAGGAAAGGTGCCCCTTTCAGGCCCCCCTCCCTCCACACGGGACCCTCACCCAGGGCCGGGTTTTGCCTGCTGGCTTCCCCTTGCAGCAGCCCTGCCCGGCCTTACCCGACTGAGCCAGCCTGTCCTTGGCACCCTGGCACTGGACCAGCTCTATCCTGCCGCAGAGGGAGATCACTTTGGAGTGGAGCTCCTCCAGCTCGTATCCGGAACATTCCAGCTGGGGACAGAGCAGGGGCAGGAGGGGTGTGTGTGTGTGTCAGTGGCTAGAGCCCCACACCTGGGGGGTGGGGGGAAACATCCCAGCGGCCCCACCTCACCTGCTGAATCCTGCTGACCATCTCAATGACCTGGAGATAGTCCAAGAAGACCAGCCCGGCCGTGTCCCAGCCCTGGATGAGGCTGCAGCGCTCGGGGCTGGCCAGGTCTTCCAAGAAGCCCTTCAGGTAGGTGTAGTTCTCATTGATGATGGCGTCTGTGAGGAAGGGGAGGAGGAGGAGGAGGACAGTGGGCAGGGGTCTTAGCGGGGGCTTCAGCCCCATGGAGGGCAACCGGGCTGGGAGGGAGGGAGGGAGGGAGGCAGGGGAGTGCTCACCAGAAGCCAAGTGCCTGACCACCAGCTGGTGGCACCGGTTCCAGTGGCTGGCCTTGAAGAGGCAGAGGGCCTCACGGGCCTTGTCGCCCTCCCTGTGGGCCCAGAGGGCCTTCGCCTCGTAGATCCACTCTGGGGGGACGCACAGCTTCCGCGTCAGGAAGGCCTCCTTGTCCCCGGACTCCGGCGACTCCAGCAGCTTGCAGTGGCGGTTCAGCAGCTCCCGCACGGCTCTTTCCCGCGTTCTGGGGAGGGGATGGAAGGGAGGGGAGGGTGAGGGACAGCCGAGGGGCCCCAGGGCTCCACACAAGGGCAGCTCAGGGTTGGAAGGAGGAGGGGGGGCCCTCTGAGCCGGGGGGGGGGTTTCCTCGCAGGTTCATGACCCAAACGAGGCCACGTCATCCGTGGCAGTTCCTTGCTTGGGACGTGGATTACGTGGCTGGTGGTCTGAGGTTCCATCTTCCTAGGCAAGCCCCCAAATGCTGGAAGCCTGGCCCTCTTGACAAGCCAGCCATCGACAGACCCGTAGAGATAAAGCACCTCTCCACCCTTCGCACGAGGGACCCTCAAGGGAGCAAAAGGGGCCCCAGCCTCTCCCCTCCAGCAGTCAAGCGCCCAGGTGAGCAGAGATCAACTCCTCAGACCCACCGTCGAGTAAAGGGACACCAGGCCACAGGCGGCATGCAGAGCCTTCTCCGTGGGCACATGTGCCGTTGCCAGCTGCTCTCCTGATTTCAGGCGCACCCCGGCCAGCTGATCTGCACGGGCACCGGAGCACCGAAAAACAGCCCAAAAAGTGGCCAAAAAACAGGCCATTTCCTGGGCCATTTTCAGGCAGTTTTGGGGCCAAAACAGCCTTTTTTCTTACGCCCGTTTTTCTCCCTTATGACTGTTGCAGCATCGACCTGGGCTCATGCCATCAAAACCCAGGGGCCTGGCCACGGGCCCATAAACATTCGTGTTTATGACGGTCGCAGCGTCCATGGGTCAAAGTGACCCCCTTCTGCGACCGTCTGGCACGTGGAGTCAAAGGGGAGGTCAGATTCGCTTAAAGACTCTTGTGGGAAAGGCCGTAAAACGAGCCAAGGTTCACTTAAACAACCTCAGCCATGGAAACTCTGGGCTCAATTGTGGTCGCAAGTCAAGGGCTGCTGCCGCGTCCCTCTGCAGGCGCTGGGATCACTCACCGTGCGTTGGGGGTGTGCAGGTGGACGAAGACAGCCCACTCCCACAGCCCCTCCCTCTCCAGCTGGGCTGCGTAGCTGCTGTTCAGCACCCCCTGGCACTGCTCCGACAGGTGGGTGTAGTTCAGGGCCCGGAGTGCTTCCCACAGGTGCCAGCTGAGGCGGTGGTCCAAGGGGTCTGCCGTAACGCTCCGGGGGTCCAGCAGCTGGTGCAAGTCGTAGCACCTGGAAGGGAAGCCCAGGTCAACCCCGCTGGCTGTGCAGGGTCCCTCCAAGGGAGGCACCCACAACCCTTGTGGTGCCCTCGGAGCTGGCTGGTCTGCTTGCCAGGCGTTTCGTGGCCATCCCAGGCAACACCGTCAGGGACAGCAGGGCTCGGCTGGCACTGATGACGACCAGGTTGCCTCCTTTGGCCGATGCAGCATCGGCAAGGAAACCGCCCAGCCCGGAGGGCACCAGGGGGTCCTCCAAGACAGGGAGCACGGCCTTTTGTGGAGCAGAAAAAGAGCGAGAGCTTCACTGGGCTCTTCAGCCAAGGAGCCGGGTGAGAATTAAGGAGAGCTGAATTTGGAATGGGAGCCACTTGGGCGTAGCTCTTAAAGCCAGATTAGGAATGGCGGAGCAGCTTTAGTCTTGCTTTTAGGGCAGGGCAGCTGTGGCCCCTTTATGACGGGTGGGATTCTGGGAGTTGGGGTCCACTGGTCGTAAAGCGGCCATAGCTGCCCAGACCTGCCTCAGGGTGGCCTTGGGCCAGCCCCTTCCTCTCAGCCTGGGGAGGAGGCCAGGGGAACCCACTTCCAACAATCCCGTCCTGAACGCAGCAGGGACTGGTCCAGGGGGTGACCAGAAATAAAAAAAAGATAAAATACCATTTTAGAATTTAAATAGGACTGGGGGCCACAGGAAATCAAGGTGGCCGAAGGACAGGGGAGGGAGGGAAAGAAGAGACCCGCGTATTGCCTTCCCTGCCCCAGTTTAACATGCAAGAATCTATCTGGGGAGGTGGGAATTCTGGGAGCCGCAGCCCCAGGCCTCTGGGTGGGGGAGCCTCCAGTGTTCCTGGCTGTCCACCCAAGGCCTGGGGGGTGGGGGGGGTGGAGAAGGCAAAAGGAGAAGGTACCTGTCACTGTATAACTTCAGCAGGTGGAAACATACGTCTCGCAGCGGGCGTTGGGCGTTGTCGTTCTCCACCACGTAGCCGGAGTCTTCTAGGTAGGGAGGCAGCGGAGGGCAGGCGTATCCCTCTCCCTCTGGGGTGGCCTGGGGAACACGGAGCCCAGACAGAGGGGTGTTTCAATCAAGCTCCCCCTCTCTCCAGAGCTCCAGCCAGGCCTTCCTCAGTTACAGAGAAGCCCCCTCCTCCTCCTCCTCCTCCTCTTCCTTTCTCCCACGTCCCCCAACAAAGCTGAACGGGGATCCTGCACTCTGGCCAACAAACCTTCCCCTCCCTCTCTTGGAAAATCTAAATAACGTTTTATATTCAAAATCTATATAAAATTGCTTTCTTCTCCCTCTATTCTCTCTCTCTCTCACACCCATTTCATCCATCTCCCTCACAGACTGGATGGTGTGCAATACAATTAACACGAATCCTTGAACTACGCAAGGCAAGCTGGATTTAAGGGGTTAGATTCCCATCATCCCCAACCAGTGGCTCAGAGCCATGGGAACAGGGGGCCACCCAGAGAAGCAGAGAGGCCCAACGACCCTCCTGGCCCTGATGACTGCTCTCTTCCCAAGGCAGAGCCCCAATCCAGGCGGGGCTCTGCGCTCCAGGCCATCCCCCAGGGCCGCCTACCTGGAATGCGGCTTCGTACACGCTGAGGGCCTTCGAAAGGGGGGCTGTGGAAGGCAGCAGGTACCACAGGTGGACCCCCAGGGAGCGCTTCCAGTCCAGTTGGGAACACACGTTGATGGTTCTCTTCTCGGACAACTGCCACACCTGCAGCAGCGAGACCAAGCGCTGAAAAGGGGCCCACGGCCACAGCGGCCGGCACAGAAAGCAAGCGCCACACCACTCACCGGCTTGCCAGCCAGGAGGCAGAAAATGCGCAGCCGCTCGTCCTGGATGAAGCCGTCCGCTTGGAGCTGGTGCCAGTCGGCCAACTGCAGGGCCAGCAGCTCCCGGACCTCCTGGCTCCCCACCAGCTGGGAGAGGAGCAGAGACAGGCGGAGATCCCCTGCAACGGAAGAGCTCGGACTATGCGGCATGCAACCCACCCCCCTGCAGGCCCCACCCCAGGCCCCGGGACCCTCTGGACTACCTCGCCCCCTGGGCTGAGGCCCACCCCTGCCCCGTTGGCCACCCACCCCCAGGGGCCCTAACACCTGGGGGGCCTGCCCTGCGTTGGAGGGGGTTGGTGGAACAGGAAGGAGACCCCCCCCTCCACCCCTGGCATTCTGGGCTTTTAAAACTGACTTCATCTCCCTTCATTCTAAGGCTTCTGCCAGAGGTTCAGACCGGATGTGGCCTTTTGCTGCCCATGGAGTCCTTCCCCAGAGGTGGGTGTCAGATGGTGTTAGAAGCCTCATCAAAGAAAGCCAGCTGTTCCGAGCAAAGCGGCCTTTTGCCCTTGGCCTCCTTCCGTCTCCAGAGACCAGGGTGCCACGCTCTGGAAAGAGGCCCTCAAACAGCCTCTGGTGTGGCTAAAAGGGCCAACGCGAGAGAGGCCATCCCTTCCACACGGACCTTTGCTGGGCGACTATTTCCGCACCCCCTACACACACACACACCCCGGGGGGGGGGGGAGGCCCGAGGGGCCGGGCGTGGGCCCTTACCAGACTGCTGAGCCAGGTGGCAGGCGTTGCTGATCTGCTTCCCGGTGAGGTAGCTGAAGACAGCTTCGGCGGGAGCGTCGTTCTGCCGGAGCGCAACCTCCTCCTGGATGCGATGGGCCGCTGTCCGGGAGAGCCAGCGGGAGAAGGCCCTCCGGCGCTCCAGCATCAGCCCGTACTCGCTGGGATCCTCCAGGAGGCCCTCCAGCTCTTTCAGGCGGCCCCAGAGCGCCTCGCACAGGCGCCACACCAGGCCCCAGGCCCTCACCACCGCTGCGAGAAGAGAGCGGCCACAGGCGTCAGTCAGCCTGGCCACTGGGAGGTTTCGCAGGCAGCCCTCCTCCTTGAGTGACCGCTCTAAGTTACAGCGGCACTGGGAAAAGGGCCCCTTTCTCACCCCCCCCCCCAGGACCGTTGCCAGCATCCCCACTGGTCACCTGATCCAAATTCAGATGCTTGCCAGCCGGTTCATACTTACGACGGTCGCAGGGCCCAAGTGATCCCCTTTGGTGACCACTTGCTGACAAGGAAAAGCCAGGTTCCCTTTACAACAGCTAACAGCTGTAGTGAGTCTCTTAACGACCGTGGCAAGGAAAGTTGTAAAGTGGGGCAACGCTCACTGATCAACTGCCTTGCTTATCAACGGAAAATCTGGCCGCAACTGTGGCTGTAAGTTGAGGACTGCCCCGGATAGCCTTCTGTTCCCTCCTGGGAGCTGCATTCGGCAGGCCAACGGAGAGTTAAATCCTGCTTTCCTCCCACCCCTCTGGGGCCCCGTTGGCTTTTTCGAGGTTCTCGGAGTCCCCAAAATAAGTACTGGCTGAAAGCAGACAACAGCTATCCATCTGGGCCAGGGGCCTCCAACCTTGGCCGCTTTAAGACTGGTGGACTTCAATTCCCAGAATTCCTTAGCCAGCCAGGAATGAGAGAGTTGGAAGAGACCAGAAGTGACATCTAAGTTGGGGCCTCCAACCTTGGCCGCTTTAAGACTGGTGGATTTCAATTCCCAGAATTCCTTAGCCAGCCAGGAATGAGAGAGTTGGAAGAGACCAGAAGTGACATCTAAGTTGGGGTCTCCAACCTTGGCCGCTTTAAGACTGGTGGATTTCAATTCCCAGAATTCCTTAGCCAGCCAGGAATGATAGAGTTGGAAGAGACCAGAAGTGACATCTAAGTTGGGGTCTCCAACCTTGGCCGCTTTAAGACTGGTGGATTTCAATTCCCAGAATTCCTTAGCCAGCCAGGAATGATAGAGTTGGAAGAGACCAGAAGTGACATCTAAGTTGGGGTCTCCAACCTTGGCCGCTTTAAGACTGGTGGACTTCAATTCCCAGAATTCCTTAGCCAGCCAGGAATGAGAGAGTTGGAAGAGACCAGAAGTGACATCTAAGTTGGGGTCTCCAACCTTGGCCGCTTTAAGACTGGTGGATTTCAATTCCCAGAATTCCTTAGCCAGCCAGGAATGATAGAGTTGGAAGAGACCAGAAGTGACATCTAAGTTGGGGCCTCCAACCTTGGCCGCTTTAAGACTGGTGGATTTCAATTCCCAGAATTCCTTAGCCAGCCAGGAATGAGAGAGTTGGAAGAGACCAGAAGTGACATCTAAGTTGGGGTCTCCAACCTTGGCCACTTTAAGACTGGTGGACTTCAATTCCCAGAATTCCTTAGCCAGCCAGGAATGATAGAGTTGGAAGAGACCAGAAGTGACATCTAAGTTGGGGTCTCCAACCTTGGCCGCTTTAAGACTGGTGGATTTCAATTCCCAGAATTCCTTAGCCAGCCAGGAATGATAGAGTTGGAAGAGACCAGAAGTGACATCTAAGTTGGGGTCTCCAACCTTGGCCGCTTTAAGACTGGTGGATTTCAATTCCCAGAATTCCTTAGCCAGCCAGGAATGATAGAGTTGGAAGAGACCAGAAGTGACATCTAAGTTGGGGTCTCCAACCTTGGCCGCTTTAAGACTGGTGGACTTCAATTCCCAGAATTCCTTAGCCAGCCAGGAATGAGAGAGTTGGAAGAGACCAGAAGTGACATCTAAGTTGGGGTCTCCAACCTTGGCCGCTTTAAGACTGGTGGATTTCAATTCCCAGAATTCCTTAGCCAGCCAGGAATGAGAGAGTTGGAAGAGACCAGAAGTGACATCTAAGTTGGGGTCTCCAACCTTGGCCACTTTAAGACTGGTGGACTTCAATTCCCAGAATTCCTTAGCCAGCCAGGAATGATAGAGTTGGAAGAGACCAGAAGTGACATCTAAGTTGGGGTCTCCAACCTTGGCCGCTTTAAGACTGGTGGATTTCAATTCCCAGAATTCCTTAGCCAGCCAGGAATGATAGAGTTGGAAGAGACCAGAAGTGACATCTAAGTTGGGGTCTCCAACCTTGGCCGCTTTAAGACTGGTGGATTTCAATTCCCAGAATTCCTTAGCCAGCCAGGAATGATAGAGTTGGAAGAGACCAGAAGTGACATCTAAGTTGGGGTCTCCAACCTTGGCCGCTTTAAGACTGGTGGACTTCAATTCCCAGAATTCCTTAGCCAGCCAGGAATGAGAGAGTTGGAAGAGACCAGAAGTGACATCTAAGTTGGGGTCTCCAACCTTGGCCGCTTTAAGACTGGTGGATTTCAATTCCCAGAATTCCTTAGCCAGCCAGGAATGATAGAGTTGGAAGAGACCAGAAGTGACATCTAAGTTGGGGCCTCCAACCTTGGCCGCTTTAAGACTGGTGGATTTCAATTCCCAGAATTCCTTAGCCAGCCAGGAATGAGAGAGTTGGAAGAGACCAGAAGTGACATCTAAGTTGGGGTCTCCAACCTTGGCCGCTTTAAGACTGGTGGATTTCAATTCCCAGAATTCCTTAGCCAGCCAGGAATGATAGAGTTGGAAGAGACCAGAAGTGACATCTAAGTTGGGGTCTCCAACCTTGGCCGCTTTAAGACTGGTGGATTTCAATTCCCAGAATTCCTTAGCCAGCCAGGAATGATAGAGTTGGAAGAGACCAGAAGTGACATCTAAGTTGGGGTCTCCAACCTTGGCCGCTTTAAGACTGGTGGATTTCAATTCCCAGAATTCCTTAGCCAGCCAGGAATGATAGAGTTGGAAGAGACCAGAAGTGACATCTAAGTTGGGGTCTCCAACCTTGGCCGCTTTAAGACTGGTGGATTTCAATTCCCAGAATTCCTTAGCCAGCCAGGAATGATAGAGTTGGAAGAGACCAGAAGTGACATCTAAGTTGGGGTCTCCAACCTTGGCCACTTTAAGACTGGTGGACTTCAATTCCCAGAATTCCTTAGCCAGCCAGGAATGATAGAGTTGGAAGAGACCAGAAGTGACATCTAAGTTGGGGCCTCCAACCTTGGCCGCTTTAAGACTGGTGGATTTCAATTCCCAGAATTCCTTAGCCAGCCAGGAATGATAGAGTTGGAAGAGACCAGAAGTGACATCTAAGTTGGGGTCTCCAACCTTGGCCACTTTAAGACTGGTGGACTTCAATTCCCAGAATTCCTTAGCCAGCCAGGAATGATAGAGTTGGAAGAGACCAGAAGTGACATCTAAGTTGGGGTCTCCAACCTTGGCCGCTTTTAGACTGGTGGATTTCAATTCCCAGAATTCCTTAGCCAGCCAGGAATGATAGAGTTGGAAGAGACCAGAAGTGACATCTAAGTTGGGGTCTCCAACCTTGGCCGCTTTAAGACTGGTGGACTTCAATTCCCAGAATTCCTTAGCCAGCCAGGAATGATAGAGTTGGAAGAGACCAGAAGTGACATCTAAGTTGGGGTCTCCAACCTTGGCCACTTTAAGACTGGTGGACTTCAATTCCCAGAATTCTCCAGCCAGCCAGGAATGATAGAGTTGGAAGAGACCAGAAGTGACATCTAAGTTGGGGTCTCCAACCTTGGCCACTTTAAGACTGGTGGACTTCAATTCCCAGAATTCTCCAGCCAGTTGAAGTCCACCAGTCTTAAAGTGGCCAAGGTTGGGATTCTGGGTGTTGAACTTGGACTTGGACTTCTGGTTTTGCGTGGCTTCAGCAGCAGCAGGAATTTGCTTGTCTGCAATTCCTGCTGTGCTTGCTGCCAAGGTGCCCCCGATCCAAATGGGTCTGGGGGATATGGCTGCCCTGTAGAGGCAGCCGAAGAGAGAGGGGATCCGGACAGGGGTTTGGGGGTGTTGCAGAACCCCTCCCCAGCCGGAAAAACCCCTTTTTCCCAAGGTGGTGGAGCGGCAGTCAGTGATGGCCGTCACAAAGAAGCCTGCAGCCGGGTAAGATTTGTGCTGGAGGTTGCAGGAGGAAGTGAAAATTTGGCTGAGCTGAGACAATAACAACTCTTAATTACCCTGGAAACTGAACTCTTTGAATTGCCTGAGGATACATTGTTTCCCAAAGAAGACTGGAAAGCTGCCCTTAAAGCTGTTAAGGGGGAAATTTTTTTTTTCTTAACTCTCCCTCCCCACAGAAATAGCAGATTGAGATCTGGAAAATCCACTTGGGCACGGAAGGTGACTCAATTTGAAATTTAAAGCCAAGGGATGAAGGATTTCTGGACATTGGATTTAAAAAAAAACAACAACTTAAAATTGATTTGGTTTGCTTTGTGACTTTGAGATCTTTGTGAAATTTTGTTTTTTAAAAAAAGGGACTAAAGACATTGGGGTTGCGTTGAAGGAGAAAGGAAGAAAAAATGGCATTGTCTTTTGAAGGACTACAAATGGAATTTCAAAAACTGAAAAACGAAGATAAGGGCTCGTTTGGATCTATCTTTCGCTTTTTGGAAATGGCGATTTCTACCTACCAAGAAATACTACAGGATGAAGGAGAATGAGCCATCTTTAGTGGACAGACACACTTAGTGGAGGAAGAAAAGCGGAAGGGGGGGGCAAGGAAAAGATGAACTTAGAACTTAAAAAAGCAACCAAGAAAAAGAAAAAGGAGATGAAAAAGCGATATGATGTCAGAAAGCAACAGAAAAGAGAAATACAACAGAGAGGGAAGATTAAGAGAGTAAAATTGGAGAGATGGGAGGGTCAAAAAGTTAGAAAGAAAGAAAGGGGGAAAGGAAAGAGAAGTCATAAAGGCTTTAAACAAGATGCAAAAAAATGTGTTTTTTTCAGAGATAAGGGGTGAGATAATCTTTTTTTAAAAATGATTCTGCAAAAGTACATAAAAATGTATTGTAGACATTAGTATTTGAAGTTGAGCTAGAAAATTAGAATATTATATGATTTAAAAATGTATTAAAGCAAAGTCATGATTTAATTATAGAGTTTAATTTCTTAAATTCATAATAGTATGAAATAGTATTGTTTTTACTATATTATAAATTTAATATTTCTTTTTTTATTTGTTTTTAGTTTCATTATTACTTATTAAACTCAATATTATTTGTTTGTTTTACTATTTTGAAATGTAATACTTTGAATGTACGGAGCAGAATCAGCACGGAAAATATGTATTATTTTAAGTGTTATTTACGGGGAAGATAAAAAATTGTCATACTTTAATCTGGGTTTACAGGAGAAATATTGTATTAGATAAAAAGGATAAGTAGGTGATTGAAAGAAAACAGACCAAAGATGCAAATATAATTATTTAATTGAGATGGAATAAAAAATAGAATTAAAAGAATGAGTAGGAGAGAGAAAATATATGGAAAATAGAGAATGTTAAATAAGATATGAGATAGTATATTAAGTGAGTATAAATTTTGATTGATGTCTGTATAAAAAGAGTTAACTCGGAGTAAGCTGCCTTCCAAAAAGAAGTTTTATGTATTTATGTTTTGTGTAATGTTTGTTTAAGTCTGACTGTGTGTGTTAAAAAAAATTAATAAAGTTTAAAAAAAAAAAAAAAAAAAAAGACTGGTGGACTTCAATTCCCAGAATTCTCCAGCCACTTGGCTGGAGAATTCTGAAAGTTGAAGTCCACCAGTCTTAAAGTGGCCAAGATTGGGATTCTGAGAGTTGAAGTCCACCAGTCTTAAAGCTGCCAAGTTTTGGGGGGCTCTGTTCCAGGAGGAGGAGCGATGACCCCGACGGACGGCTCCATGGCCAGGAAAACCAGGAGGACCACCTCTTCCAGCCCTGATTGCCTGGGTGACCCTCAGCAGCAGCAGCTCAGATGGAGCCTTGCCAGGCCGATGCCAGTCCAAGGAGGGAGGCCAGGCCAGGCCATCCCAATACCCCAGGGGCCCCCAAAAGCTGCTTTGATTGGGACGGGCTCTAAGCAAAACCTTGATGGTGTGGGGTCTCTTCTTATCCCTCCCGTGAATTTAGGGAGGGGCCTTCCTGAGCCGCTTGTTGTCCGGACACACCCTAGGCCCTTTGGCCTGAGCTCCCGTGTCTCCAGCTACGGGTCCGGTGCTGGGCTGTAGCCCACTGGGAACCAGGACACGTGAGTGGTGGGCAGAGCTCCATTTGCACCCGTGGGGGTGTGTGGGTGTGGGTGTGTGCACACAACCGCCCCCTCTTCCACCCACCCCCCGGCTGTTCAACAGAGCCAGAGAGATTGGGGGCCGCTGTCCGACAGGGCTTGGGAAGAGTGACCTCTGGGGGAAGGAGCAGAGCCGAGGAGCTTCCCGGGTCTTGAGCCCTCGTTCTCGGGGCCAAAGCCAGGAAGGAGGCCCAGCGCCTCCTCAGCCACACTCCTTCCCACCCCCCCACACTCTTGAGGAGGTGATCCTGCCCACAGGTGAGACCCCAGCACCTTCCCTTGACCACCCCCCTCACCTCCTCCTCCTCCTCCTCCTGCGTCTTCTGACGCCTCCGAGGCCCAGGCGGCGTATTCGTGGATGGCTGCCACGCCCGGGTTGGGGGCCAAGAAGGGGCAGGGGTCATCCAGGTGGACGGTGCTGTGCTTCAGCTTGATCTCTAACGGGGGGAGGTAGACGCGGTCGGTGGGCTTGCCGTCCAGGGTCAGCTTCTCCAGGTGCACCTTGAAGGGGGACTCGGAGACCCTGCAGGGGTGATCAGGAAGACAGAAGGTGGGGTGACCAACAGCTACCGCCACAGCCCCCCCCCCAAATCCTTCCTTTGCTGCTGCAGGGAATTTAGGGGGAGGATGGACAAGCTCTACCCGGGGGGGGGGAGGGGAGACACCTACCCACCATCAGACCCCACTTCCCAACCCCGTCCTTAATCTGCTTTCCAAGGGCAGCAAAATCAGCCCCTTGAGAAGAGTGTTTGGATCCCAGAGCACATTGTCCAACACCCCCCCTCCACCCCCCCCCAAAAGGCAGGACATCAGGCCGGGGCCTGTTGGGCTCCTCCTTCGCTCCAACGGTGGGCTTGCTTGGCTACTCTGAAGCCGGGGGGGGGGGGGGGAGTGAGGAAGCGAGTGGGATAATCCCCCCTACGGACCGGCCTTGGGGTGGGAGCTCCCTCAGGACCCCCGGCTCAGCCTTCCACTCCCTTGCAGCACGGCTGCTGCTGCTGCTCCTACTACAGGTAGTCCTTGACTTATGACAACGGAGCCCAAAGCATCCGTGGTTAAGGGAGGCAGCAGCTGCGGAGTGAGTTTCGCCCCGTTTTGTGACCTTTCTGGCCACAGCTGTTAAGGGAATCACGGCAGCTGATCAGTTAGTAACCTGGTTGTTTAATAAATCCGGCTTCCCCACTGACCCTGCTGGCCGCCACGTGACCCCAGGGAGGCTGCGACCGTCATAAACAGGAACCAGCTGCCAGGTTTCTGAAGGGGGATGGTGGCTGGAATGGGGGTTAAGGGGGGAAACTGTCGGAGGTCCCTGGTTTTTTGGGAAGGGTCTCTAAATGAACTGTTGTCAAGTCGAGCACTTCCCAGGGAGAGCTGTGACCGCCACCAAGGCCCAGGGGAAGGAACCTGAGGCCGGGGGGCCCTTTTGCACCCTCCTCCCCCTCGGCCAATCCGGGCAGAGGCTGAGGGAAAGGGGGGGGGCTTCCTTCTCTTTCCCAGGATCCATCAATGCATCCAGCCCCACAATTCCCCCCCTCCAAGGACCCAGCAGGGAAGGGAAAGGCCCAAGTGCTCCGGAAAACATACCCGGTGGGGGTATTTGTGCCACCCGGATTGAGGGGGGCACCCAGAGGGTCCCGACTGGCTATACTGGGAGGGGCGGGTGTGTGTGCAGAGGAAGGACCTACTGCTTCGGTGCCATGGAGGCTGGCAAGAATCCGTACTCTGCGGCCTCCCCGTGATGATCGTCCGGCTCGCTCCGGGGGCTCAAGCGCTCTCCGCCGTGGGCCAAAACCCAGCTGGGCCCCCAGCCGACCCGGAAGGAGCGTCCCATGAAGAGGGCCATGTCCTTCAGCAGCCGCCCCTTCCCATAGGCCACCGACTTCTCCAGGGGCACCAGGCCCGGCTGCCTGCGGACACCCACAGTCTTCAGGGGCGCCTCGGGAGCCGGGCGCGGCATGACGAAGGCCGAGGCCAGGGGAGAAAGGGCAGCCCAAGGGGGGCCCGGCAAAGCCCCACCCAGGGTGGAAGTCTTTGGGCTGCGGCGGTCGTGCAGGGAGGCACTTGGGAGCAGGAAAGAGCCCGTGGAGAGTCTGGGCTGCAGCAGCCGGCTACCTGCACGGAGGGAGGGAAGCCGGCCGTTAGGAAGTCAAAGGGAGCTTGAAGAATGTGAGAAAGGACAGAAAATGTAAACGTCAATATACAGTTTATACTATTCGGGTGACAGATAAAGGTAAATATATTCGCATCACAATGTATATAAACGTGTAGCGCCCAAGAGATAAAGATTTATAACACGAATGTAACGCTATGGTTATTTTTTTGTCTTTTAAAAATGTAAAAGAATTAATAAAGTTTAATTTGGGGGAAAAAAAAAAATAAAGGACGTCAAAAGGAAGGCTTAAAGAACAGGAGCGGAAGTGGATCCGGGCAGCTGCCTCTTGAGGCCCGGCGCAAGGTTGCTTCTTCATCGCTGCCTGCCTGTTGGTAAGAATCTTGCCAGGCCGACCCTTGGGAGCAGCCAGGTGAGGGGACATCATGGGGATCCTGGGGGCGGCCAGGCCTGCGGGGCTTCCTGCTTGGGCAGGTGTGAAGACCCAGCCAGGCTCTTCACACCTCCTCACACTCTAAGTCAGGGCTGTCCAACCTTGGCAACTTTCAGACTTGTGGACTTCAACTCCCAGAATTCCTCAGCCAGCTTTGCTGGCTGAGGAATTCTGGGAGTTGAAGTCCACAAGTCTGAAAGTTGCCAAGGTTGGACAGCCCTGCCCTAAGTGGAGATTCCAGCCCTGCTGCTCGTGGACAAAGCCCACCTCCCCTCAACACACACACACACACACACACACAGAGCCAGGCATTCCTACAAAGCGCTCCTGACGAGGAGGGACGAAGCTCCCGGGGCATCTCCAGGCCTCCCAATTGAATCCCACAGAGCAGGACACCAATTAGCAGGCCCAACAGTTGCCGCCAGGCTCTGTGACAGGATCTGCCCGGCCCTCCACACGATTTCCAGTCCAGCTTGCAAAGGACAGGGGGCTCTACCAAAACCCTCCTTGGCTGTTTCCCTGGACCGGGGGCTGCGCAATGTGGATGCACCGGATACACCCAAAGTGGCCCTTTCACGTTCGCCCTCTTGAAGGAGAGGATTGGTAGATCAGGGCTGAACTGTGGGGTCCTCGGCGCTGGCCGTACCTGGGGGGCGGCTTTTCCATCCTCGTGTGGAGGAGGAGGAGGAGGAGGAGATGGGAAGCCTGGGGGAGCAGATCTCTTGCGAAGGGTCCAATTCCGCAGCTGGCTTGCCAAACTGCTGATCCGCCATCCAGTCCAGCTCTTCTTCATCCGCCAGCAAAGAAGCCTTCATGATCTGCAAAGACGACATGGAATCTAGATTGCCAGGGCTGGGAGGGACCTCGGAGGTCTTCTAGTCCATCCCCCTTATATCATCCCACCCTGCTATTAACTCGGGGGGGGGGGGTTCTCTTCCTCATAAATCGGTGGCTGGCTTAACTGTTAAGGCGGCGTCAGGTCAAGCATTCTAATTTTTTTCCCGGGTCAAAGCCAAAAGGGAAAGGCGCCCCCTACCTGCGTGTGAAGGAATCCCACTTCTCGGGTGGGAAATCGAAGCTGCTTGGAGCACCTGGTGGAGAACTCACCTGCAGCGTGTGAGGGTTGATGTCCAGGGAGGAGGCAATGTGGGTCGAGGCCGGCACCGGCTCCTGCTCTTCCGCCAGATTCTCTTCCGCCCCAGAATCTGGGAGCAGCTCTTGCGTGATGTCTGCCATGTCACTGTCGAATTCGACCTCCTTCCCCAGGTGGTCAGCCTCAGGGCTCTGCGAGAGCCAGGAGAGAAGGGAACCTCGGTTAATTTCCCTTGTTCTGTGAACACCCTGGCACGCATGAAGCCTGGGATTTCGATGCCCCCTCTCAAAAGAAAATATGCATGTATGTATTCTGAACCGTGGTGGTGCAGTGGTCAGAGCAGGGGTCTCCAACCTGGGCCACTTGAAGACGGGTGGATTTCCACTCCCAGCTTTGCTGGCTGAGGAACTCTGGGAATTGAAGTCCACCCGTCTTCAAGTGGCCCAGATTGGAGACCCCTGGGTTGGATGTTCTCTTGGCCAGCTCTGGTTGGCTGGAATCACTGGTCCCGGGGGGGGGGGGGGGAGGGAGGGGTGGGCTGGGGGCAAACCTACACTTTTTATTTCTGTCTCTACCAAGCGCCATAAATTTCAGAGCTGGCTTGACTTTACTGCAACCAACATCTCTCCTAACGGAACCCTTTGCTTCAACCAAATGGGGCCAAAGGCTTTCCTTCCCTAAAGGTCTGGGAGTCACCTTCGTTCACCTGAATTTCAAGACCCTGTTCAGGTGACGAGAGTGTGGGAAAGCGGGTGAAGTTATCCCAACAGTGCACGTGTTGCTCCTTTGACAGAAGATGCTGGCTGTGGCAGACTATTCCCTGGTCCTGCCTCCACTCTCCGGGGTGGCAACCACAGCCAAAGCCCTTCGGGGTGCAGAGGGGAAAAAGTGACAGCATCACCCATTTCCAATCTGTTTGTGTTGGCAGACTGCCCTAGGCAGGACCAAAATTTCAATCGGCACCAGGATTTTTCCTTTCCTACCTTGGAAGGAGCTACCAGCTTCCCAGCGGCAGCCATTTGCTGAGAGATCAGCTGGCCCGGCAGGGGCACCTGAGCAGTTTTTAACTTCTTGGCCTCCACTTTGGCGAGGCTCTCCTCGTTTTCCTCATCGGAATCCTGCAGGCCGTACTTTGAGAAGTGGGCCACCTGGATGGAGAGAAAAAAGCTGTGTTTTACAAAGGCAGGTTATTCTCCTGTGAAAACAATGTCCTGCCCGTCAATTTCTGATGAAGATTCAATAACAGCAAACAGTGATGTGTTTTTATTAGCACTTTCATTGCCATTACAGCAGTACTGATGGTGTTACCTAGCTGGGTCGTGAAGTGTCTGCAAGAAAACCCCCAAGGCCAGAGACCCCCAAGGACCCCACAGTCCTCCTCCTGCTGCCATCTCTTTGCAAACCTCACTTTCTTCAAGGCCCCCAAAGAATATCTTTTCCAATGTTACCGAGGCTCTTCTCCCACCTGTTCCTTACGATGTCTAAAAAGAAGGGGGGCTCCGGCTGCCCCCCCAGCACGCGCTCCCATTTCATCCGTCGGAAGAAGGGGTTACCTTGAATACCCATGAACCGGTTTCGGGGCGGTACTCCTTAAACTGGGCTCCCTGTTTCCGAGAGACGGCCTCCAGCCGGCCTTCGTAGTTCATTTCTGTCAGCCGTTCTGGGCTCTTGATCAAGCAGCGCGAGGTTTTGTCCGTGGGCCAAACTCCGTCCAGGGTGACTTCGGCTCGCCTGCTCAGTAGGGGAAGTTGGAGGAGGGTTGAGACACCTAAGAGGGGTGTGTGTGGAGACACCTAAGAGAGGGGTGTGTGTGTGTGTGTGTGTGTGTGTGTGTGTGTGTGTACACACAGCAGTGCAGCCTCTGCTACTGAACAGGAGATAAGAGTGGGGTACAATAGTCTTTATCAGAATAACAGGCATCCTTGGGTCCCATATCTTAACCCTCCCCAGGTTAATGTATTAAGAGAAAACTTCACCTCCGCCCCATTATACAGGTAATCCTCAAATTAGGACAACTGATCAAAAATCTATGTTGCTAAGCATAAGTGAGCTTTGCCCCCATTTTATGGCCTTTCTTGCCATGGTTGTTAAGTGAATCACTGCAGTTGTTGAGTTAGTTAACACGGTGCAAATAATGGTCATCGATTCAATTTTTGCAGTTCTGTGGTTAACTTTGAATGGTTACTAAATGAACTGTGGCTGGGGACCATGTGGACATTGCTTCCTTCATTAGCTATCTGTTCATTTTAATATTAATGTGTTTTATATTGTCATTTTTAATCTTGCTGTAAGCCACCTAGAGCTGCTTGGCTGTGAGCTAGGCGGCATATAAATGGAATGAAGTGAATATGTAAGGAGCCCCCCCTCGTGCCCCCCCTGAGCATCACCTGTTCAAGCCCTCCCCGATGGGGGGCTTCAATTCGTCGTCTGGGTAGACAATGACCTCTTTCCGGCGGACGTGCACAATCTCATCCAGGTTCAGGTTGGTCAGATTGACCTCGCCCTCGAAGTAGATGGAGCCATAGCCTAAGGAGAACAGAGGAGCCCACAGTTAACTGGCCACGTAGCGAAGATTCTCAACAAGCATCAAGGGCTGGGCACAAAATGGAGAAGAGCAGGCAGAGTTGGCAGGAGGGCGGAGTGAAACGGGTCATCAGTTTGGAATCGCCGTGTTGCCACAAGGGATCCAAGCCAGCCCTCCCTCCACCCGTGAATTCCACTGAACTTCATCCAGAGCCAATTTGTGCTGTTAGTTGACCAGATTTTTCTGTATAGGCTTGGATAAACATTGCCCCATTTTATGAACTTTTTGCCATAGTTGTTAAGGGAATCACTGCAGTTGTTAGATTAGCAACATGGTTGTTAAAAGGGAATCTGGCTCACTGCAACCGTCATAAATATGAGTCAGTTGCCAAGCTTCTGGAGTTTCATCACATGACCCTGGGATACTGCAATGGCCGTAAGTGTGAAAAACAGTCCTAAGTCCCTTTTTTCAGTGCCATTGTAACTTTGAACGGTCACTAAACGAACTGCTGTAAAGCGAGGATTGCCTGTCCTTTAGAAAGCTAAGAAGTCTGTACGGCTGAGCCCGAGGAACAGGGATGACCCTGGCAGCAGAAGTAATTCCTCTCACCTTTGCGGCCGACCGTGAAGTCCATCACGATGCATTCTCCTGTGTCACTGGTCATTCTGGCTAGCTCCTCCAGGGAGGGGATGGTGTAGTAGCCCACACGGGTCAGGACAATTCCTGGAAAAATCAAAATCCGAGTGAGGGAGGGTCCCCCGCAAAACCACACACAGCAAGGCAGTCTCTGAGCACGTTAGCAAAACATGGGACATGCCTGTTAGGCAGAGATGGAGGACACATATAACACACCCGCCAATGGCGACACAGCACATTTTGGGTGCAGGCCAGTGCTCAGCAACACCTGACAACTACTATTCTCCAATGCTCTGAAAAAGAGTTTGTTTTACTCCCATTCCATGGTGGTCATCTTTTGAGATGACCACAACTGTGTTTTTTAAAAATAAATATGTAATTCTTTCCATGTAACAATGCCATCAAAAGCTGATACCAGCCAGAGCACAGAACCACTCGAGGTAGTAGCGTAAGAGCAGAAGACTGTGGAGGAGCCTGGCTCAGAGAATTGGCAAGAGTTGGATGTGACAATGGACATCGTCATCAAATGTAATAAATATGTAAAGAACTCGTTCTCTTTTGTTGGGGTCTGTGTGTGTGTGTGAGAGAGAGAGAGAGAGGGAGAGGGAGGGAGAGAAAGAGAGGGTTAGTTCGTTAGTTTTTAAAGGAAGATCTGAAATTTCACCATTTGGTCTTTTTGGAAGAGGCGCACAAATACCCGAGGGCTGCAGAGATTTGAGCCATGAATTGCAACTTTTAGAACCCCAGCGTAGTGCTTTGAGCACCATCCAAACAATGGCAGAGTCCCATGGGAAGGCAAGGCCAATGACTGCTTCCCAGAAAGCCATTCTTTCTATCCCAATAAGCACCAGGCTAGAAACTGGGAGCCGGTGAGTTCTAGTCCCGCCTGAGTCATGAAAACTGACTGAGAGCCTTTGGGTCACTGGGAGAATGGAAGTTCTAGTCTCTTCTTAAGTGTGAAAGCCAACTGGGTGACTCTGGACCAATCGCCGACTCAGGCACGAAAGCTGGTGGACAATCTTGGGCCAATCATCCTCTCAGCCCAACTCACTCCACAGCATTATTGTTGTGAGGAAAATAAGAGGAAGAAGTCGTATTAAATACGTTACTCTGCTTTGAATTGAGAAAAAGAGGGAGAAAGAGAAAGGCAGGATAAAAATAAAACAAAATAAGAAATGCTCCAGCTGACATCCAGCCGACTCCTGCAAGAACTTTGACCTCACCTGCCGGATGGGTGGAATGGAGCTGGTCTTCGCTCTCCTTCTCCTGGTCCTCCTGGAGGGACTCCTCGTGGTAGGAAGCATCCTCCAGGCTGTTCTCCAGCCCGTTCCGCAGTGCCGGCCGAACGTTCAGGGCCAGGAGGGTGTCGTCCACACTGTTGTGGTGGTGCTTATGCAGGGCGTTCTCGGGAGTCTGGGGGAGGGGCTTGGCAATGGCGTTGGCTAAGAACCTGGACATTTCCCGGGAGTAGCTCTCGTCTTCCTGCTCCTCGTCCTGCCTGTGGTTCTCACTCAACGACCTGAAGAGGGGACTCGGTCAAAGAAAGGCAAGCAGGCAGGCAGGCAGAAGCCACTGTTTCTAAGCTGCTCTGCCGTGAGGAAGAGAATGGATTTTGCTGGCCTGGGTATTCGGCCTCGGACAAGGCCTCTGGGACAGGGTGGCATATCTAGAGAGTAAGCCAGGCTGTTCCCCCTTGGCAACTTTTAAGACCACTCCCAGAATTCCCCAGCCAGCTATGGTGGGTGGATCGGTGGATTTCCACTCCCAGAAGACCTGTGGACTCCAATCCCTAGAATTCTGGGAGCTGAAGTCCACAGGCCTTAAAGTTGCCCAAGTTGGATACCCGTGGTGTAGATTTCATCTGCCTAAGTGAGGAAGTGGTGTGAGCTGCCTTTCCAGCCCCTTTGCCCTGGAGAACATACACTCCCCAGTTCAGAGTTATCTCTTGCAATGGCTGTGATGCTCTGAGCCCATTCAACCCAGCCACAGCGGAGAATCTCCAGAACGGAGGCCACAGGCTCAGGATCAGCAGGCTTCCAGTAGAACCCTGGCTGCAATTCCTCCTGCGAAGGAGCTCAGGCGGGCACGCCTTGCCCTTATTTATTTATTTATTTAATTAATTGGGGGGTAGGATTGGGTTTTGCATTGGGGTTCATTTCTGCAAACCACCTGAATGAGTGAGCCAGCCATACAGCAAAATAACTACAGCAATAGCACTTAGACTTATAATAGATGCTCCACAGTGCTTTGCAGCCCCTTCTAAGCGGTTTGTAGAGTCAGCCTCTGGCCCTCAACAATCTGGGTCCTCCTTTTAACCCACCTTGGAAGGAGGGAAGGCCGAGTCAACCTTGAGCTGGTCAGGATCAAACTCTAGATGGTGGCCAGAGTCAGCCTGCAATGCTGCGTTCTAACCACTGCGTCCCCACAGTTCTTCATACATTCAAAATATATATTTTCTTAACAAATAAATCACCCACCTCCCTCCCAGAGGGGCTCTTGGCCGGCATATAAATAAAATATTAAAACAGTGTTTCTGAACCTTGGTGGCTGTAAGATGGGTGGACTTCAACTCCCAGAATTCCCCAGCTAGCCATGCTGCCTGAAGAATTCTGGGAGTTGAAGTCCACCCATCATAGAGCCATTGAGGTTGAGAGACACTGCATTAAAGCATAAAAGTTAGATATATAAAAGTTAAAATAAGAGGCAAATTCAACATGAAAGGGATTTAAAAGGCGGGGCGAAACCCTTCAGGGTGCTAATGAACCCCACATGGTGCTCCTCTGGGCTCCCCAGAACCACCTCTTAACCCACCTTTTTTCCAGAAGGCCCAGAGGGGAGGGGTCTGGGCAGAAGGCTATTCCACAGGGCAGGGGAAACGGCAGAGGGGAGCCTCTTCCTGGGCCCCACCACTCAGAATTCTTCTTTAACTGGGGGGGGGGAGGGGGGGCTGCAACACGCCTTCCGTGCCTGACGGGCGGGATGGACTGAGGTGATGGGGATGATAAGGCGGTTCCCGTAGGCAGCCTGACCCCACCCAGCAGCCGTTCGCCCAGTAGCAACCATCCGGAAGAGGCAGCACTCAGCCTGAAATTCAGGCACAGCACTTCCAACTTCATAGCTAGGAGGACAGCAAATGGCTCCACTGCAGCTGGAGCTGTTTTTAACGACTGACCTCTGCCAGTGGCCTAAAGGAACCGGGCAGAGATTGGGGGGGAGGGGCAGACGTACCGATCCCCGTTCTCAGGATAGACGGAAGGCGAGGCAAGGTCATCCACTTCAGCGCTGGTGGGGGAGAAGAGGCTGCTGCCGTTGAGGTTCTTCAGAACCAGCTTCTTAATACTCTTCCTGGGGGGGGGGGAGGGGGGGGGAGAGAAAAATACCGGCACCCCGTGATATTCTGATGCTGAGAAGCCAAAGCAGGGAATAGCTCCCAGGTAAGAGTCCGGCCTCCCCCATGCACTCAATTCCAGCCAAGGTCCCCGCTGTGGTGGTCCTGTTTTGGCAGGAGGCCTAAAGGAGGAGGAAGTCCTGATGCAGAGGAGAACATTCGTAGCTCAGGGCTGAACGGTGGGGGCCTCGGTGCTCTCTGAGCTGGGCTGACATCAAGGCTAGAAGGATAAGGGGTTTGCAGGGAGGAGGAGGAGGAGGAGGGTCCTTGGTGCTCTCTGAGCTGGGTTGTTTTCTGGCAGATCATTTCATGACCCAACTAGGGAACATCACCAGGGCTAGTTGGAGGGGGAGGGAAGAGTTTGTGGAGAGGAGGCAGAAGAAAGGACGACTAGGCAGTCCATGTTGCGGTCTGAGCTGGTGGTTTCCTTGCAGATGTTTCACGACTCCGCTAGGTCATCTCCTCCCTGCTGAGGATGTCCCCTCGTTGGGTCATGAAATGTCTCCAGCTCAGAGAGCACCAGGGACTCCACAGTAGTGGTGCTGCTGTTGCTGCCCCTCCTTCCCTCTCCTCTCCACAACCCCCCTCCCTTCCAGCACTGATGATGTTACCTAGTTGGGTCACGAAACATCTGCTCAGAGAGCACCAAGGACTCCACAGAGAAGAAAGTCATCAATTCCTCGCTTCTAATTTCATGTTGCTTATTCTGAGCATCAGATTATACATAGGAAAAAAACCCTCCGTACCAGCTCAACTTCAGCTCAGCTTCAGATCTTGCCAGGGCACCTCGAGAACTGCCGTTCAATAAGGGAAGGATTACAAAACAGCCCAGGAGCCTCTCAACCTCCCATCCGCCAGGGATTCCTATAAACCCGGAAGGACAGTTACAATGGCTGTCCTGGGATCAGCCGTGAAGGCTAAGAAAAGTTATTGAGTGAAGTCGAAGAAATTGCCTAGGCATTAATACAGGGGCCTCCAAACTCGGCAGCTTTAAGGCTGGTGGACTTCCACTCCCAGAATTCCTCCTCCAGTCACGTTAGCTCAGGGATTCTGGGAGTGGAAGTCCACCAGTCTTAAACTGGCCAAGTTTGAAGGCCCTTGCTCTGATACCTAGGATCCAAAGCCAGACTGTTTAGGGCAATCTCAGCCTGTAACAGGGGTCTCCAACCCTGGCAGCTTTAAGACCTGCAGCACTTCAACTCCCAGAATTCCCCAGCCAACTATGCTGGGTAGGGAATTCTGGGAGTTGGTCCCCCAAGTTGTAACATTGCCAAAGCTGGAGACCTCTGACCTAACACGACCCTGAAGGTGGATGCAAGGAGACCTGCTACTAACTTGGGCATGAAGGCCCCGTTGGTCAGAGAAGGCTCATCGTCGTCCAGACCGTCAAAGAGGTGGGATTTGGAGGAGCCGCCTGTCTGCAAAGCTTTGGGGCGCACGCGGGTTGCCGGGCGGGGAGTCAGTTTGTAATGGGTCGGGGTAGTCAGCGCTTTCTGGGCCGCTGGGTTGGTTGGCTTCAGCCTCTGGGAAGAAAGGAACAAGCATCACATGTGGAGCTGACCGTCTGCTCTCACTCAGGGTGGATTGTTCCCGCTGGCTGGGCCTGAGTGACGCTGGAAAGGCCTGTTCAGAGTTTTAAACAATTGACTTTAAGCAGTTCACTCTCTCCACAAGTGAAGCCACTGCTCCCTTCTGATGTGTTATCTGCCTGCCGAATCATCTGTCACCTAACATCTATCAATCCATTTATCTACTGTCAGTTATCCATCAATCATCTATCACCTACCTATCTAGCTGTCATCTAGCTGGCTAGCTATTATCTACCCACTTACCAATCATCTATCGTCTGTCTCTCCGTCCATCCATCCATCCACCTCATCCCTCCTTCCCTATCTATCTACCATATCTGTATTATCTATATTATCTACCTATCTACCAACCACACCTAACTGTCCATCTATTTTATCTATCTACCCACTTACCCATCTCCCTCTCTTGGGGTGCTGGGGCAGTTCAAAAATGTGTGAAATCAATACAAGAAATACATTCGTGGTGTTACCTTCAGCCATGTTTGGCTACCTGCCGTAATGATGGCCAGCAGGAAAGGCCTGGGGCCGTCCCTCTGTGTGTGTGTGTGTGTGTGTGTGTGAAGACTACGGAGTGCCAGAGCTCCCTCCCCTTGAGTGGGGTCCTGGTTCTGTCCCAGCCACCTTTCCAGAGATAATGCCCACTCCACCGTCCCTTGCCTTACCTCCTCCTTCTTCTTTGGGTCAGACATGGGGTTCCGGAAGAGAGGTGAGTCCCCAAAGGGCGAGTAGGTCAAGCTGTTGAGGTGCTGCTGCAGGACGGCCTGCTGGGCCGCAGAAACGCTGGGGTCTGTCAGAGCTGAAGGGGAAAAGAAGGCAAGGATGAGCCCACCGGAGGCCGCTCAACAGGATGGGGCAAAGGCAGCCTCCTCTGACAGCTGGCAGAGACTGACAGTGTGGGGGGGGGGGGGCGGGGGGAATAAAACAGCTGGCAGTCCACTTCCAGAGGAGGTGGGGAGGTTGCCCTACTGGGCCATGAGCAACTTACCCACAGCAGGCTGTGGGGCTCCGAAGCCCAGCGTGGCAGTTGAGGTGTTAAATCCAGGGGCACCAAAGGCTCCCGTCCCGAGTGTGCCCCCCAGCTTGGGCTGCGTGCTGCCAAAGAGTGAATTCTGCCCTGGATTAAGGGCTGTGGAAAGAGAAGGATGGAGGGAAAGAGGCTGTTATCAACCGCCAAGGCAGTCACGCCTTCCTAAGAAGCCCGGAGGGTCTTAAGATGCCCCTGGGAAATGTTTCTGCCGGCCAATGCTGGTTTGGTCAGACTTCTTTTGAAAAAGAGACGCCTGGCCACCTTTTCTATGGAGTTATATCCATGGTATAGCCACCGGTGGTGCAGTGGTTCAAATGCAGAATATTGCAGGCTGACTGTGCCCACGGCCTGGAGTTCGATCCTGACATGCTCAAGGTGGACTCGGCCTTCCCTCCTTCCGAGGTGGGTCAAATGAGGATCCCAGCTGTTGCGGGTAAGATGCAAATAATGCTTTGGACATTCCAAACCTCCCAGAGAGTGACGGAAAGCCCTACGGAGCGGTATAGAAGTCCAACTGCTTCTCCTCCTTTTGCCTCACTCGCTGTGGCTGACCATGCAGTCAACCCCACAGGAAGGCCAAAAACTGCTTTGATTCGGTTCGGCTCTAATAACACAATCTGGCAAGTCCAACTGTTCTGCCGTTGTTCCTCCTCCTCCTATCTCAGAAAATTAGGGCCTGTTTCCATTATCTGGACCTTCTGGACTTAAATTGTTGCAACCCCTTTCACCTCCTCAGCGGTGGTTCTTCCACACCTCCACCCAGGTCCTCTTTCTGCCTGTGTCGATTCACTGACAGAGCTGGCTGGGAGAGCCAGGGGTGGGATGGGGTGGGTGGTCTTTTATAATCCCCACAGCTACATCTATGGGGCTGCCAGCTAAGTGCTAAGACACCATTCCTGGCAAGGAATCCACCCCAACGGGATTGTAATTGGCTTCAAATCACCTGTTGATTCTGCTGAAGACTGTTTTTGGTTTTTAACCTTCCAGTTTCAGTAAAATGGAACAAAATGAGAACCAAAAGAATCTGTGGAGATTCTCCGTCATCCAGGCCCTGGTTGTCCCAAAAGTGCTTTTTCAAGAGGCAACTGGATATTTCTTACATTTTGCCTTGAAGACATTTCACTTCTCATTCAAGAAGCTGCTTCAGTTCTGATTGAACGGTGAAGCATGGAAAGGTCATGTTCCTTGCAGTCCTCTGGTTGTTAGTGCTCTCTCTGAGAGTTGCTGAGGTCAGTTGGAGGTTTATCCCTGCTCTCAGGGTCACCTCGTTCACCTGCTTGGGGTTTCAAAGAGGCCTCTTCTGCAGGAAGGTTGAACCACACTCTCTCCACAGAGGGAGGGGTACCACACACCCCATCTCTTTTTTTAAAACACAGGCCTTTCAGCAGGCCCAGAAAGGCTCCGCATCCGTTTGCACTCTGATTCAGGGGACCTCGAGGCCAAAGCCTCCAAGTGGCCTCAATGGCTCTCAGAGAGAGAGAGAGAGTGCTAAAGACCAGAGGACTGCAAGGAGTATAAATCCTTCCATTCCCCACCATTTAGGGAGAGCTGAAGAACCTTCTTGGATGAGAAGTGAAAGGCCTGAAGGAAAAGCAAAGATAATCCAGTTGCCTTTTGAAAAAGCACTTTGGGGGCAACTGGAACAAATGTGTAATAATTAGTAGTAATAATAGATGAAGAAGCTGATGGTGGAGAAAAAAAAACTGGGATGGTCTGAGGCTACCAATGCTTTGCTCAGTGAATCTCTATGGCGCCCCAATTCCTGGCTGAACTTTCTAGAAGGAACGAAGGTTAAACACGCCCAATCTTACCTGTCCCAAATCCTGCCCCGAGGCCTGGACCCAGAGCCCCGGTTGCAGGCTTGTTTCCAAAGAGGCTGTTTCCTGTGGCATTTGTATTGAACCCTAGGAGAGAAGGAGGGTTGGTGGCTTTCCCTGGGCTCCGACCAGGACGTCTGCTGGTGTCCTGGGCCGCCACGGGCAGGAGGAACCCAGCCAAGTCTTCTTCAGAAGGCACAACTGAGGCCACGCAGGTCTGCACCTGGCCGGCCCCCCAAGGACACGGCTGGCCTCCAGGGCCATTTCCAATACCATGAAAGGGGAAACCGTTAAATATCCGACAAGGAAATGACAGGTCGTTCTGTCATACGACCACAAAGAGACACAGTTAAGTGAGTTTTGCCCCATTTTACAACTTTTCTTGCCACATTTGTTAAGTGAATCACTGGAGTTGTAAATTCAATAACAGGGACGTTAAGTGGCTTCTCCATTGACCTTGCTTGTCAGAAATAGGGGATGACGTGACCCTGGGGCACTGCAACCGTCATAAATGTGAGTCAGTTGCCAAGCACCTGAATTTTGATCACATAACCCTGGGGATGTTGCAATGGTCATAAATGTAACTTTTGTGTTTATATGTGTGTCTGTATGTATATGTTTATGGATGTATGTGTGTATACGTATACATATACATATATATATATATATTTGTTTTCTTAAGTTTTCGCGGGTACTTACATGTATGGCATTCAGCTTTGTTCGGGTATTTTCCCACGTCATTGTAGTTATGCTTTTAAAGTTGTAGCAACGTTTCAGCAGAATCTCATCTGCCATCATCAGGCTTCTGTATCGATACAGAACTACAGAACTACAATGACGTGGGGAAATACCCGAACAAAGCTGAATGCCATACATATATACGTGTGTGTGTGTGTACACATATATATTTATGACACACCCACACCGTGATCATGACTGCAATTTGGCAACTGATTCACCTTTATGGCTGTTTGTAGCACCCGGCAGTCATGCAACAACCAGTATTTTCATAATTTTTTTCCTGGTTTCTCGTGTTTACTTCCCGTTTTCAGCAAAAGCCCATCCTCTGGGTAAACAGGCTTGATGGCCCTGGCATTCACTGAATGACTGCCATAAAATGATTCCAGTGACTTCTGACCATTATTCAGAGTTCAATGATGGTCATAAGTGACCTGCAACTTACGATCTTTCTGTCTGTAACTTCAAGAAATAATATTTAAACCAGAATCCAATCCAAGATAAGTTCTATAACCTGCCCTAGCCTTTAGGAGTGCCACCTGCATCGCCCTAGCACGGAGAAGGTGGCGCAGGGAGGGCCTGGAATCCAAGCAGGAATCCCCTGGTCCTTGTGTTACCAATAACAAAAGCCCACAAGGCCCCTTTTCGCTGACTCTCAGATCCAGTTCCAGGAAAATCCACTCCAGACATACCAACGAGAGAGCGGCAACTGGCCCAACAGTCTGCCCACCCTTCCTGGCACAGGTAGCCCTCGATTTATGGACCACAACTGAGCCCATACATTTCTCTTGCTAAGGGAGGCATTTGTCTCAGTTTATGACTTTTCTTGACTCAGCTGTTAAGCAAATCCCTGCATGTGTTGAACTTGCTTGTCAGAAGGTTGCAAAAGGGGATCAGGTGTGACCCCGGGATGCTGCAACCATGAATATATAAAAAGGAGCCAGTTGCCAAGCACCCGAATTTTGATCACATGACCTGGGCAATGCTCATAATATATAAAAAAACCACCAATTGTAAGTCACCTTTTCTCAGTGCCGTTGTAACTTCAGTCACTCAACGAATTGTTGTAAGGCGAGGACTACCTTTTATATCGATAGATACCTGCCAAAATTCTTAGCAGCAGGAAGATTAAACAAGCTCATACTCCCAGGAGAGGAGGAGGAGATTAGCGAGTCACAGCCCCTATTTTCAACACACAGCTGGTAAGGCAAAAATGCTGCCTGAAATTCCAGATCAGACCATCCTTGGTGACCAGGGACTCAAGGGTGGGCCACTAGGACAGCTTTACGAGCTGTGGACCTCAACCCAGAATTCTGGAGCCAGCCTAGCTCGAAAAGTTGTCCTAGTGGCCCATCCCTGCCTCTGTGTTCTGAGTGGGGGAAATACACAAGAGACTGAAAGAGGTCCGGAGAACTCAGTTTCGCTGCTTACCAAAAAATCCAGTTGTCGTCCCAAACGAGGGTGCGCTGGTAGTCGTGGTGCCAAAGCCTCCGGTCTTGTTACTAAAGAGAGACTGGACACCTCAAAAATAAGACCGTTGTGCAACTTTTACAAATGCAAGCCCCCCAGAAAAAGCATCTCTCTCTCTCTCTCTTTTTTGCAATTTGTGGCGACATGCAATCAGGAAAGGACGGCAGCCAGGCCAGACTGCCGCTGCCCTTTCCTTCTGACCCAAAACTCCCTGCCCAAGACTAGAGGAAGGAAGAGACAAGGTCTAGTTTTGGGCCAGCGAAGGCCCAAAAGAAGTGCCCTTTGCACGCACGCACACACACACACACACACGAGGCAAGCAATGCAGGGGGCTGTGCAGTCTTGTCCTAGCTGGGATTCTAGTCCTCATTTGTTTACTGCTGCTTCTTAAAACTCACAAGGGAATTGCGGACAAGGATACTTCCCGCCATAAGAGCTGAGGGGAGGGGCCTTTGGCTAACCTGGATCACTTTTACAGGTGACTCTACTAGGAAATAAATATCCACCTGCCTGCAAAGCTTCATTTTTTGCCCGAGAACCGCAGCCTCCAGAACACTAAAAGGTCAACCCACGTACCGAGCCACCAACACCGAAGCCGGTGTTGGGCTGCCCAAAGAGTCCGGTTCCTGTTCCAAACGCAGCTGCTGTGTTGGTATTGGCTGTTGTGCCAAAAAGGCCTCCCGTCTGTGTGGGCTGGGCAGCTCCAAACAAGCCCTGGGAAGGACAGGCAACGTTGAGGCAGAGCTCCTTTGCAAAGGACCCCAAAAGCAGGGAAGAGAGACCAGGAAACACGCCCCCCCCCCCCAATACACACACACAGAAACCCACTCTGCTGGGGCTTGAGGTGATCCAGCTGAACTGGGCAGGAGCTGAACTAAAGAAGAACTTATGGAGTAACAAGAGTTGGGAGGGATTGTGGAGGTCTTCTAGTCCACCCTCTCCTGCTTAAGCAGGAGACTTTATAACATTTCAGACAAATGGTTGTCCAACCACTCAGGGTTGAACTGTGAGGGTCCTTGGTGCTCTCTGGGCTTCTTACAGACGTTTCATGATCTAACTAGGGAACGTCATCAGGGTTAACAGGGGATGGGGTTTGTGGAGACGAGAAGGACAATGACTGTGGGTTGCTCTCTGAGCTTGATGGCTTTTTTGAAGACATTTTAGAACCAAACTAGGGAACATCCTCAGTACTGATGAAGTTAGGATAGAGAATAGAATTAGAATAGAGAATAGAATTGGAATAGGGAATTGAATAGAAAATAGATTATAGAGAAGAGAAGAGAAGAGAACAACTTTATTGTCACTTTGAATGTAGACTAATCGGCATAGATTCAAATGAAATTTCATTGCTTGCAGCTCTCAAATGGTCCCCCTCCAATATAAACTACATAAACATGACAAAATAAATACACATACATTCATTCATCCAAAATTATGCATACACCCACCCATGTTATATGACACAGATAAGCAACCCTGTCCAGTCCATGAACATGGCAAGAAAAGCAAACTGTGCCAAGTTTACCAAGCGGATGGCACAGGGAACAAGGCTGTTCCAGAACCTGGTAGTCCTGCTAGAAATACTTCAAACGTTCCCTAGTTAGGTCATGAAACGCTGGCAAGAAAACCACCAGGTTCAGAGAGCACCAAGGACCCCCAAAATTCAATCCTGAGCTACAAATATTCTCGCCTATCGGTCCCTACCAGCTATCCCATGGCCGAGTGCTAACAGGAAGGTCTGAACTATTCTTCAAGAGTTCAATGAAAGAGGTGGCAAGAGTATCCCAGAAGTCACCGTGCCCCCCTTAGAGCTTTCCAGAAGGCGACCCTCCTTACCATCGTGTTTGTGTTGGGCTGTCCGAGGGTGCTGGTGTTGGTGAACGAGAAGCCCGTGTTCGGGGCTGTGGTGGGCTGACCAAAAGGTTTATTGAAGAGGCTGGGCGTAGGCTGAGTCGAACCAAAGAGACCTCCGGTTCCTGTGCCAAAACCAGTGGTACCTGCAACACAGAGATGACACCTCTTACTGCTTTTTGCAATCCACTCCTGGAACCAGCTGGGGGGGGGGGGTTCAAAGCACCCAGAAGGTGTGGGCTCCAAGCAGCAGTGCCACTGGCTTGCCTCCCCTTTGCTTTGGAACTTCTGCCTGAAGAAATTATCTGGTGGTTTGGGACGACCCAGGACCAATACAGTGATAGGCAGATACCCTTCATGTAGGGAGAGGTTTCCCAACCTTGGCCGCTTTTAAGACAGGGTGGACTTCAACACTGCTGGCTGGGGAATTCTGGGAGCTGAAGTCCACCTTCAAGTGGACTTAAAGTGGCCAAGGTCGGGAAACCCTGCAGACCAAAGACTGTAGCAACAGCACTAAAGTAGATAGCATTTTTTTAAAAACCAGCTTGGCCACAGCAAGACAGTCCAGGGATACTTACTGGTTCCAAATGGTGTTTTATTTGCCCCGTACGAAAATCCTGTGTTGGTGGTGGAGGAGCCGAAGAGTCCTGTGGCCGTGCTGGATGTAGCAGTGGACGATCCAAACAAGCCCGGCGTGGCTCCAGCTCCCACTGGGTTGGTGGGGCCTTTCCTGTTGGCCTGATAGTCTTCCAGACGGAGCTCCTGAAGAAGAAAGGAGCACGCAGAGGGTCACCTTCCCCAGACTCTGACCTTCCAAAAGCAGGAGAGGCAGCCTTTAAATGGCCAGGGGTGGGTTCTGAAAAGGAGAGTGGGGGGATGCTGCTCTCAAAGGGCTCCCAACTCTTCTGGCTGTTCTGACCCTGGGTGAAGAAGGTACAGCTAAGCTAGAACGGGGTTGAAAAGTTGTGTGACTCCCTCCAGCTGGGCTTTATTCTAGCAGAACGCAGAATACCAGAATTGGAAAGGGCTTTGAAGGTCTTCTAGTCCAAACCCCTGCTTGAGCAAGAGACCCTATAGCATTTCAGACAAGTGGCTGTGCAGTCTCCCCTGGAAAACCTCCAGCGATGAGGCTCCCAGAACTCTGAAGGCAAATCATTCCATTGATTAATTGTTCTCACGGTCAGGAAATTCCCCCCAAGTTCTAGGCTGCTTCTCCCTTTGATTCAGCTTCCACCCACTGCTACTCGTCCAGCCTTCTGCGGCCTTGGAGGAGAGGCCGATCCCCTCCTCTTCTCTGTGGCCACTCAGGGCCTACAACCCACACTGACCTCTAGCGATTTGCTTTCATACTCCTTCATAGCAGTGATGCACTGATGCTTGGTGCTGATGTTGGTGCTGACGCCAGACTTGACCATGGTGTCCGTACCAGTTGGTGCCTGGAAGAGAAATGACAAATGCAAATCTTCACTGAAAATGCAAGGAGCCATGCACTGGTGGTGAGTTGTGGTCTTGCAAGTGGCCTCCAAGGCCTGAAGGTCTTGACCCAAGACCCAGGAAACCCTGCTAGGGTACCAGTGAGCCTGCAGGCCTAGGTTGCCTTTCTGAGGGTCACTGCATGTGCTCTCTGGATGCCCCTTGCCTTGCTCTGCAGGGTAGGTCACACCCTCTCCTTGCTGACGGCCACGCTCCGAGTTCTGCCTTTCCTACCTGGAAGGCAGCCTTCATGGTTCTGCTTCTGTCTGCTGCTGTCCTTTCAGACGGAATGTGAGCAGGAAAGCCCCACCTCCCCCCTCGGCAGAGGCCCAAGACCCCCCTTTTAGGCGATCTCGCCATCTTCTACTTCATCAACTGCTACAGAACCCTCAAGGTTGGCGGTTCCATCCACCCCTTAAAGGGCCCTCTGCCCTACCTAAAGCAACGCTGATGGAGCACCCTCCCTTCCTCCTTCTCCCCAGAGGCCGAGGCAGAATATTGGGGAGCGGGGGGAGAATATGGCCCTGGACAGGGCAATCTGCTCTGGCTGGCAGCCGCTTTCCAAGGTCTTACTCAGTGAACTGCCTCGCATCCTTGGCTTGGTCTGAGGTTTGATTTGATCATTTCTATACGCAAAGCCCCTTCTGTGACCGTGCCAGGCCTCAAGAGAGGAGCAGCATCAGTAGAAGGGAATATCTGAAGCTCCAGGGGCCTTTTGCTCTCTGAGATCGGTGGTTTTCTTGCAGAGGTTTCATTGCCCAACTAGGTAACAACATCAGTGCTAGAAATGGGCGAGGTTTGTTCTTTGTTTATATTCAGTGACTTGCCTCCTCGCCAGCCATCAACACCCAGCTAAGCAGAGATCTACATCAACATTAATACTAGACCAACAAAGCAGCAGCAAAAAAAACCCCAATCAGGGAATCACTGGAAAACTCCCAACACTGACCGGTCAGGCCATTAGTACATCAGCAGACAGCCAACCCCACACTTCCCCCACTGAGGTTACCCAGTTGGAACGCCTGCAAGAAAACCATCAGAAAGCACTAAGGACCCCACAGTTCTCCTCCACGCCACAAAACCCACCCTCTTCCAGCACTGATGAGGTTCCCTAATTCAGTCATGAAATGTCTGGAAGAAAACCACCAAGTTCAGAGATCACAGAGGACCCCACAATGAGAAGCACAGCTGTTATTCTCGGGCTCCCTTCTTCAAATAATTTACACACAAATAGAACTTTTTACAACGTTCAGTATTTGGTATTTTCCAGAGCAGCAAAATTAATCCAGATTCTCCAGCATACATTCCTGCAGGACATCTTGACGAGAACTTCATTACCCTAAATTAAATATTGTCATGCATGTCCTCCATATGGAAGGACAGGTGTCTGAGAGGGGATAGTCAGCCTTCCTGGGAATCGTGATAAATATGAAGTCTTCTTATTCTCTTATCTATGGCAGTGAATGACATCAAGGAGGGAAGGGAGGAAAGCTGAAATGCATTAAAAGGGCAGGTGGACAGGGCTTACGTTGAATTTAATCGTGGTGCCAGTAGGGACGGTGGAAAAGCTTGTAGACCCAAAAAGGGAGCCAGATGTGCCCCCAAATGGGTTGGAGGTTGTGTTTGTGGTGCCAAACAACCCTCCGCTGCTGGTGCTTGTCCCAAAATCTGAAAAAGAAAACAAATAAAAGCCATGTCCAAATGTATCAGAGATAAAAGTAATTTTTTTTACACAACTGAATGCCTGATAGAAAGCAGAGGGACCTTATAACATTTCAAATCAAGGAGAACTGGGTCAGAGATCAGCCTGAGCAGAGATGAATAAGCCCTCCCTTCCACCCACCACCAGAGATTAAAAGAGAGTCCGGGGCCTTTTATTCAGGGATGGGGGCAATTTCCCTACATATTTATCTGTGTGTGTGGGGGGAGAGGAATAAACAAGGATATACGTTCAATTTTGCGCAAGGGCTGTGATCTGCACACTCTCCAGAGTCCCTCAGTGAGACAAGTGGGCAGTTTCTAAATGTGATAAACAAATCCTTCCTAATTAATAAGGATATCAATGCGTGTTTTTCAAGCCCATCACTTCGCATCGCTATGAACTTTGTGAAAATAACACACGGAACCTGAAGGAATTGGGAAAACACTTCAGCATATGAACAAGGCGCCGACTTCAGCTGATACTTAACTAGCTCGATATCCATGCTTACGTGGTGGGGCTTTGTTTTGGGGAAGGAAAATAAAGGGGGGAAAATTGTGTCTCTGCCTACCAGCCTCCATTGATATTCATCTGGCTAGTGTCTTGTCAGTGTGTGAGAGAGTAGAGGGCTGTTTGGAAACTGAAAGAGTATTTGCTGTGTGAGCAAATAGGAGACAGCAAGGAGCCTGGGCGTGGCTTAGCTCAACTGTTCTGTATTAAAAGCTCCTTGGTGCTGCTGTGAAACTGAACCTCCTCTCCTCTGCTTGTGTTTTGCCTTTGGAAGAGACTTCTTCCCAGGTGGGGAGGGGGAGTGGAACTCCTTAGCATCAGAGCATGTTAATAATAATAATACAGGAAATACTCTAAATGCTCTGATGGTCATTTTCAAAAATCCTTTCTAGAAGCCAAGAGGAACATATGGGCTGAATTTCAAGTTTGTAGGCTTTATGGTTCTGGAGATTTTTGTGATGATGTGTGAGTGGCATTTCACTTATATATTTAGATAGTAGATAGATAGATAATAAATATATAGAAAAGAGAGAATTAAAACTTTGACAGAACAGCCGTATCCCTGCTGACAGTACTCCACTAAAGCTGGCCTTAAAAACAGGTTGTGAGCAGGTGGTTATTATTATTATTAGTCTTGCAGGACTATTTCTTCATGTTACACCTTTGATCAAGGTCAGGTTCTTTGACTGGTCTAACAGAGTCCTCCTTGCACCTGCTGGTCAACAGAGCACAAGCAGAATTAAAGGGACAGAGAATTCAGGAGGAGGCTGAACCGCCCTCGCGATGGGGATCAAAAGTAGGAAAGGAAGAGGATGGGACGTTTTACAATATTTCACTTGATATTTCTAACCGTGCTGATTTTGACTCCTTGACCGAACAGATTCTTCGGTTCATACACTGGTTCACCTATTTTTATTTTACTAGAGTAAGAAAACTGAGTTGGCTATCAGGATGTGGTGGCATCTGCAGCCAGAGTTGGGGTTGGGTTGGGTGAAGAGACTGGCCAGCCAGGAATCTTTGCAAGGGGGAAGACCTGGCCCCCCTCCCCTAAAATCCTCGGAGCCTTTATCTGGTTGTTCCCAAGGGAGCACAGCTAGTGGGGCGAGATACTTGTGAATAGGCAACGAGCAATAAAAAACAACCACTGCCTTCTCTGATCAGCCCAGGGGTTTGTTGTTCTCGTTCCTCGCGCCCAACACAAGCGCTGTGAACCTTAAAAGCCTCCATTTGCCAACAGCACCCATGGCTCCAAATCTCCTCCCTCAAAGGTGCTCAGGAGTGTCCGTCAGGATTTGGAAGAGCAGCTCTTTTGCTCAGTGCTGCAAAGCAGAAATGCCCCCCCCCGTCCCCCCCAAGCACATGGCATTTCCAAGCTCCTTCAGAGAAAGCCATACTCACTGCCAAAGCCGACCGGCTTGTTCTGGGCAAAGGCATTGCTCTGGTTTGAGAAGAGGCCTCCCCCTGTGCTGGCGGTCCCGAACAGGCTGCTGGAAGTTCCGGTGGACGTGCCAAAACCAAAACCGGTACTAGTGGACGATGTGGCCGGCTGGCTGAAAGTACTTGCCCCGAAGAGCCCTCCTGCAACCGGAAAGAAGCCCTCCCGGTCAGACACCCAAGAGGGGAAGGGGAATGCAGGGGGGACAACAAAAGGGGGGGGGAATCGGTGTACCTGGCTTGGTCTGAGTGCTACCGAAGAGCCCCCCGGCATTGTTATTGGACCCGAAGGCGGACGTCCCAAAGGCTCCTCCACTGGTCGTCCCAAAGCCAGTATCTGCAAAGCAGGGAGAGGGGTGGATTGGGGTGGGGAGCAAAAGGCTGTGCAGGCTCAGCGGCTGTCAGGGCCACAGCCGAGCGGCAGGAAGCCGAAACCACATTCAGGCCAGAGTGCAGGCTTTTCTTCAACTCACGCAGGGTGGGTTTGAAGTCCCCTCTTTCTGAACCCTGGGGCTCCAGGGAAGTGATCAATAACAAGTGCTTTGGATGGGAAAACATTTGGAGGGCTTACCCCATTTAAAAAACAAAAGGTTAAACCAGAAGCTTTTAACTCCGTTCCATCCTGCCTGTATTCACGTTATGCGCACAGTCCTCAAGGTGCGACCCCAACTGAGCCCAAAACTTCCGCTGCTAAGCAAGACAATTGGGAAGTGAGTTTTGTCCCGCCTTTACCACCTTTTGTGCCACAGTTGTTAAGTGAGTCACTGCAGTTGTTAAGTTAGTAATACAGCTATTAAGCGAAACTGGCTTCCCCGTTGATGTTGATTGTCAGAAGGTCCCAAAAGGGGATCATGTGACTCAGGGCACTGCGACTGTCATAAAATGTGAACCAGTTGCTGAACATGCAAATTTTTATCACAAGATCATGGAAATGCTTCAACGCTTGTAAGTGTGAAAAGTGGGCATACGTGACCTTTTTCTTCCAGTGCCGTAACTTCAAACGGTCACTAAACAAACTGTGGTGAATTGAGGACCACTTGTAAAGAAAATGTTCTACATTCCAAGTTAAGGCTGCCAAATAATGTTCTCCTCTATGTAGTTCACAAAGATAACACTCCATTAAAATTTAGAATAAGTTGTTTTAGCATTTCCATGGGAGAGGAGGCTAAACACAGAATTAAAACCTCAAACCATCATTCAGAGAGAGAATGACCCACCTGGGCCAAAATGTCCCTCCATCCTCAGTCACTTACTCTGTCCGAAAGTCGAAGTTGTCCCAAATCCCCCTGTGCTGCCGCCAAAAGGCGTTCCATAAGATTTATTAAACATGTTGAAGATATTTCAGTCTCTCAAAACCTAAAAAAGAAAAAACAATAACTTTAGACAAACTTACATTGTCTTAGGAGTCCCCACCCCCACCCCCACCAGTTAGTGATCCCTCTTGCCATCAATGGCCATAGAGTTTTGAGCTCATCCCATTTCAACTGGGGGCACTGTGCAAACCCTGGCTACATGGTTAGTTTATATTTTGGTGTATCTTTTGAACTCAGAAAATTGGGCCACATGAGAAAATGATGAATACATGTGAAGCAAGCTGGATTAAAAAAAAATGTTGGGCATCTTAAAGTGTAAGAGAAGAATGCTATTTGAGAGGACAAAACTGTTCAATCTTCATCTGGCTCAGATTCACAAAAGCCACAAAATAATGGACTGCTGGGAGTCTTGGAAATAATGATCATAGGGTACTATTATTAAAAATAAAAGGAATTGTTATAACATACATTGGTAGCCTCACATTGCAATAAACAAGGATGCACGTTCAATTTTGCAGCCACTAAGATTGTTGGATGAGAGAGACAAAAACAGCTGATTGATGCCTGAGAAACAGGCCCCTCCTCAGTCAACAAGAAAGCTGATTTACTACCAGCATGTCAAATACTTAGGGAGGGAGGGTTTGGAAGCAAAAGAAAACAACAGTCAACAACTTAATAGTCAGCCACCAACACCGCAATCAACATCTAAAAGACACACACACACACACACAACCAGGCACCATATAAATATTACACACAGCACAGCCCAAAGAACACATTCAGAGAAGTTCCTCAAGGATGGACTCCAGCATGAGTCCGAAAACTCTCTGGTCCTGGTGACTGATTCCGATTGGATGCCGAGCATTAAATTCATAAAGAAACGGCATACAAAGTATCTTTAGGGCAAAAGTATTTCCAGAATGTCCCAAATACTTCTCCTCTAGACTCAAGAGGGAAAGAGACCTATGTGCCAATCTCTTATGCTGTAAAATATTCTAGCTTATGATGATGCAAGCAGCTGTATGTCCCGTTTTCCTTAGTGCTGTCAACCTTCCCCTGCCATTCACAATGCTCCCTCAAAATCTCAGACAATCGTATTTCAAAGAACCTTTCCACGCACAGCGGGGCCACCCAGATGCTACGAGAAAATGCCTTTATAAGGCACAATGGAGTAGGCAGGGCTGGTTCTTCCCAGCCCAGATTAGACCATCAACCAAGCAATGGTCCAATTACAGCATGGAAATGCCGGCGTCTGTTCTAATCTCAGCGCAGGCAAGTCCAAAGAATTCAACTCCAACAGGCTGTTGACATCCAGTAAGAGTTTGCTGATGATTAGCAAGAATCAATTTGATTTACCCCCAAATTAATGCAATTAGTAACCAAATGTAACAAAACACTTTACTGCAAAATCCAAAGGTTGCTGATAAAATCTTTGGCCTTTTATATGTATTATCACTGTTAGAAAAGCTCAGTTTGATTATGTTTAGCCACCTGGCTAAACTTTTGAATTATTTAAGGCCACAGAATCACCATTAAGACAATCTCAATTTCCTTAGGGTTGCCTGGTAAGAATCTTTATTTCCATAGTGCTGTAAAGCACTATAAAGCGGTACATAAGTCTTAAGTGCTATTGCTATATTCCTTGCAGTCCTCTGGTTGTTAGCGCTCTCTCTGAGAGTCATTGAGGGCACTTGGAGATTTATCTGGTGCCCTCAGGGTCACCTTTCCAGGGTTTCAAAGAGGCCACCTACAGTAAGGTTGAACAGCCCTCTCCCTCAACAAGAGTTCAAAGGGACAGACATCAACTATCCGCTATTTATAACCCGGTCTTCCCAGCAGTTCCAAGAAAGTTCCACACCCACTTGCGCTTTGATCCGGGGGGCCCCCGAGAGCGTGGATAAACATCTAGGTGATTCTGGGGGAGAGTGTCACCATCCAGAGGGCTGCAAGCACTATAAATCCTTTCATCCTCCACCATCCAGTCAGAACCGAAGATGCTTCTTGGATGAGAAGGGAAAGTTCTTCAAGGGAAAAGCAAGTCCACTTGCCTTTGGGAAAAAGCACCTTCGGGATGGAGGAGAAGCTGGGAGGTTCTGCCACTTTCTGCAGGCCTTCCAACGGCTTCCAAGCTGGGGAACTACCTGGGGGACCACGACCATGGCAGGTCTGATTGGCATCTGGGGGCCTCCAACCTGGGCAACTTGAAGACTTGTGGACTTCAATTCCCAGAGTTCCTCAGCCAGCACAGCTTGGAGACCCCTCTGTTGGGGCAATTGAACAACCCAATTTAATTATTGAAAGTGACTAAAACTTATTCTAATGTCTGACACTCCCATTTCCGCCTGTCCCTCCTTTGGCCGCCTTTGCTTTCATGGTTCCCTTGCACCCTTTCTTTGGTGTCCGTGTGAAGCGATCACAGACGCCCACAGGGGTGGGGTGGAGGGGAGGTCCTGGCCTCCCCGGCCCGTTAACGCACGCGCAGCAGCCTCCTCGTTCCCCCCCTCCCCCCAACCCCGGCTGGCCGGGCCGCTGAGGTGGGTGAGCCGGACGGGCTGCCGGGAGCGCGGACTGAACGGCGCTCCCCCTCGACCCCGGTCCCACACGTGCGCACCCCTCGGCCGGCGGCCCCGCCCACTCGCCCCCCACCCCACATGAGAGGCGCGCGGCCCCTCCCTCCCCCCTCCCCTCCCCTCCGCCCCCAGGCCCCTCCCCTTCCTCACCACTTCTTCTCCTCCAGGCTGGGCCTCCCAAGGAGGGAGTAGCGTTCGGCTCAGGGCCCACGGCCCGGCCTAGCACTCGCTCGCTCGCAGGGGCGTCTCTTGCGACGGAGAGCCGGAGGGAGGCGGCGGCGGCGGCGGCGGCTCCGCCTCCACGATACTCGCCTCAGCCGCTCGAGGGGTCGCGACAGGGGGGTCGGCGGCGGCGACGAAAGTGCGTCATACACGCACGCTTGACGCTCTTCCGCGCGGGACGTCAGGGCGGCGAGGCTTCCGATTGGCCGCCCCGCGCTGCCTTTTCCCCGGAAGCTCCCCTTGGTTTTTTATTGCCCCGACGTCGGCGCCTCACGCTGGCTTCCTATTGGTTGAGTGCTAAACCCACCTCAAACGTCGCCCTGTCTCCAATCCGCCGCGCCGTCTTTCCAGACGTCCGTCGCCACAGAGCCCTGGGACGTGTCTATTGGCTGGGGAACCGAGAGCCCTGTTGCTGGGGGCTGAGGAGGGGGGAGTCTGGAGGGGGACGTCGCAGGGCGTCCCGTGAAGTGGGCGGGGCCTAAGCGGCCGTCGCGCGCTTGGTTCTCATAGCAGCCGCGAAGGCGGCGGAGGCGGACTATACTTCCCGGCATGCCCGGGCGGCGCCTGGGCGGGCGAGGCGGCCGGGAGTCGTAGTGCGGAGCCTGGCCGGCAGGTGAGCGGGATGTTGCAGGTGGCGCTGCCGCTGGAACGCGAGCGGGACGGGGCGCTGCTGCGGGTGCGCTTCACCACGCTGGCGGTGGGGACGGTGTGCTGCCCGCTGGGCGGCTTCCTCTTCTGCCTGGCCTGGGCGCTGCTCTTCCACTTCCAGGAGGCCACGGCCACGCACTGCGGCGTAAGTCCAGCCGGGGGGGGCGAGGGGAGGGGAGGGCGACCCCGCCCCCGGCTGAGCCCCTCACCCCCCCACCCCCCCAGGTGCCGAACTACCTGCCTTCGCTGAGCGCCGCCATCGGGGCCTCCGCGCCCGAGCGCTACGTGTGGCGCCTCTGCATCGGGCTCCAGTCGGCGCCGCGGCTGCTGGTGGCCTCGGCCTACTGGCGCCACTACCGGGGCTACCGCTACCCGCGCCTCTGCCGCGCCGTGCTGGGCCTGGGCCTGGGCGAGAACCTGGGGCTGCTCCTGCTCACCTACGTCTCCTCCGCCGAGAACCACGGTAGGTGAGGGGAGGGGAGGGGGGGCCGCGACCTCTCCCTTCTCATCTTCTCCCCCCCCGCCCCGCTGTCTCCCCCCCATCTCATGCCTGAATGCTCCCCCCCCCATGGCCTCCCTGTATGCTGCTCTCTCGCTCCCCACCCCTCCCCTTCAGCGGGTCCTCTCTGCGCCCTCCCCATCACTCCTTCCCCTCCCTCATCCGCCCCCCCCCGCCCCCCCATCCCTGTGTGCTCCTGTGTGTGTGTGTCTCCTCTCTCTCTTTCTCTCTTTCTCTCTCTCGACTCCACCCTCTCTCTGTCTGTCTGTCTCCTACACACACACACACACACACACACACACACACAGAGGGAAGGAGAAGTCTTTAGGACTTCCAAGCCTGAAGTGGAGCAATTCCAGTGCCGGCACCACCCTAAGGAGTTCCACAGGCCGATGAAGCCACGGCTGGTGCTGAAGGCCAAGGCCAGGCTCCTAAGGCAAAGAGACCCAAAGGCCAAGGCAAGAACACACAGGAGCCAGAAAACAAACACTTTCCCCTCCCTCTGCCTGCTGTGCTCAGCAGCCAACTTCCCCCACCAAGAAGGATGAGGCTTCTCTCCAGTAAGATGAGATCAGCTTTATTGGTATGTTTTACTATTGGCACACTGGCACACATTAAAAATGAAGTTCTGTTGCCTGTTCCCCAAAGTATACACATGCATAACTCAATGTGTTCACATGTTACGTGTATACCTACATTCATACATACAAATACACACATATATATTCATCACGGTCCACCTTGAATGCATAGCAGAAAGAGTTCAAAAGGTTGATGCTATATGGAACAGAGCAGTGGCTGGATCTGGATGTTCTGCTGTGGATACCCCGAAGGCCGCTCCTCCCAGGGGGTAACGAGGTTGTGAAGTGGATGTTTACCATCCCAGAGAATCCTGCGGACTCTGGTCAAGCCTCAAATGTACGCCATGTCCTGGATAGAAGGGTGCGAACTGCCAATCATCTTCTCTGCCATCCTCCCCATTCTCGGCCTGCCTGTCCGAAGCAGGAATGCTTCTAGAGTGGATTATTCCAATGCAATAATTGGGCTGATCTCGGCTGCTCCTGCCTTTTCTCTGCCCTGCGTGTTCTTGGATCAGGTGCAGAAGGCAGTTCCTCCCCTTCCTCATCGCCGACCGGCTGCAGCTGCGTGCTTTCCCCACAGGAAGCTTCATGGCTGTCCTCCTGCAGCTGGGCCTCAGCCATTGAGCAACAGATGTACCTGGGATTGGTTCATCCTCTTCCATTACACCCTCCTCCCCATCACCCCTGCCCCCTTGTCTTCCCTCCTAAATGTCAGCCTTCCCTGTCACACCCCCTTCCTCCCTTCCCCTTGCCTTCCTCCCTGACTGTCTCCCTCCCGTCCTTGTCCCCCTCCCTCTCTGTTTCCTTCTCTTCCCTCCCCCCAACCGTCACCTCTTTCCTTCTTGTTCCCCCGGCAGCCTTCCACCAGTATGCCTTCATCCTCTTCATCGCCTCAGCCATCGGACACATGTTCTTTACCTGCCTGCTCTGGCGGCTAACCAAGAAGTACACCATCAGTGCGGAGGTAAGGCTGGCCCCCTCCCCACCGCTGCCCTCTCCTTTGGGCTCCCAGTTGCCCCTCAGTCCCTCGGGTTGCCTCTCGTGGTCCAATAGGTTTTAAATTTTCCTCTCTTCTGTGTGTGTGGGGGGAGATTCTGCTCCCAGGCAGGCGACCTCCATGTCCACAGACGGCTCTCCTCCCGGTTCAGTTTCGCTTCTTTCCTCCGAGCCTTTGCCCCCGCTTCCAGCCTCTGCCCCCTCCCCCAGGGGTCCTGGGCTCATGGCAGTGAGAGGGCAGTGCTGACCAAGGAGAAGAAGGCTGGGTCCTTTTGCCTGACCTCCGCTGACCCCACGCCAGATAGAAGCCACGTAGCCAGCAGGTTCTTGGGCCTCCTTTTGTTGGGAGGGGCTGTTGTGCCTGTCGCTCTGGGCATCCTCCTGCGAAGAGGCTTTGGCAGCGTCCAGCCCGGTGAAACAGGTTTTATTCGCCATCCTTGCAGGAAGCTGCTGGAGGCGGAAGGCATTTGAGGCTGGTGTCCTTGGGGTGCTGACCCAGGCTGGGAGTTTTGCCAAGGGCCCCTCAGCATCTGTAATCCCTCCCAAATGCCACAGGGTGCAGTGTTTGTCCTGGGAAGAAGCAAGGCCTGGCGCCAAACGGCGGACGGTTCCTTCCAATCCGCTGCCTTCAGGGACGCTCACACCCCGGCCAGTCCTTCTTCACTCTCCTGCTGTTGGGTAGGAGGTACAGATGCAGAGCCAGCCACACCAACTGGCTGAAGAACAGGTTCCACCCGGGGGCTGTCAGACTCCTGAATGGGAAATAACTTCCTATGTCAACATAGTAGGACAGACTTGCAGGACTGGTGCATTGTGCAAAGTGTCATGAGATTGGGACTGGGTTAGGGGCTTCTGTCCTCACTGTGAGTTGTGCCTGGGGGGGGGGCATGCACTAAGGGAGGCTGAGACCATCTCATTGTAGACATGATGTACTCTGAACAATAAAGGTAATAATGACAACTGCTTCTCCTGCCAACCTCCAGCAGCCTGTAGAAAATTGACCAAAACCAGGACTGGGGCCTCTGGGAAGCATGAGCCAGGGCAGGGGGAGAGTGGAGGCAGGGGGTGTGCTTTTGGACACACAATTGGGTCGGTCACCTGGTGTGGAAGGGAGGAAGATCTAGGACTCAATGACCTTGGGCACCATACGGCCTGGTTTTAGCAATAGGAGAGAATATTTGCAGCTCAGGGTTGGACTATTATAGGGTCCTTGGTGCTCTCTGAGCTGAGCGGTTTTCTTGCAGGCGTCTCATGACCCAACTAGGGAACATCATCAGTGCTCGAAGGGAGGAGGGTTGGAGGAGGGAGGAGGAGGACTTGGGACTCTCTGAGGTTAGTTGTTTCGTTGCAGGCGTCTCATGACCCAACTAGGGGACATTATAAGTGCTAGCAGGGAGTGGGATTTGCTGCAGTGGGGGAGGGGGGAAGGAGGAGGACGATGACAACAACCCTGAGCTTCAATGATCTTCTCTGAGCCTGCTGGTTTTCTTGCAGATATTGTTATTACCAATCTTCTAGCTAGCACTGATGATGCCACCTAATATGGCAATGAAACGTCTGCAAGAGAACCACCAAGTAGAGAGAACCGCATGGCTTAGCTATGCCCGTGGCATGTTCTTTGGACTGGTGCCTGCCAGCTACAGGGGGGCCTTGAGTCTTCCCTACGCCTCTGGTCTCCTGCCTGGGTTTGGGGGCTGCTTACTAGGAAGTGGCTCGGGGGGGGGGGAGCCTGTGGAACTGAACCCTGGCCTTTGGGGGGGGGCTGGCTGGGTAGTCTGCTGGCTGCCGGGAGCGAAAGGGTGGTGCTGGGCCAGGGATGGGCCATCGGGGGGCAGTCTTCCTGACTCGCCTCCGATTGCTTTCTGCCCCGGGGGTTTGGCTGGGTGGGGGGATCGGGCTTAATTGGGGAAGAGGGAAGGGGGGTGCTGGGGTCCCAGAAGGTTTAGGGCAGAGGGGTCCAGCCTTGGGCCACTCCCAGAACCCCCTCCCCAGCAGGGAGCTGATGCCTACCAGAAGGAGGTTGGGGCGGCCCTGGTGTAGGGTTTCCCTCGACCCTGTGCAAGGCCTTCCCCCGCCCCCCCCCCCCCGCCCTGTGAGTGAAGCCCCCTCTCCAGCCAGCCCAAGGGCGAGGGAGCCTTGGTCCCCGGCAGCCCAAGACAGCCCCAGTCTCCTTGGGATAAGTGGGGCTCTGGAGTACCTCACAGGGTTGAAACCCAGAAATAGCCAGCTTGTTGCTGCTGCTGCCAGCCCTTCGAGGTAGGCCAGGAGACACGCCTGATGGAAAGGAGTGGGTAAGGGAGGCCTCACTCTTGTGATCTCTCTCCCTTTAAGGCAGAATCATCAGGCAAGCATTTGTCCAGGAGGGTTATTAGGACCTCCTGCCTTGGGCAGGGGGCTGGACTAGAGGACCTCCTGGGTCCTTTCTGGTGCCCCTAGATGCTACGAAGGGGGGGCTCTCCTGCTGCCTGGAACTGGCTCCTTTGCCCCTCCCCCTTCGACTTTCTTCCCTTTGGCCTTGACTGGGTGACTCGAGTCAGGGCTGTGCAGAGGTGGTGGGAAGCAAATGGGGGGGGGGTTTGTGGGGGGCGGCTCATTCTTTTCTGTGAGCCCAGGGAGAGGACAGATGGGAGGCTGGGAGGGACCTCGGAGGTCTTCTAGTCCAACCCCCTGCTCAAGCAGGAGACCCCATACCATTCCGGACAGGTCTCTTCTTGAAAGCCTCCAGTGATGGAGCAACCGCAACTTCTGGTGGCAGGCAGTTCCACTGGTTCATTCTCCTCCCTGTCAGGAAAATTCCTCCTGAAAGGCCCCGGTTGCTTCTCTCCCGGATGAGTTTCCATCCGTTGCTTCTTGCCCTGCTGCCTTTTAGACTCTTTGGAAAGCAGCTTGACTCCCCACTACCCCTTTCTTTGGGGCAGCCCCACAGATACTGGAAGACTGCTCCCATCCCACCCCCCGTCCGAGTCGGGCCAACCCCTCCCAGTGAGAGGGAGGCAGGCGTGGTGAGTGCTGGCAGCCTGGCTCTGCCCCTGCTAAGCAGGATTGCACGCAGGAGCAGCGGTTTCCGGTTCCCACCTGCCACTTCCTGTGTGAACTTTCACGTTGCAGCTTGTTTGTGGTCCTCGCCTGGGCCTGGCTGCCCCCAGCCCCCCCCTTCAAGGCCCCCAGGGCCCGATCCAGCCAAAGGAGCCTAAGGGAGGCCTGGGGGGGATGGGGAGGAAAAGCAGAAAGGGGCGAGGGTCCCCTTTGGAAGCCTCAGTCCACATACAGCCAGTCCTCAGCTTACAATGGTTCATTTAGTGACTGAGGTTACAACGGCACTGAAAAAAGGGGACTTGGGACCGTTTTTCACGCTTACGACCATTCCGGCTTCCCCCTGACCACTGATGCTTGGCAGCCGGCTTGGGTTTATGACAGTTGCAGTGTCCCAGGAACCCCTTTTGCGACCTGAGTAGCACCGTCAATGGGGGAAGCCAGGTCTACTTAATGGCCGTGTTATTCAATAACTGCAACGACTCACTTAACCAGAAAGGAAGGTCATAAAATGGGGCAAAAATCAACCAACCAATCTCTCACTTAGCCACAGAAATTTTGGCCTCCATTGTCATAAATCGAGGACGACGTGTGGTCTGTGCCACTCGTGATCAGGAGGCCCCTGAAAAGGGGAGAGGGCTTCCAAGAAGGCGCTCTTGGGGGGCTCTGTGAATCTGTGCCAGGTGGCAGCCTGACCTTCCCCTCCTGCTTCACACACCTTTTGTTCCTCTGCAGGGGAATAAAAGCCTCCCTTGAGTCCGAAGAGGGGCTGGCTGGCTTTTGAAGGAGCAGCTTCTGCTCTGCCCTCTGGGGACTGGTTTTTGCCAGGGATTTGGGGGACGGGCTGCCTGTTATGCCCGCCCTGCTTAGCCCAGCAGCGTTTTGGCTCCTCTTTCAAAACTTTTGCTTGAGGAAATTCCCGAAGGGAGAAAGGCTGCCTTCCTTTACATCCGGCGTAGACCGGGGTCTGCAGCGCCAGTTCTTGGGGCCCCAGCGGTGACTAAGACTTTTCTAAAGAAAAATGGGCTATTGGGGACTTTTTCAACCTCCCTCAGCCGCATCCAGAGTGCAGTTCCTTCTGCACACTTTCTCAAACTGAAACAGCCCCCCTGGCTATTTGCAGCCTGGGCGTGTGATGCTCCCAGGGGCTGTTCCTCGGGGTCACCAATCCTCCCCCCCCCCTCCGACTTTCTGCCCTAAACAAACCCTGGTTGCACGTGTCTGTCTGAGGATGGTGCCTCCTCCTGTAGCTTCAGCTCTTCAGAATTTGCTCTGGCTTCGGGCAGGCCTGAGTTGAGCATCAATACGCTTTAGAAAGAGGCCCTAGAAAGAGCCAGAAAGAGGAGGAGGGTAAAACATAGGAAGAATAGTTGCTGGAATTGGGCCTGTCTAGTTTGATGAAGAGAAGCCCGAGGGGTGACTTGAGAGCAAGGTTCCTATATTGGAGGGGCTGCCCCAAAGAATAAGAGGGGGTCCCCTTATTCTCCAAAGCCCCCGAAGAGGCAGGGCAAGGAGCAACGGACGGAAACTCGTCCAGGAGAGAAGCAACCAGGAATTAAGGAGAAACTTCCTCCAAGTGAGGACAATTAACCACGGGAACAGCCTGCCACCAGAAGTTGTAAATGCTCCAACACTGGAGGTTTTCAAAAAGAGACTGGACAACCTTTTGCCTGGAATGGGGTCGGGTCTCCTGTTTGAGCAGAGGGCTGGACTAGAAGACCCCCAAGGTCCCTCCCCACTCTGTGGTTCTGCCCCCTCCTCCCCTAGGGTGGCGAGCCATGCTGCGGCCCAGCAACTGAGGCTCCAGCTGGGGGAGCCCAGAGATCTTTCCAGTCCTGCACCAGAAGCCGGGCAGGGAAGTAAACACCACCGCTGCTTTTTCTGGAACGCCGTGTTTCTCCTGTATACCATTGGGGAGGGCGGGATGGACAGTTCAGCAGTTTTCCACCGAGTGGCCAGCGCAGGCTGCCCCAGGGAAGCAACTAGGTGGTTTCCAGGTGGGGTGGGTGTGAGTTTCTGGAAACCTGCCTGGAATGACCCCAGCAGCCTGGTCAGGAGGAGAGGCAGAAGGATCTGTGGGTCAGGGGTCTCCAGCCTGGGCCCCTTGAAGGCTGGGGGACTTCAACTCCCAGGGTTCCTCAGCCATCTTTGCTTTGAGTTAACCCCGCCCTGCTTTGCTGGCTGAGGAACCCTGGGAGTTGAAGTCCCCCAGCCTTCAAGGGGCCCAGCTTGGAGACCCCTGCGCCACAACGTCCCAGTCCTCCCCCTCTGGGTTTTCTCCGACCTCAGCGATGACCCTTCCTTCCTTCCTTCCTTCCTTCCACTGCTGCTGCCCAGCTTGGGTCCTCCCGAAGCCCCCTGCCTTACACGGATTTTGTAAAGAGAGTCGGGGGTCTTTCATCCTCGACTCACAACTGTTCGTTGAATGGGACCTTTCGGTGTTACCACGACACCAAATACAAAAGTGACTCATGATGCCTTCTCAAACTTGGGACCGTTGTAGCCTCCCCACAGTCCCGTGGTCCAAATTCAGGCGCTTGGCAACTGGCATGTACGGTTGCATTATCCCCAGGCCACACGATCCCCTTCTGACAAACGAAGCCAGGTTCACTTAACAGCGGAGTTACTCACTCATCTACTGCAGTGATTCCCTTAACAACGAAGGCAAGGAAGTTCGTAAAGTGGGGCAAAACTCGCTTCACACGGGTCTCATTCAGCCACAGAAATGTGGGGCTCCATTGGGGTGGGCATTTCTGTAAAATCGGGGTGTTGGGGCCTGAGGATTCCAGGATTGCCAGCTACAGAGGGAGGGTCCTTCGGGGCCCAGGGGGTTCAGAGGTCGCCATTGAAGGAGCAAACAAAAAACCCAACAAACCCCCCACCCGTTTTGCTTTCTCCTTGCCAAGGAGGAAAGGGAGGGAAAGGAGACCCCCCGACTCCGGGCGGGAGGGCGGGAGGGCGCTGGGGGTTCTTGCGAAGGGGGCTGTCGTCCTTGAGCCTTGACCTGGGGGGGGGGGGATGTGTTCCAGGGGAATTCACCCCCGTCTCTCTCTCTCTCCCCACAGGAGTGCAAGTCGTACGAGTGGAAGAAGCGTCTCTTCTCCTTCAACCTGCTGGCTTTCCTGCTGTCCATCTGCTTCTACATCCGCCACACCTGGTATTGTGAGGCTGGAGGTAAGGTGGCCCTGGACCCCGGATCCTTTAGGCCAGGGTCCCAGGGACCCTCCTCAGACCTTGAACGCCTTTAAGCATGCCTAATGCTAAGGGACTAGAACAGAGGTCCCCAACCTGGGCCCCTTGAAGGCTGGGGGACTTCAACTCCCAGGGTTCCTCAGCCAGCAAAGCAGGGCGGGGCTAACTCAAAGCAAAGCTGGCTGAGGAACCCTGGGAGTTGAAGTCCCCCAGCCTTCAAGGGGAGACCTCTGGATTAGATAAACGGCCGGTATGGCAACTAATGACGCTCAAAGGGCCTTCCAAAACATTAAAAACAAGACACTTGTCCTATAGTAATATTGGTCCTTCAGTATTAGCCCATTAAATCAGTATGAATACCACTTGGGGGTTATAAATCGTTTTAAAGAGTGAGATTTATTGAAGTCAGCGCACATTTTGGGAGCCCAGAGGCCCCTCACTCCTTGGTGGCCTACTTACTTTATCGAAAAACAAAGTTGGACTTTTGGTCTGGGAAGCCCAGGCTGAGAGGCTCAGCTTTAGAGCCCTGGAAGCCACACAGGGAGGTTTCTGCGCATGGCCAGGAGATCCCTTGGCTGCCAGAAGGGATGAGAAGCGGAGACGCCTGTTGAACGCCAACGGTGTCCCTGATGTGGACCAGAGCATCCCAGGCATGGTGGATTGTGCTTCATATCCCGGCTCTCCTCAAACGTGGCAACTTTAAGACTTGTGGAACTTCCTTTCCCAGAATTCTCTGGCTAGCCACGAATGATAGAGTTGGAAGGCACCAGAAGGGCTGCCTTGTGCAGCGTGTCTCACGCTGGCTGGGGGATTCTGAAGTGGTTATACGGCGGCCAAGCCCCCTCCTGACGGGCAAATGGAAAAGCTTGGAGCAGGGTCCCAACCTTGGCAGCTTTAAGACTTGTGGAACTCCCAGAACCCCTCCAGCCGGGGGCAGACTAGTAGATCTCCGAGGTCCCTCCATGCTCTGCGTCTGCTTCCTCCTTGCAGTGTACACGGTGTTTGCCTTCCTGGAGTACCTGGTGGTCCTGTCCAACATGGCCTTCCACATGACCGCCTGGTGGGACTTTGGCAACAAGGAATTGGTGGTCGGCTCCCAGTCGGAGGAGAAACGCTTCTAGCCGGCACCGGAAGTGGCCGGCCAGCCGGTGGAGGGAGCTCTTCATTGGGGGGGGAGGGGGGCTTCGTGGTGTCCCTGCCAGCCCCCAGTGCTGAAGGAGCGAAGGAGCCCCCCACCCAGGAAAGGACTTTTCCACGCACCCCTCCTCACCCATCCCGCCTGCTTGGCTCCAGTCAACGACGGGCAGGAAGTATTGCGGCCTTCACGGGCGCCACTCTTCGAAGGACGCTGGCGGCCTGTAGGGGACACCGCTGGGGCTGCTGCTGCCCAGAACTTGGGGAGGGGGGGCATGTAATCTCCAGGGTGGTGGGGCCCCTCCCTTCCCGTTGGGCATTGCTCCCTGCTGGGGGAAGAGGTGGCTGTCCTGTCTGTAAGGAAGGCAACTGTCCCCGTCGGGTCATGGCGGTGAAAGGAAGGGGTAGGGGGGCCTGGGGTTCTTGGGACACCTCCCTCCCCTCGGTTTTTATGCCCCCAGCCCTGAGGGGGGAGGGCTGCTGTGCTGGGAGTCTGGGGAAAGGCTCAAAGTGTGTGTGTGTGTCCATGTCCCCAAAAGACACAGATCTGGAGAGCTGGGGCTGCGTGTGCTGCTGTGCAGTGACCCAAAGGACTTGACACTGGCTGAAGGAGGGGCTCTGCCGGACGACTGGGGCCAAAGGGAGGCTAGGCAAGGTCCAGTTCTTCCTGTGGACCTGGAATCTGGACGGTATGCGGAGGGTGGCCAGACGGAAGAGGATGGACTTGCTTCTTGGCTGCCCGGTTCCTGCCTGAGGCAGACGGGAGAAGGGAGGCTGAGCCGAGAGGCTGCCCCCCAAAGAAGGCTCCGTTGTGGCCCTGAGCCCACCAAGGCCTTCAGACCCCGGGGTCCCCCTGGAGCCGGTCCGGTTCCTCTTCCTCCCGTCTCCAAGCGGGAAAATACTGCATCGCCAGATAATGTACTTCCACCTACCCCCCAATAAAGCCCTTGAGTATCTTTCTAAGAGGCGAGTTCTCTGGGTGGTTGGAGAAGGGGTGCCTGGGGGGGGCTGCCTTGTCCCTCCTCCCTCTCTCGGTCTGCAGCCACTCGTTGCTTTTTGCGTCTGGGGAAATGGGAGGGGTGTGTGTGTGAATTGTTTGTTCCCCCCCCCCCCTATTTGAGGGAACCTGGGGATTCTGGGAGCTGAAGTCCATGTGTCTGAAACATTGTCCAGGCTGAGAAACCCTGGAGGAGAAGGGGGCCCTTCTGCTCCCTTCCAACTCTATCATTCGTGACAGGCTGGGGAATCCTGGGAGTTGAAGTCTTAAAGAGGGACCTTGGCAAGACTTTGCCCAGCTTTACTGGGCCCCCTGCTTCCAAAGGGGGGGCAGGGAGGGAGCCCAGAGGGGCTGGGGACCCACATCCCATGGGACACAGTGACGGGGGTGCAAGAGCCTCCCCCCAGGAAACGGGGGAGAGCCACCTTCAAATATCTCACCTCCAGAGGATCCGGCATTAGCCAATCCATGACAGCTGGTCCTTGACTTACAACAACTCACTTAGTGACTGTTTGAAGTTACAACAGCACTGAGAAAAGGGACTTGTGGCCAGTTCTCCCTCTAGTGGTCACAGCATCCTGGGGTCCCGTGATCCCCTTCTGCAACCTGATAGGCAAAGCCAGTGGGGAAGCCAGCTTCACTTAACGACCATGTTATCAACTGCAGTGATTCACTTAACAATGGCAGCAAGCAAGGTCATAAAATGGAGCAAGACTCGGTTAACAATTGTCTCCCTTAGCAACATAAATTTGGGGCTCCACTGGGGTTGTAAGCCAAGAAGCTGTCAGCCAGTGGGACAGATTGCCACATGATGGGGGTGGGGGGGGGATGCTCCTTGGCTGGGGGTCTTCGCACAGAGCTGGGAAGGATGCTCTGGGCTGGCCAGCTTGACCGGAGGGAGACCAATCAGAGCCGGCCTGAAGGTAGGTAGACGTGGCCCAGAAGCTGCCGGTCAGCCCTGAGAAGTGCGGCTCCTCCAGACTGGGAAGGGCTGGTTAGCTGACGGCCCTTTCCAGCCACCTTGGGGTCTGGTTATGTCTGCAGTGGAGGGGAACCAAAATGCCCCACAGCTTCCCACCCCCTTTTGAAGGAGAACATCTCTGCAGAGGCCTCCAATGTGACAGCTTTAAGACTTGTGGACTTCAACTCCCAGAATCCCTCAGCCAGTTGAAGTCCACACGTACTGTCCCAGCCAGTCTCTGGGAATTGGATAGTTACTTAGGAATTATGAGCTGTCCCCTTAAGGGAATGCATCATGGGAAATGTAGTTCATATCACACGGCCACATCTGTAATCCCGATTGGTCATTAATTTGACCCTCGATGGATTGGGGGAGTTTTTCCTCACTTTGCCTGAACTCCCTAATTCATGGCAGCTGCTTTCTATCACTACAAAATGGGTTAGGAGATAATCATCTTTTACTACTAAGGATTGGTCACTAAAGAAGAACTTCATCACAAATGTGAGTTATGAGGATACCTGATGAACCAATAAATGTTCTTTGTTATGGATGTTTTGTTGAGTTTATCTATCTGCATGTGCACAGCTTAAAAATCCACTACTGTGCAGAAGACAGAAAAGTAAAAGATGGTTATCTCCTAACCCATCTCGTAGCGATAGAAAGCAGCTGCCATGAGTCAAGGAGTTCAGGCAAAGTGAGGAAAAACTCCCCCAACCCATGGAGGGTCAAATTAGTGACCAGTCGGGATTACAGGTGTGGCCATGTGACATGAACTACATTTCCCAGGATACCTTTAACTACATTTCCCATGATGCATTCCCTTAAGGGGACAGCTCAGAATTCCTAAGTAACTGTCCAATTCCCAGAGACTGGCTGGGACAGCACACCACAAGTATTAAAAAGTTTCCAGCTTTGGAGACCCCTGGCACAGGCCATCAAGGCAAGGATCTTGAGGTCTCCCACCTGCTCCAGGGGCCAATTTTAAGGAGGAGACCTAGTTGGTCCTGAGTTCAAAATCCACCTTCCAGGAGGTGATCATAACCAACCTTGTGGAGCAAAGCCTCCAGATGACACCCTTGAGTCGAGGTTCAACCTGGGGAAAGTATTATAAGGGCTGCCCCCACCCCCATCTACGCCTTCCCAGACTGAAATCTTTTGGGGCAGGGGCCTTTCCTTTCCCCATCCTGCATTGGCCGACCTCCTTCTCAAGCTGCCCAGCCCAAAGGCAACCAATCCACCAAATGCTTGATTCTTCATCGAGGCACCCGAGAAGGAGCCCCGGGGCCCTTGATGGAACCTCCCTGGGCAGGAGCAGTGACCCCCAGAGCCCTGGCTGAAGCTGTCACTCAGAGCACAGAAGCAGAATCAGGCTTTGACTGACCTCTGTCCTTGCAGCTGGCCAGATGACGTGCACAGCTGGATAAGGGAATGGGACCCCTTTTTGTGGGGCAATGAGATATTATTCATATATCGAGAAAGGACAAGCTCCAGGGCAGGGGTCTCCAACTGTGGCCCCTTTAAGCCTGGTGGACTTCCACTCCCAGAATTCCCCAGCCAGCGAAGCTGGCTTTTAGCATTAGGCATGCTTAAAGGCATTCAAGGTCTGAGGAGGGTCCAGAGATTTGGCACCACTCTCAGAGGGGTCCCGGGCAGGAAAAAAGGGTCTCCAGGACCCTGGCCTAAAGGCTTTGGCGATGGGGCCTGAGGAGCAAGGGGTCAAAAAAAAGGCTGGCTGGGGAATTCTGGGAGTTGAAGTCCTCCAGGCTTAAAGGGGCCACGGTGGGAGACCCCCGCTCTAGAGAATAGTTCCCTCGCATGAAGCTGTCCCGGAGCTCTGGATAAGGCAGAGCCCACATCCACCTGGGAAGGAGCCTGAAAGACACGGGGGAAGTTGCCATTTTTATTGGGGGTGGGTGACAAAAGGACCCTGGTGCAGGGAAATCAACATAGGGTGAGCCCCCCGCCCCCTGCGCAAGTCTTCCAGGCCAAAGGCTGTGGAGGCCAGTGCTCCTGATCACGGTGAGCTGGGCGGGAGGGAGCAGGAGGAAATGGGGGCAGGGGGGTTCGGGCAGCGAGATCCCCACAGCGCTTCCTGATGAAGAAAACTCTTGCAGGGATGATCCAGCACGGACGTCTGAAAGTCTACCTGAGCATGGAGAATCCTGAGAATCCTGACTTCATTCCAGCAAGTTTCTAGTCCCTAGGAGGGTGGAGCCCAGCTGACCAAAGGCTGGGCCTCGCCAAGGGCCTCCCAGTGCCCGAGAGCTTGGAAGGGAGAGGGGAGGGGGGAGGGAACCCTCTGGGTCTGGGGTCTTCCGGCATTCCCTCCCCCGTTCTTCCCCTCGAAATGGGTGCAGGAGCCAGCTGCCTTCGGTGGCTATGTGGAAGGGACCCCCCCCCTCTCTTGACGTGCTCAGGGGATGCTCCACTCCCTCTGGCAGGGGGAGGCAGCCGGGGAAAGGCCCAGGCTGCAACACCCACCAGCAGCAGCAGCGGCGGTGGAGGAGGAGGAGGGCCGTGGGAGTGGAGAGCCCACGCAAGGCAGGGGGCCCTGAAAACGGAGCGTTTCCTTGGTAAACAGGATGTGGAGGCGGCAAAAGGGGCCCCTCGCCTGGCAGCTGCCTAAACTCTGCGTGTTTCCATTCTGCAGGGCTCCCCGGCCTCCCTCAGCCGTCCGAGGGACCCTTTGGCCAGGCCGTGCTGAGGGCTGGTGTGGGGGGACAGGTTCTGCTCCATCCTTGCTCTCCTGGGGCGCATTTCCTGCCAAGCGGTCCTAGGAGTGGATATCTCTGCCCAGGAAGAGCAGGGAGAGGCGGCTGGGGTGGGCCTGTGTCTTCTTCGTCTCCGGGGCTCCCAGAGGCAGCCAGACGTCCTTGGGGTTTTTTCCTTCCTTGAAGGCATTTCGCTACGGCTCTGATGAAGCTTCTTGGATGAGAAGCAGCGAAACGTCTTCAAGGAGGAAGAAAAAGCCCCTCTGGGCGCATCTCCTTGGCACCCTGGTCCAGGAGACCGGAAGCTTTGCAGAGCTGGGGGGAACGGGCAATTCTTCTACCTACCACCCTTCATTTAGCAAACACCAAAGTGGCAACAGCACTGCAAAAAATGACTTACAACCAGTCCCCATTCTTATGACCATCCCAGCATCCCCAGGGCCACCCGATCCAAATCCACATGGGTAGAAGGCAATTGTGGCATCACCATGCGTGACTTTCTCAGCCGGCTTCTAACAAGCAAAGTCAATGGGGATGCCAGATTCGCTTAACGACTGTCTGATTCGTTGACCAAGGGCAGGGATTCACTTCACCCTGGAGGCCCAATGGGGAGAAGGCAGACCGAGACTGCCCACCGCCAGGAGTTCAATCTTGAGCAGCTTAAGGTTTGACTCAGCCTTACATCTTCTCTCTGAGATCAATAAAAGGAGGAGCCAGATTGTTGGGTTGGACTGAGCAGGGGGTTGGACTGGAAGACCTCTAAGGTCCTTTCCAACTCTGTTGGTTGCATAGCACTGGCTCTAAAACTCACCAGAGAGTCTTGTAAAGGGTCCATTGAGGGGTTGTAAGTCTAAGTGCTGTTCCTTAACAACCGTGGCAAAAAAAGTCCCCCCCCCCCCCAAATAATCAGGTGTGGCTCATTTAGCAACCCCACTTCTTAGCCGTGGGAAGTCTGCTCGTAAGCGGAGGGCCGGTCCCCCTGGCCTTGGCTCCCCCTTGTGGGGAAAGGGCCCCGTGGGCTGAGCGAGCCGGTCCTTGATCCTTCCTAGGAAGCAGAGTTTGGGCAAGCAGGGAGAGAGCAAGAGCAAGAGGACGCCTGGGCATAAGCAGAGGGCAGCCCCACCGCCCTTCAAAGCAGCCGGCAGGCCTTCTTGGGCTTGGGCGGGGCCGGGTTGAGGACGGCCCGGACGGCTTCGGTGAAGACCTCCTTGATGCCCTCCTGGTTGAGGGCCGAGCACTCCAGGTACCTGATGGCGTGGATCTGCTTGGCAAGGCTGGCGCCCTGCTGCGGGGTGACGGGCAGCTGGCTCTGCTCCTTCAGCTTCTTCAGGGCCTCCGGGTTGCTGCGCAGGTCCTTCTTGGTGCCCACGAGGAGGATGGGCACGTCGGGGCAGTGGTGGCACACCTCCGGGTACCACTTGTGCTTGACGTTCTCGTAGGAGGGCGGGCTGGCGATGGAGAAGCAGATGATGAAGACGTTGGTCTGGGGGTAGGAGAGGGTGCGCAGGCGGTCGTACTCCTCCTGGCCGGCCGTGTCCCACAGGTTCAGGTTGACCGTCCGGCCGTCCACTGTGTTCTGGGCACTGTAGTTGTCGAAGACGGTGGGGATGTACTCGTTGGGGAAGGCGTTGGTGGTGTAGCAGATGAGTAGGCAGGTCTTGCCCACTGCCCCGTCACCCACCACCACGCATTTGATGCTCTGCATGGCGGCGGTGGTGGCGGCTCCCCCCGCGGGGCTCTCTGGCTCAGCGACCTGCGGGAGACGCCAAATTAGGAGAGGCTGGGAAGAGCCTGGGGGTCAAGCCCGAAATTGACCTACGGGTAGCCATTTTATTTATCCCAATTATAAGTTCCTTTTCTTTCTTTCCCTTTGCTGGTTATGGGGGGGGGGGAGAGTTTTGGGTTTGTCACATTCCTAAGGGGGGAGGAATGGAGATAGAGTTGTTGAGGCTAGGTGGTTCTTCTTCCCGTGGGAATGAAAGTTGACCCTGCTGAGACCTGGAGGTGGACATTGATACCTGGCAAACGTTGATTTACTTCAGTTTGGGGAATGTGACTTTGGGGGACTGTTTCTAACTTCCAATATTATGTGGTGTAATTCCGGGTTGGGTCAGAACCAGAATTATGACAGACTTTGCCAATTTAATGCTTTCCTAAATAAAAGAAATTGTTTTGGAAGATGGACTTGGCTCTGTTCTTTTTAAATGGATTTCACCTTTTGGAAACCTGACACTGGCAGAGATGGGGGCGGAAGGGGTCTAATGTACGGGTAGTCCTCAAATTGCAGGCATTTCTTTAGTAACCATTTGGAGTTACAATAGGCCTGGCAGTCTTCCTCAATGTGGGGCGGCACCTGATTCATTTCCTGCTCTCTGTTCAAGGCGGGAGCCACAAATTGTTAGACCGGCAGTCCAACCTTGGCAACTTTAAGACTTGTAGACTTCAACTCCTAGAATTCCCCAGGCAGCTGGCTGGGGGATTCTGGGAGCTGAAGTCCACAAATCTTAAAGTTGCTGAGTTTGGAGATTCCTTGTCTAAAGAGCCAAGCTGATCCCTGAGCTATATTGGCTGGGGGATTCTGGGAGTTGAAGCCCACAAGTCTTAAAAAGTTGCCAAGGTTGGATGACCTGCCTTTAGACTGAGCTGGCTGGTCAGTTCTCGCCCAGCCTGTCCAGCCCAGCTTGAAAGCAGCTCTCCTGGATTTTGGACAGCAGCCCCATCCAGCTTTCCCTGGTGAGCCCCCCCCCCTTCCTCCCCAGGGGCTTTCCTCAAAGCGACAAAAGACTGTGCAGCTCGACTGCAGCCCTCCCAGCCGCCTCCCCTCGCAGCCCAATTCACGCCATCGGTTTGCAGAAAGCTTTCATGATTGCATTGCAAGGAGAAAAAAAGCACAGCCAGCATGTGCAAAAGCTTTGGTCATCTTTTTCTTTCCCTGTGAATTGGGCTGGCACGCCTTAGGTGTGAAATCAGCTTGTAAGCGTTTGGGTGTGTTGACAGTTTTACAGCAAATTGACGGTTGATTGAAAGAGACTTGAACCAGCCTCGTGGCGGATGGGTGGGGGCATCGTGAAACCTCCGTCCTTTAGCGGCTCTTACATGAATCAGGGAGCTTTCAAGGGGCCACAGGACTTGTGGGAAAGTGATTTAAGGCAGGGGAAGAAGGAAGGAAGGAAGGAAGGAAGGAAGGAAGGAAGGAAGGAAGGAAGGAAGGAAGGAAGGAAGGAAAGAGAAAAAGAGAAAGAGAAAGAGAAAGAGAAAGAGAAAGAGAAAGAAAGGGAGGGAGGGAGGAAGGAACGAAAGAAAGGAAGGAAGGAAGGAAGGAAAGAAGAGAGAGAGAGAGGAAGGAAGGAAGGAAAGAAAAAAGAAAAAGGAAAGAGAGAGAAAGAAAGGAAAGAAAGAAAGGAAAGGGAGGAAGGAAGGAACAAAAGAAAGGAAGGAAGGAAGGAAAGAGAAAGAAAGAGAAAGAAAGAAAGGGAGGGAGGGAGGGAGGAAGGAACGAAAGGAAGGAAGGAAGGAAGAGAGAGAGAGAGGAAGGAAGGAAGGAAAGAAAAAAGAAAAAGGAAAGAGAGAGAAAGAAAGGAAAGAAAGAAAGGAAAGGGAGGGAGGAAGGAACAAAAGAAAGGAAGGAAGGAAGGAAAGAGAAAGAAAGAGAAAGAAAGGGAGGGAGGGAGGAAGGAACGAAAGGAAGGAAGGAAGGAAGGAAGGAAAGAAGAGAGAGAGAGAGGAAGGAAGGAAGGAAAGAAAAAAAGAAAAAGGAAAGAGAGAAAGAAAGGAAAGGGAGGGAGGAAGGAACGAAAGAAAGGAAGGAAGGAAGGAAAGGAAAGGAAAGGAAAGAGAAAGAAAGAGAAAGAAAGGGAGGGAGGGAGGAAGGAACGAAAGGAAGGAAGGAAGGAAGGAAAGAAGAGAGAGAGAGAGGAAGGAAGGAAGGAAAGAAAAAGGAAAGAGAGAGAAAGAAAGGAAAGAAAGAAAGGAAATGGAGGGAGGAAGGAACGAAAGAAAGGAAGGAAGGAAGGAAGGAAAGAAGAGAGAGAGAGAGGAAGGAAGGAAGGAAAGAAAAAAAGAAAAAGGAAAGAGAGAAAGAAAGGAAAGAAAGGGAGGGAGGGAGGAAGGAACGAAAGGAAGGAAGGAAAGAAGAGAGAGAGAGAGGAAGGAAGGAAGGAAAGAAAAAAAGAAAAAGGAAAGAGAGAAAGAAAGAAAGGAAAGGGAGGGAGGAAGGAACGAAAGAAAGGAAGGAAGGAAGGAAAGGAAAGGAAAGAGAAAGAAAGAGAAAGAAAGAGAAAGAAAGGGAGGGAGGGAGGAAGGAACGAAAGGAAGGAAGGAAGGAAGGAAAGAAGAGAGAGAGAGAGGAAGGAAGGAAGGAAAGAAAAAGGAAAGAGAGAGAAAGAAAGAAAGGAAAGAAAGAAAGGAAAGGGAGGGAGGGAGGAAGGAACGAAAGAAAGAAAGGAAGGAAGAAAGGAAGGAAGGAAGGAAAGAAAGAAAGAGAGAGAGAGGAAGGAAGGAAGGAAGGAAGGGTCAGCCAAGAAAATAAACCAAATGAAATCAACACAACCCAGAGTTGTGATTTGAGCCCTAGAGACCAAGTTCCAATTATCCTACTTCCTAGACAGGATGTGAGGGCACAGCTCTCTAGAGGAGACTTTAAGGCTGACAGGGGTGGGAGGAAGTCACAGTTGTGAGGGCAGCACCACTGGAAGACCTGACGGACCAGAATCCACAGAATTTTATAGAGTAACAGAGTTGGAAGGGACCTGGGAGGTCCTCTAGTCCCACCCCCTGCTCAAGCAGAAGGCCTTGTCCTATTCCGGACAAACAGCTGTCCAGCCTCTTCTTAAAAACCTCCAGGGATGAAAACCCGACAGCTTCTAACAGCAAGTTAGAAGTTCCACTGCTTAGTTGTCCTCCCTCTTAGGAAATCCCTCCTTAATTCCCGGTTGCTTCTCTCCTTGATGAGTTTCCACCCGTTGCTTCTCCTCCTGCCTCTTCAGGGGCTTTGGAGAAGAGGTGGACCCCGTCTTCTTCTTTGGGGCAGCCCCTCAAATACTGGAAGGCTGCTCTCCTGTCCCCCCTGGTTCTTCCTGATTGTCTTCAACCAACGGAAGTGCCCTTGTCTGACTTCTGGGAAGAAGAAGAATCCGGGGGGCTTTGCTCTCCTGGGCACGGAGCCTCCTTTCTGCACCCCACTTGCACCAGCTCCCCCTAACCCCAGGGGTCTACAGGCTGCACTGGGCTTCCAGATGCCCTTTGCCAGGGGCTTTGCTCCCCGGAGGTTGTATTGCTGGGAGTCACAGCAGACTGGAGAGAGAAATGGCTTGGATGGGCTGGGAGGTACCTGAAGGCCATTCCTTCCTTACTTCCTTTATTTCTTTCTCTCTCTCTTTCTTTCCTTCCTTTCTTTCCTTTCTTTCTCTCTCTCTCTCTTTCTTTCCTTCCTTCCTTCCTTCATTTCTCTCTCTCTCTCTTTCCTTTCTTTCCTTCCTTCCTTCCTTTCCTTTCTCTCTCTCTCTCTTTCTTTCTTTCCTTCCTTCCTTTCTTTCCTCTCTCTCTCTCTCTCTCTCTCTCCTTTTCTTTCTTTCTTTCTTTCTTTCTTTCTTTCTTTCTTTCTTTCTTTCTTTTCTTTCTTTCTTTCTTTCATTTATTTTATTTCCTTCCTTCCTTCCTTTATTTCTTTTTTTCCATCTATTTGCACCATAGGGACATGTTGGACTATGGTACCAAAACTCAGCAGAACTCTAGGACAGAGGTCTCCAACCTTGGCCACTTTAAGACTTGTGGACTTCAACTCCTAGAACTCTTCAGCCAGCCAGGAATGATAGAGTTGGGAGAGACCAGAAGGGCCATCTAAGTCAGGGGTCTCCAACCTTGGCCACTTTAAGACTTGTGGACTTCAACTCCCAGAATTCCTCAGCCAGCCAGGAATGATAGAGTTGGGAGAGACCAGAAGGGCCATCTAAGTCAGGGGTCTCCAACCTTGGCCACTTTAAGACTTGTGGACTTCAACTCCCAGAATTCCTCAGCCAGCCAGGAATGATAGAGTTGGAAGAGACCAGAAGGGTCATCTAAGTCAGGGGTCTCCAACCTTGGCCACTTTAAGACTTGTGGACTTCAACTCCTAGAACTCTTCAGCCAGCCAGGAATGATAGAGTTGGGAGAGACCAGAAGGGCCATCTAAGTCAGGGGTCTCCAACCTTGGCCACTTTAAGACTTGTGGACTTCAACTCCCAGAATTCCTCAGCCAGCCAGGAATGATAGAGTTGGGAGAGACCAGAAGGGCCATCTAAGTCAGGGGTCTCCAACCTGGGCCACTTTAAGACTTGTGGACTTCAACTCCCAGAATTCCTCAGCCAACTGGCCCAGGCTGGAGAGCCCTGCTCTAGGAGCCCCATTTCTCAACAAATTCAGAAGTCCTCAATTTACAACCTTTCATTTAGTGACCGTTTGAAGTTACAACAGCATTGGAAAAAGTGACCTAAGACTGTTTTTCACACTAATGACCATTAACAGCATTCCCAAAATCCAAATTCAGACACTTGGCAACTGACTTGTATTTATGACGGTCCGCGTGTCCCGGGATTCACTTAACGACGGTGTTACTGCTTTAAGAACTGGACTGATTCATTTAAATAAAATGGGGCAAAATTCACTCAGCGACTGTCTCGCTCACCAATGGGCACTTTGGGTTGAATTGTGCTCGTAAGTCGAGGACTGCTTCTCTATTTGACTAAAAGGCCGAAGTTTTTGGGAGACGCAGCGTCGTTTGGAGCCAGTTGCTCCGCCCCAAAGCTTCTGCTTTTTGGTCACTGGGGAAATCGGGAAAGAGGCTGCCAGAGACCCTCCCGGTTTTAACCTCTGGCCCTTTGGGCCCCAAAGAGGAAGGGAAACCCCCCCCCGAGTTGCTTGCCCCCTGGCCCCCTCCCATCGCATCTGCCAAGGGGGGGCCGTGTGGGGAGCATGAGAGAGAAGCGGAAGTGGAGAGCAGTTTGCAGAAAGCTAAACAGGAAGCTAAACAGGCTGGGACAGCCGAAGGCGGCTTGGTGCCCCAGGCAGGAAATCAACAGGGAAGCCCCCTCCCCCTCATCACCAGGGAAGGAGGGAAGCACTCGGACCCCCCCTCCCCCCGGGACCCTTTTCTCGGTGGTGGGAAAAGTCAGGTTTTTTACATTTAGGCGAGAAGAACCGAATGCACGGGCGGGGCCTGGCTCAATAGCAGGAACTGGGAGGGGGATCTTGGCGTCTTAGTGAGCCAGCCGTGTGCAGAAGCCGCCAACAAAGCCCATGCAATCCTAAGCTGCATTGACAGAGGGATACGATCCAGATCAAGGGAGGTGCTAATACCCCTCTGTAAAGCCTTAGTAGGGCCACACACCGAGAGTCCTGCATCCAGTTTTGGTCGCCATGATGTCCGAAAGATGTGGGGGCTCTAGAAAGAGGGCGGAGAAGAGCAACCAAGGGGATCGGGGGACTGGAGGATAAAGTATACGAAGGACAGTTGCAGGCACTGGGGGTGTCCAGTCTAATGAAAAGAAGGACCAGGGAGGGGGGGGCAGGAGAGCATCTTCCAGTATTTGAGGGGCTGCCCCAAAGAAGAGAGAGGGAGTCAGGCTGTTTTTTTCCCCAAAGCCCCTGAAGAGGCAGGAGAAGAAGCAACGGATGGAAACTCGTCAAGGAAAGAAGCAACTGGGAACTAAGGAGGGATTTCCTGAGAGGGAGGACAATGAACCAGTGGAACTGCCTGCCACCAGACGTTGTGAATCCTCCATGGTTGGAGGTTTTCAAGAAGAGCCTGGACAGCCGTTTGCCTGAAATGGTGCAGGGTCTCCTGCTTGAGCAGAGGGGTCAGTCTAGATAAACTCCAGAAGACCTCCAACTCTTATTCTGTAAATAGAGAGAGAGGTTCTGCTTTGAGGGTTGGGCTGCCATCCATGCGCAGACTGGCCTGGGCCTGGACAGCTGTCCCTCGGACCCCTCCTCCCCCATGTCCCCCTCCAACGGTGTTAAGAGGCACCTTTTGAGGCCGGGGGAGGACGCGGCTCTTCTCCTGCCTCACTATTGTTCGTTCCTGCACACGGAGTCCTCGATTTACAACCACAGCCGAGCCCAGAATTCCCACTGCTAAGCAAGGTGGTTGTTCAGAGAGTCGTGCCCAATTTTATCATGTTTTTTGGGCCATGGTTGTTAAGTGAATCCGGCTCCCCCTCCCCCACTGACTTTTGCTCGCTGGGAGCTGGCTGGGAAGGTCAGAAAAGGGGATGATCCCGTGACCCATCAGGACTCTGCGACCGTCATAAGTACAGGCCATTTTGCAAGTGGACAAAGTTTGGTCCCATGGCCCATTGGGATGCTGCAATGGCCGTAAGTGTGAAAAACGGTCCAAAGTCATTGACATGTACTTGAATGTTAGCAGCTCGGGTGGGAGGCTGGGCTATTGTTGGTTTGAGCTCTGAGTGGGCAGTTCAGCTGCAAATGTTTCGTCAACATTCGAGGAGACGTCGTCAGGGCGCTGTGAGATGTGCTCGTCTCTTTGAAATCAGGTCACGACTCAGAACAAACAATATTCACCAATTTGCATCATGTCAAAAGGCATCGCAAGGCCGGTGCTCGGACACACACGAGCACAATTCCAAGGGCAATGATGGCATCTCCTCAAATGGCGACACAACTTTTGCAGCCGAATTGCCCGGCTCGGAGCCAAACCAACAGCCCGGTCCGAAGTCCTTTTTTCGGTGCCATTGTAATTCCATCCGGTCACTAAATGAATGAGGACTACCTGCACCTGGATATTGCAAGAGGGCCCAGCGTCCAGTTGGATGGAGGGGATGTAAATTTCATCCGTTATCCCATGAAATAATCTCTGATGCCCTGCTGGATCCTTTCCAGTTTGAACCTGACCTTCTCCCTGTGACTCAGTGTCCCCAGAGGCCGGGGGGGGGGGAGGGCAGGTCTTCCTGGCAGATCCCAATTCCAGGGTGGGCTCTGGAGGAGAGCAGAGCCTTCTTTTCTCAGCCCAACGTCCCCCCAGCACTTCCCCTTCCTGCGCAGGGAGCTCGGGACTCCCGGTTTCTTCCCGGGTGGTGCAGCCAAGAGGACCCCCTCCTGCCCCCAACCCTAACCCGGGGGGCCCTGCCCGAGTCTGTTTCCGGAGTGGCTCAGCGCCTCTTGCCCAACTTCACCAGCCCTGCCAGTTTCTCTGAATGCCTGGCCGAAAGGAGGCCGGGGTGGGCAGCCCAGGCTGCTTCCAGGCTCTGCAAGCTCTGGGGTCCCACAGAGGCACCTTTGAGGCGGCTCCTCCTCTGCCCCCTGCCCCCCCCCTGCTTACACACAGGCTGCAGCTGTGTGCAAATGCTATGCAAAGGGGGCTGAGCCCCCCCTGCCCTCCCCACAAACAATGCTTTTGTCTTCCCTTGCCAGGAACCTGAGTCATCAGGATCCATCTGACATGGCGCAAGCCGCACAGCCCCTCCTCTCTTGCCACACCTTTGGGGCCATGCAAATGATGCGGCCAGGCCACTTCCCCTCCCAGAGTGGCAGAGGCCAGCTCTTCCCCCTGGCAGATTGGCAGCTTCTGGGCTCCAAGCTCAGCCCAGCACGGATGAGGTTCCCTAGCTGGGTCAAGAAACGTCCACAAGGGAACTGCCAATGGCAGAGAGCACCGAGGAGCCCACAGCATCCGCCTCTTCGAGCTGGATTGTTTTCTCTCAGACCTTTAAGGACCCAACTAGGCAACATCATCAGTGCTGGAAGGGAGTGGGGTTTATGGGGGGGAGGAGGAGACTGTGGCACCCTTAGTGCCCTCTGAGCTTGGTTGTTCGTTTCCTTGCAGGCATTTCATGACCCAACTAGGGAACCTCATCCGTGCTAGGAGGGAGGGGGCAGCCTCATCAAGGAAAGACCAAGGACACACCCACCAACCCTGACAGGGCAGAGAGCAAGTCCCCCTCCCTTCAGCACTGATAAGGTTCCCTAGTTGGGTCATTAAAGGTCTGCAAGAACCAGCCAAACTCAGAGAGCACCGAGGACCCCTCCCCTTCTCTTCCTCCTCCATCTCCCCTCCCCCAGCGCTGAAGATATTATCTACTTGGATCCTGAAGCATCTATAAGAAAACTCAGAGAGCCTTGAGGACCCCCCAATCTTCCTCCTCCTCCCCCTCCCCCTCCCCTGAGGACCCCCTTCTCCTGGCTAGCCCAAGGGGAGAACTCGGCAGGCAGCCCCCCTGGGGAAGGAGACCCCCAAAGGTGCTCAGGACTAACCCAGGTGCCTGGCCACCTTTTTCAGGCGGAGATCCACTCGGCCTTTCCCTGGAGACCATGGGCACTGTGCCCAAAAAACAGCCAGTAGGTCTAGGGGCCAAACCCACCAGGGGGTTTTCTCTTCTATGGCACGACGCTCACTTGGTGGCTTGGTGTGTCTTGGGGCGAATCTTCCTTTCTGCCTCTTAAAAACTGCAATGGCTTTGGGGGGAGGTCCCAAGCATGACCTTTGACCTTCAGGCTGCCCCCCTCAGAGGATGGACGGCTGCCCCAACCCTTGTCCATCCGCTCAGCCTCAGAGCAAAGGGGGATCTGGGTGGTTTTTGGACGCAGAGAAATCCTGAGTTGCTAAAGGCAACCAAGAGATTCAAGAGCCCCTTTTGTTCCCATGGGGGCAGCCCTGGGGGTGCCTGGACGCACTGGGCACTTCCCTCCCCCGCACTCAGGAGGGCAGGACGAAGCCCCTCCCCTGCCCAGCGGAAGGATGCTAACCTAAGATAGAACCCACCAGGGTTTATAACCCGCCATGGCTGCATCACGGAACTCACCGGGCCCAAATCCACCCGATTCTGCTATGGGGGAGCTGGGGGGGGGGGGCACGTGTTTGGGGCCAGCCAAGGACACATGGCTGCCCCCCCCTCCCCATGTGCTGCAGTTCCCACGTCAAGCAGCTCTTTGGCTTGCTGGAATCTGAGCCCTGGAACTCCTCACCAGGAGCCTTTCTTCTCCTGCCCAGTTCAGCTGGGATCAGGACGGGGCCAGTTGAAGCTGGGATAATGCGGGCCCCGGGTTCAAGAGTTAGGACGGAAGGAGGTTCCTGACAGGTGGGAGCTTCCTGAGGAGGAGGGGGGGTGACACTGTGGGGGCTCTGGCGCTCTCTGAACTGGGGGGGGTTTCTTGCAGACGTCTCATGACCCAACTAGGGAACATCATCAGTGCTAGGAGGGAGGGAGGTTTGCAAGAGAGGAGGGGGAGGAGGAGGTGGCAGCCGAGGCCCTTCGGGGCAGTCAAGGTCACCCCATCCTGAGCTGCTGCTGGGTGGACAATGACATCAGCTCTTTTCATGGCTGCTGCCACCGTTGGCCTCAAACGCGGCTCTTGGGCTCCATATTGATCTGTTTTACAGGACCTTTTAAAAACGTTTCTGTGCCGGGAAGGAGAGACCGGGGGAGGCGGCTGGCGACTCACCGCAGGAAATGCCACAAATGTTCCTGCTGAAGAGATACAGGCCGTCCTCGACTTACGACCGTTCCTTTAGTGACCGCTCAAAGCGACAATATCCCTGGCAAAAAAGGGACTTAGGACCATTTTCCACACTTACGACTATTGCAGGAGCTCCATGGACACGAGGAGCCAAATTCAGGCGCTTGGCAAGTGGCTCGTACTTATGACGGTGAGAGGGTCCCCCGGAAGTCACTTGATCCCCTTTTGCGACCTTCTGACCAGCAGAGTCAATGGGGGAAGCCAGATGCGCTTAATGACCGTGTGACTCATTTAACAGCTGAAGCGATTCACTGAACAATGGAGCCAATCTCTCACTTAGCAACAAAAACTTGGAGCTCCATTGTGGTCATAAGCCGAGGACTGACTGCACAAGGCTTGGATGAAGGAGCTGCATTTGGAGAATGTCCTTCCCTAAATCAGGGGTCTCCAAACTCGGCCACTTTAAGACTGGTGGACTTCAACTCCCAGAATGCTCCAGCCAGCCAGCTGGAGCATTCTGGGAGTTGAAGTCCACCAGTCTTAAAGTGGCCGAGTTTGGAGACCCCTGTCCTAAATGCAGACCCTTCAGCCATGTGGGCATCTACAGAAAGGACTATTTGCAGCTCAGGGCTGGACTAAGGGGTGCCTGGTACTCTGAGCTGGGCAGGTTTCTTGCAGACGTTTCATGACCCAACGAGGGAACATCATCAGTCCTAATAATGATAGCACTGATGATGTCATCTAGTTGGGTCATGAAATGTCTGTATGAAAAGCACCAAGCTCAGAGAGCACCAAGGACCTCGCAGTTTTTCCCTTCCCCCTCCCTGCAGTCTCCACTCCTTTCTAGCACTGGTGAAGTTACCTAGATGGGTCATGAAACGTCTGCTAGGAAACCACCCAGCTTTGAATCTCTCTTTACCAGGGGCACATCCAGGATAAACATGGCTCCCAACCTTGGGGGCAAAGCGTGGCAGAGCCCCCTTTCCAGCGTCACAAAAAGGATGCCAAAGCCCATAATGCACTAACAGTGCCATCCAAGCGGGGGGCGGGCATTTTCCCAAGCTGGGAAGCCTGGAATCATGGCCGAAGAGCCCTTCGCAAGAGGGGTGAGCTGAGCCACATGGCTAACTAACCAGGGCTAGTAGGTAACCAGGGTTTGCAATTACCTGGTCTGCCTCCCACCCCAGACTTTTGGCCCTGGAGAGGGAATTTTGCTGGTTGACTGAGAGGACCTATCGGGGAGATAGGCTGGATATGGCAGTGGGGAGGGGGCATAAAAGGGCCCCCCCCAGCAGTTACATGGGAGGGGGGGCCTCTCTCTCTGGATTGGCACTCTTACAGCAAACCATCTCAGTGGCACCACCACCACCCCAATCCCAGGCATTGGGACAACTCTGTAGGACGATGCAATGGAAGCGGTCAGTTATGTGGTGCGTCAGTTCTGAACAGAACAGAATAACAGAGTTGGAAGGGACCTTGTAGGTCATCTAGTCCAACCCCCTGCCCAAGCAGGAGATCCTACACCCTTTCTGACAAATGCCAGCCCAGTTTCTTCTTGAAAGCCTCCGGTGATGAAGCTCCCACAACCTCTGAAGGCAACTTCTCCTCCATGGGTGGATTGTTCTCACTCCTTATTTCCAGGTTGAATCTCTCTCCTTGGTCAGTTTCCATCCATGATTCCTTGTCTGGCCTTTGGGGGCCTTAGAAAATAGCTTGGCCCCCTATTCTCTGTGGCAGCCCCTCAAATATTAGAAGATGCTCTCCTGTCTCCCCTGGTCCTTCTCTTCCCTAGACTAGCCAGGCCCAGGTATGTTTGAGCCTCCAGTCCCCTCATCATCCCTGTTGCTCTTCTCTGCACTCTTTCCATGATATCACTGCCCCCCCCAATCTTTGTGGGACATCACAAGGGACCCCGGAACTCCGACTGTCCCCTGGGTGAGGCAGCCAGGAGCGCCTGTCCCCCAATCAGGAGGAAGGAGGCTCCGGCAGACAGTGGGCCTCAGCGATAGGGAAGTCCAGAAAAGGAACTTCAACAGCCTCCCCCAAGGAGGGATGGAAAAGGCAAGTCAGCATTCTCAGTTTCTTTTCTTTCTTTCTTTTTTTTGGGGGGTGGGTGGGTGCGAAGGAAAGGTGAGCCAGCATCTAGCCAGCATGGCTAAAGGGGAAGGGAAACGGGCAAGTTGCCCGATTGTATGAGCCGGTGCCGAAGGGCACCATCCACAAGGGGAAATGGGGGGCTGGGAGGAAGTCCCCAGCCTTCCTGTGCCCCCTCCCCAACTTCCCTGGGTGGGAAAGGGAGTGGGGGGGGAACCATTTGGCCTGAAATGGTATACAGGGTCTTCCTCTTTGGGCAGGGGTTGGACTACAAGACCTCCAAGGCCCCTTCCAACTCTGTTATTCTGGAGGTTCTCTCCCCCCATTGCTTCCAGGGTGGGAGGGGGGCCTTCTGGGTTCCAAGGCTGCTCTACTAAAGCCGCATCCCTGCCAGGGGCCTATAACATCCTGGGTGGTTGGGATTTGATCGTCCTCATTCAACTCCAGGTAGTCAGTCCTAATTTAGGCGCTTTTGGGGGGCAAAGAGGCCCCCCCCGAACATCTCCTCCAGGCTCCGCCCCCCACCTGCAGGCTGCCAACGGCCCCCCTTTTGCTCGGGACAGCCTAGTTCGGCCGGCCCAGAGCGGTTCCCCAGGCGGAAGGCGACCCCCCAAGAAAGGAGGCGCAACGTTGCGATGGCACGGCGCCCGAACTCAACTGCGTCTCTTTGGGGCAGGAAGGAAGGCCCCAACTGGGCTCCAGAGCCTCCCTGCGCCAGGGCAGTCTACCGCACCCCAAGTGGGCAGGTCGGAGGGGGCTTGCCCTGCCCGGCTCGGGACCCGGGAGTCCCCCGCAGGCTCCCGGCTGCCTTCCGCGTCCCAGCGGCTCCCAAAGGCGGGGCTGCGAGGGTGGGAGAGGCCGGGGGCTGAGCGGTCCTTAACCCCAGTGCGGTGCCCCGCTCGGGCCGGCTAAGCCACGATGGGGCGGCTCCAACGGGGTTCGTTCCAGACCTCCGGAGGGAAGCGGCTTCCAGCCCGAAGCGCGGCTTCCCCAGCCCGCCGGCGCCCCGGAGAAGGAAGGAAGGAAGGGGGCGGACAGGCGCGCCCGGGACCCCCGCCCCATTCAAAGGAAGGCGAGCCCCGGGAAGGGCGCGCCGGGGAGCCCGGGCCAAGGCGGCGCAGCGGCGGCGCTGGCGGGGCCGGCAGGGCGCGCCCGGCTTCGGGGCAGGAGGCGCCGTTATTCCCGCTCCCTCCCGGCCGGGGCCGCCAGGCGGGCAGTGGCCGAAGGGCTCCCGGCCGGTCTGGTGGGGGGCAGCGCGGGCGAGCCGGGGCGAGACCCACCTGGGCTCATGGCGAGCGAGCGGGCGGCGGCGGCGGTGCTCCCGGGCGGCGCGCAAGAGGAAGTCTGCGCGGCCGGAGGAAGTGCGCGAGGTGGGGCGCCCCGCCGACGGGGAAGTTTCCCGCCGCCCCCGCCCGGCACGGGGCGGGGGAGGCGGCGGCGGCGCGGCCGGAGGAGGAGGACGGGGAGGGCGAGCGGGGCACTCCCGCCGGCTTGGCTCGCCGCGAGCCCTGCTTGCCTTTGGGGCCCCCGCGGCGCTGGGGATGGGCGGCTGGGTGGTTGCAGAGCCCGTGGGCTGCCTGGCCTTTGAAAGTCCCTGCCGCGCCCGGAGAAGCCGGGAAAGCCAAGGAGGGGCTCCTGCCCCCCTGGTCCCGTCGGGGCCGGTCGGGGTCCCTGGAAGGCGGCGGGAGAGCGGACCCTCCTCCCTTCCGCGGTCCCAGGCTGGGGAAGAAGCGGCTCCGGTATTCCGCGCGGTGCTTCGACCTTGGCAGGTCGGTCCTCTGTTTGCGTTGCCGCCGGCTTCATCCGCCGTTGCGGGAGGGGCAGCTCGATCGCTTGGCCGGCACGAGGGAGGCCCGGACGGCCCGCCCGCGCGGAGAAGCCTTCAGCCGGGGTCCCCACTCGAGGAGGAGCCCCTCCTCTCCCCCGGGAGGCGTCTGCAGAGTCGGCCTTTGGGGCTCCCTTCCTCCCACTGCGGGGGCTCTGCTGCCTTTGGGGACCTGCCTATGTGCAAACCTCACCGCAAATGTCAGCTCCTTCTGTGCCCCCCTGTACCTCCCGGAGGGTCCAGTTACTTCGGGGTGAGGGGGAGCCAGAGGCACAAAGCCCCCAACAAACCGGGCCCTTCCCCAAGACAGCCAACCTGGGGACAGGAGGGAGGGGAGCAGAGAGGCCTTGGGGGTCTCTGGCTGATGCTATCCAGACTACGAATGAACTGCCACCTCTGGAGCCCCACCTGGTATCGGGCCAGGTTACCTGCAGGACTGGTTTTTTCTATTTGGCCAGAGCCATTCCTAGCCCCTTCCCCTAAATTTTGCCCTCTGATAGGAGCTGGGAAGGTGCCTTTTCCTTAGCAGTCCCTGCCTGCCCCATAGACCACTCCGCCCCACCCTTCCACCCCGACATTCAGCCTCCCCCCTTCAGCCTCTTCCCTTCAGGCCTTAAAGATCTGGGTTTTCCCCCAACGTTCTGGGAGGAAATCATCTCTTGAAACCTTAGCAATGACGGGTGCCAAGTATTTGTTGGTTTTCATGTTTTATGTTGAAGCTGGTTGTGTGTGATAGTTCTTAACAATCATTTTATGTGTCTTTTAATCTTTGCTTGGGAGCCGCCCAGGGTTGGTGGCTGAAAGATGGGTGGCTACCTATCCATGTTTTAAAAACGAAAGGATGTTGAGACTCTAGAAAGAGTGCGGAGAAGAGCAACTACGCTGATCAAGGCAAAAACATGTGAAGAACGAACGGTTGCAGGAATCTGTATGTCTAGTTTAACGAAAGGAAGGACCAGGGGAGACATGATAGCAGTTTTCCAGTATTGGAGGGGCTGCCCCAAAGAACGGGGGTAGGTGGGGGTTCAGTTATTATTCCAAAACACCAGAAGGCAGGAGAAGGAGCAACAAAGGGTAGAAAGTCATCCAGAAGAGAAGCAACCAGGAGTTGAGGAGGAATTTCCTAACAGTGAGCACAAGTAGCCAGTGGAACTGCTTGACACCAGAAGTTGTGGGGGCTCCAACCAAGAAGAGGCTGGACAGCCGTTTGTCCACAATGATATAGCGCCTCCTGCTTGAACTGTGTGTGTGTGTGTGTGTGTGTGTGTGTGTGTGTTGGACTAGAAGACTTCCCAAGTTAATTCCAATTGTATTATGAAGGGAGGGGGAAAGCAGGTATTGCCGGCCATTTATAGGTAATCCACAACTTAAGACCACAAGAAATCTAAAATTTAGGTTGCAGAGATTTGTTAAGTGAGTTTTGCCCCTTTCTTGCCACTGTTATTAAGTGAACCACTGCAGTTGTTAAGTGAGTAACATGGTTGTAAAGTAAATCTGGCTTCTCCATTGACAAAAGGGGGATCTCATGAGCTCCCCCCCATACTGTAACAGTCATAAATACAAGTCATATGCCAAGAGGCTGAATTTTGACTACGGTTATTAAGTGTGATAAACGGTCATCAGTCCCTTTTTTTCAGTGCCATTGTAACTATGAATGGTCACTAAATGAACTGTTGTAAGTCGAGGACCACCTGTATTCCTGTGTTGCTTAAGGCAGGTGGACCCCTGCAGATGATTGCTTGAAATTCTTGTCTGGATCTTTCTTGGAATCGTTCTGCAACATTTTGTCCACCTGCAAAGCTGTAAAAGGACACGCAGGGCTCTGCTGTTTTTTTCCAGGCTCAGGTTTGTTTCCCCGCTTAACAAAATATTACTTTAAACCAGGGCTCCCCAAACTTGGCCCCTTTAAGACTAGCGGACTTCAACTCCCAGAATTCCCCAGCCAGCTAATTCTGGGGGTTGAAGTCCACTAGTCTTAAAGGGGCCAAGTTTGGGGAGCCCTGGTTTGAACCCTTGGCCTTCTCAAGCAAGCCCTGGCTGCAAACTGGGGCAAGACAGGAGCCCCAACTGCCATTTGCCACAGAGCAGCCGAAAAGCAGCTCCGGGACTTCCTTATTCCGAGCCACGGCCACCCGGGGCGGGTCCTCCGTGGGGTTTTTCCCGGCAGAGGGGAAGGAAAGGCAGAGTTCTTTCCGTGCCTTCGGACGGCACCTGGAAAGCCTGTTTTAGTCCCGGTTTTTTTGCATTCAGGCCCAACTTTGGCCAACTTGAAGACTTGTGGACTTTAATTCCCAGAATTCCCCAGCCAGCTGCCTGGGGGATTCTGGGAGTTGAAATCCACAAGTCTTCAAGTTGGCCAAAGTTGGACACCCGCGAGGTACGGACTTTTAATAGTGGGAAATAGGGTTTATTTCGGAAAAGGGAGGGGAGAACGGCGCCTGTGTTTTCCCCCCCGTCCATTCAACCCCCAACTAGCCCCACTTGCGTGCCCACAGGCTCTGCAGATCGTGCGAAGCTTACGACACGCGTCCAAGCGTTCCTTGACACGGAGGAGGACCCGGAGCCGGAGATTCCCACGGTGGGCGGGGTGCTACACGCGTCCCCACGTGCGTCCTTGCCTCCTTCCGCCGATAGGGGCCGCTACCTGCTGGGCGCTCTCTCTCGGCAACCGAGCCTTGTCGCGATTGGCCGGCGGGCCCGAAGGGGCGGGCCTGACCACGCCCCTGGCGCCTGCCCCGACTCGGTGCGAGGGCGGCCGGGCGGGAGAGACCATTCGGCGCCGCGGGGGAGGAGGGGACGGACCACGCGGCGGGCGGGGGTGCGCGGAGGAGGAGGAGGGCGCGCCTGCGGCTTCCGGGAGGGGCTCACCTGGCCGCAGCTGTTCCGGACGCGCCGCCACCTGCCACCTCGAGGCCGGGCCGGGCCGGGCCTGCCGATGCGGGAGCGGAGGTGACCCGGCGACATGGCTCTGTGGGGCCGCATCGCCTTGGGGCTGCTCTGCGGCCTCGTCCTGCCGCCGCCGGGCCCCGCCGAGGGCCCCCCCGCCCCCCCCGGCTCGCACCTGGACGAGGCCACGCTGGAAGGTGAGCCACGCTGGGGGGGAGGGGCCCTCTCTCGCCTTCGGGACCCCCTCGAGGTTGGGACAACCGCCTCTTCGCCGGAGCCGGACAGGGGGGCGCCCGCGGTGCCTTTGGAGCCTGGACTCCCATGCCCAGAATCCCCTCCGTCATGAGTAACTCCAGTGCCCAGAATGCCCCGTGCTGGCGGGGGACTTCGGGGGGGGGGTCTGCCCCTCTTCAGATCGGCTGGGCTGGGAAAGCGCGGCAGGCGCTCCGGGCGTCGAGCTGGGCGATCCCGGGTGGGGAGGGAGATCGAAGTCGGGGAGGAAGCAGCTGGTGCGCCCGGAGAGGAGGCTTTGGGCGCCGGCTTTTGGGGAGGGGCGCAGAGGTGCCGGCCAAGCCCGCTGGCACCTCTTGCATTAATTGCACCGTGGTGCAGAGGCTTCCTTCTCGTTGCATCGGCCCGGCTGCATCAGGTGCATTGCTGATGGGGCCGGAGGGCGGATTGGGGGGGTGTGTGTCTGTCGCTCCAAGGGCTGCACCCGCTGATCTGGAAACGCAGCGGCCCTAACCGGCGCTCTGCCCAGCCATAGTCCGCGCCGGCAAAAGGCAGGTGCCGCCGTCCGCTCGCTCGGAGCGCTGCGCTTTCCCAGCTGGGCTTCTTCCTGCGCGCCTCTGGCCTCCCGCAGTCAAAGCCACTTTATGGGGGGCTGTTTTTACTCTGGACCCCTTTTTCCTACTGGAAAGCTTGAGAAATCTCTGCAGAACAAACCCCCTTAGACGGCCTCTAACGGGAGTTGTCCTTAGTGTGTTGTTTCTGCTGCTCGCAAGAGGGAAAGTTGCCTCTTCGGAAACTTCTTGTGTTTTGGGAAGGAACCTATATGCGAAAGGGAGGCTTGGGCGAGCGGTTTCCAAGCTGTGTCAGTGGGTTTGTCCATTCCCAGCCTGTGTGTGTCTGTCCCTCCATCTGCCTAGCCTTCCCAGTGAAACACACACACATACACACGTATACACGGGGCTCTGAACGCTTGGCAGCTTCCTGCCCTTTGCAGGGCCAGCAGGGGCCAGGCACCTTCGGGTGGGGCTCCCCCAGGCCCGAAAGGGGCTCTGGCTTGGGGCCCGGCAGCCAGTGCAGAAGTCCTCGCTGCCTTGCGAGAAAGAAAGCCCTCAGAGCGGTCAACCACCCCGGGAGGCTGGTCTCTGCAGGGGGGAAGAGACTGACGGACCGCCTGGCATGGGTGCAGTTGAGCCCTTCGCGTTGGTACTTGAGCCCTTCGCGTTGGTAGTCATGGCGGGCAAGTGACGCAGAAGGCTCCCTCCCTGCTCCTGAGGTCCCCGCCTGGTTGGTGGTGGCAGAAACAGGAAGGCCTGGCTGGATCCAGGCTGGGGAACGGAGGTGGGGTTTGAGCAAGAGGCCTGTCTCCGAAGGGGGCCTCCAGACTGGGCAGCTGTAAGTTCCTAGGACTTCAACTCCCAGAATTCCTCAGCCGGCCGAAGCCCCACAAGCCTTAAAGTGGGCAGCTTGGGAAAGCGCCCCCCCTCCTCCCCATTTCGAGCCCCCTTGTGACTTGTGTCTTCACTGCAGCCCTGCAGGGAGCTTCCAGCTGAGTCCTTTGGCCTGGTTGCCTCTGTTCAGGGCTCTCCAAACTTGGGAACTTTAAGGCTTGGGGACTTCAGGGACCGTTGGATGGGTCCCAAGGTCACGTGATCTCCCTCGGGCAGCCTTCCAACAAGCAGAATCAAAGGGGAAGCCAGGATCCCCTTAACAACCAGGTTACCAAGTTATCAACTGCGGTGATTTGCTTAACAACCATGGCAAAAGGAAGGTTGTAAAATGAGGCAAAGCTTGCTTGATAAACGTGTCATTTAACCACAGAGATTTGGGACTCACTTGTGGCTTGAGGGCTACCTGTAGGACTGTCTAACTCGATTTGCACTGACCGCCAACTGCCAGCAGTTGGGCAGTTCGATCCTGACTGGCTCCAGGTTAACTCAGCCTCCTGTCCTTCCCAGGTCGGCCGAATGAGGAGCCAGATTGTTGGGGGCCAGAGGCTGACCGCTTGGGAGGGGCCGGAAAGCAATGTGAAGCGGCACAGAAGTCCAAGGGCTGTTGCTATCACACAGGCTCTAACCCAGAGGTCTCCAAACATGGCCCCTTTAAGGCTGGTGGACTTCAACTCCCAGAATTCCCCAGCCATAATTGTTTCCTCTTTCTCTCAATCATAGCTGGCTGGGGAATTCTGGGAGTTGAAGTCCACAAGTCTTAAAGGGGCCACGTTTGGGGGCTCCTGCGCTTAATTGAATTGATCCGCCTACTTTCCGGCAAGCGCTGGGACTCTTCAAGGCTGTCTTCAGAGCAGGGTGGTAGCCTAAGACCGAGCTCCCCTGGCCCGTTTGCCTGCCAAGGAAGGAGAATCACCTCTCTTGGCAGGGGCTTTCGCAGGCCAGAGCAGCCCTGGGAGGTGGCTCGTCCGTGGGTTCCCTCCAGGTGGGCTTGGGCACTTCAGCGGCCCTCTTCCTGCTGACTGCCTGTGTGTGTTGTGTGCCCCAATGGGTGGTGCCCCTGAGCTCCACTGGAATTGGTTTAACCTGGGAATTGTGCACCTCCTATAACCAGGCCATCAATTGCAGAACACAGAAGGACGCTAGATCTGGAAGGGGACCATGGAGGTCCTCTAGTCCAGCTCACTGCTGAAGGAACGAGACCTTACACAGGTAGTTCTAGAGTCCTAGACTTAGGGCCACGGTTGAGCCCAAAATTTCTGTTGCTAAGCCAGGCAGTGGTTAAGTGAGTTCAGTCCCATTTTATGACCTTTCTTGCCACCGTTGTTAAGGGAATCAGGGCAGTTGATAAGTTAGTAAATCTGGCTGGTTGGAAGCTTCCAAAAGGAGATCGCAAGACCCCTGGATGCTGCGATCGTCATAACTCCGTGCCATTCGCTAAACATCTGGAAGTGACCAGCTGGGGAATTCTGGGAGCTGAAGCCCACAAGTGGTACAAGCGGCCGTAGGTCCCCACCTGTGGTCCAGAATCGCACCTCAGGCAACCGCGAAGCCACAGTTGTGGGAGAAGAACCGGTTTGTTTACTTCTGGAATGACGAGCTTTAAGAGCAGGCTTATGGCGGAGCAGTGGGAGCCAGAGCTGCGAGTGACAAAAATCTGAAGAATCTGTAAAATCCTGACTAGTTCTGATAACTGGCTTCCGTCTCAGCTTTCTGGAGTTGATGGTGCCCCATCTGAGCGATGGGAGGAAGACTGTGAGGGCTCTGTAATTTGTCTCCAGGGACTGCCTGTGCCTTTTGGGGACCTAACTTGTCTAACTTGTTATTTCCGGTCTATTAAAAAATCACCCCCATCACCTGGTATGTACCCACAATGCGGATAGGTCAGGTGCTTCAAATATATGCAAATCCATGGAGATTTAGGCTGTAGCTGGGAATATGCTCCCTTGGTCATTCTGAATCTATCTAGAATTCTGCTGCAGTGTCCTTTCTTTCCCTTCCTTCCTTCCCTTCCCTCTTTCTTTCTTTTCCTTTCCTTTTCTTCCCTTTTTCCTTCCTTCTTTCCTTCCTTTCCTTCTTTTCCTTCTTTCTTTCCTTCTTTCCTTCCCTTCCTTCCTTCCCTTCCTTCTTTCTTTCCTTTCCTTTCCTTCCTTTTTTCCTTCCTTCTTTCCTTTCCTTTCCTTTCCTTTCCTTTCCTTCCTTTTTTCCTTCCTTCTTTCCTTTCCTTTCCTTTCCTTTCCTTTCCTTTCCTTTCCTTTCCTTTCCTTTCCTTTCCTTTCCTTTCCTTTCCTTTCCTTTCCTTTCCTTCCCTTCCCTTCCCTTTCCTTTCCTTCCCTTCCCTTCCCTTCCCTTCCCTTCCCTTCCCTTCCCTTCCCTTCCCCTTCCTTCCTTCCTTCCTTCCCTCCCTCCCTCCCTCCTTCCCTCCCATCTCACTACAGGTAGTCCCTGACTTCCAATCACAATTGAGCCCAAAATGACTGATGCCAAGAGAGACAGTGGCTAAGTGAGTTTTGGCCTGTTTTACGACCTTCCTTGTGCCTCCTGCCCATGAAGCAAGTAACAGCTGAGCTTGGAAGGCCCCCCCCCCCTCCTGCCCCCCCCAGCAAACTTTTTATTGGCAAGCACAGCCTCTTGGCCAAGGGCGAGCGAGGCCCTCCGCTGGTCTCTGCTGACGTCCCAAATCCCCCGAGCCGCTTCAGGGCAGATTTCGTTCTGTCTGATCTAGAACGGATTCTCTTTCAAGCAAAGCATGGGTCGTGTTTCGCTGCCCAGCGGGGGAGCGTTACAGGCTGCGTCACGCTGGGGCTCTGCTCTCCCAATTCGGAGGTGCCCCTGTCTGCCCACCCCTGCTGCAGCCGCCCCCGGCCTCCCGGTCTGCGTTAGGCCACTTGCTGCGGAGCCCACTTGGCAGGCTTTTTTTGGGGGGGGGGCAGCGGGGAGGTTTAACTCAGCCTGTTATTTCGTGAGTAGTAACTCCAGTGTGGAAGGGTAGTTTACCTGGGTGGTTGGAAAAAGTAAAAACTCTTGAGTAGCCAGGGTCAGTAGTAGTTCAGCACCGAGCAGCGTTCAGTAATTTATGTCCCCAAAGGCAGCTGAACTTTCAAGTTCTTCTTTGAAGAGATTTCACTTCTCATCCCAGGAGCTTCTTCGGCTCCGACTGGATGGTGGTGAATGGAAGGATTGATCCTCCTTGCAGACAGAATTGGTCATTTGCATCCTTTGAGAGGGTCGTTGAAGCTCTTGGGGTTTACCTGTGTCCTCAGGGGTCACCTGAGTAGTGCAAACGAGTGTGGAACTGCTGAAAGGACTGTGTTGTAGTCACACCCATTTGCACTACTCAGGTGACTCCTGAGGATACAGCTAAACCTACAAGCGGCCTCAACGACTCTCTAAAAAGGATGGAAATGACCAGCTGCCTGCAAGGAGTATCAATCCTTCTATTCCCCACACTCCAGTCATGACAACCTGGACCTGGAGGTCTGGGAATCTCCATGGACATTCAGTAATTTTTGTACAGGTAACTCCTTGATTTACGACCACAATGGAGGGCAGGATTTATGTTGCTAAGCGAGAAATTCCTTCAGTCAGTTTTACTCTGTTTTAGAATCTTTCTTGCCATCCTAAGAGAACTGCTGCCATTGTTAAATGAGTCACAAGGTTGTTAAGTGAATCCGGCTTCCTCATTGACGTTGCCTGTCAGGAGGTCACAAGAGGGCGTCACATGACCCCGTCATAATTGTGAGTCAGTTATCAAGCCTCCAAATGTAAATTGCATGCCCGGGTGGGGAGGCTGCAACGGTCCTAAGCGTGAATGATGGTCACAATTTTTTTAGGTGACGCCCCCGTAACCATCACTAAACGAAAGGTTGTACCACACACATACAAACACCCCCCCCCCCCCAATTTAATTACACCAGCCGCCTCCTGCTTGGACCGCCAGAGCCGGCTGTGGGTGAAGGTGACTTCCAGGCGCTCACCTGCCCCTTCCAAAGGGACTTAATCCGCCCAATTTCCCCTTTGCCAGCTGCTCCCATGCCTCGCTGGGGTTGGGTTTCGGCTTCTTCATGGCTGCCCAGCCCCCGAGTGGACTTAAGGACCGGCCAGGGTGGCGACAGAGGGCCCTGGGACAGGCTGCCCTGAGCTCCTCCCTAGGCCAGTGGCCAGGGGGCTTTGTGGGGGCTGCTTCCGACACCCAAGATACAGGCAGATCTTCTGGAGGGGAAGAGGAGCAGAACCGCTGCAAGCAGGGGGCAGGGCCCAACCAGCAGGGTTGATGGCATGAAGGGAGGATTGGTAACTCAGGGTTAAACTCCTTGGTGCTCTCTGAGCTGGGTGGCTTTCTTGCAGACGTTTCATGACCCAACTAGGGAACAGCATCAGTGCAAGAAGGAAGGAAGAGGAGGAAGACAGCGAGGTGTCTGGTGATCTCTGACCTTGGTAGTTTTTTCTCCCAGACGTTTCATGACCCAACTAGGGAACATCGTCAGTGCTAGGGATGGATGGGGTTTGTGCAGGAGGAGTGGAAGGAGGAAGACTCCTTGATGCTCTCCGAGCTGGGTGGTTTTCTGACAGACGTTTTATGACCCATGGAGGGTAACACCAGTGCTAAAAGGGAGGAGGGGGTTTCAGGGAGGAGGAAGAGGAGGACAAAGGAGAGGAAGGAAAGAGAGAGGACTGTGGGATCCTTGCTGCTCTCTAAGCTTGGTGGTTTTCTTGTAGACCAGGGATCCCCAAACTTGGCAACTTTAAGACTTGTGGACTTCCAGAATTCTGCCTTAAAGTCTTAAAGTTAAAAAGTCTTAAAGTCTTAAAGTTGCCAAGTTTGGAGACCTCTGTTGTAGACGTTTCATGACGATGACATTGCCCAGCTTGGAAATGAAGGCCCTGCAAGAAACCCACCAGGCTTAGAGAGCCCCAGGGACCCCCCAGGATGGAGGGAAGGATGGTCCTTCTGTGCTGGAAGGGTTGATTCCCGCCGTCAGGTTTCTTAGACAGCAGGTGCTCCTGGGATTCTCTCCAAAGAATGTGGAAAAGCAGCCCCCACCCAATAAAGGGATGGGCTCCTATTTATGCAGCCCAGGAAGGTGGGAGAGACAAAGGCATAAGTAATGGAAGACGGGAGGCGTGTGCATTTCTAGGCCAGGGACCCCCCAAGTTATTACCTGTATATAATATACCTTTCCTTCTTGCGCCTGAGGTCTCCGTCCGTCGGGGCCTTTCCAGCAGGATCATGGATGGTGCATCGGAGGATGTTCTGCAGAGGACAGTGCTGGGCGTTAGGCAGCTCCAGGCCTTCACCCAGCTAGTTAGGGGTCCTGCAGTCCCTCCTGCCTGGGAATAGCCCTCCAGAATGAGCTCTCTCTCCCTCCCCCCCCCCCGTAAGGAGGCCTTCCATAGGGGAGGTTCCTCAGCTATTCCCTGCACCCCTCGCTTTCCCTGGGAGGGTCCTGAAGACACGAGAGCCCCCTCACTTCAGGTCTTTTCTCCCGGGCATCTTCTCCAATGAACTGGAGAGAGAGGAAAAACTGGATGGAGGAGAATATTTGTAGCTCAGGGTGGAACTGCGGGGTCCCTGGTGCTCTCTGAGCTGGGTGGCTTCCTTGCAGACGTTTCAGGACCCAGCTAGGTTACATCATCAGTTCTAGAAGTGAGAGGGGTTTGCGGAATGGAGGAGGAAGGAGAACGGTGGGGCCCTTGGTTGGTTTCCTGGCATTCCATGTGCAATTCCCACTCGCCTGCAGGGTCTGCAACCTCCTGGGCTCCCATTGTCTCCTTTGCGTTGTCTTTGCTGTGTTTTTGGCCGAGCAACTGAGCAAGGTGGGCGAAACTCACTTAACAACTCTGTTTAGCAACAGAAATTTTGGACTCAGTTGTGGTCGTAAGTCGAGGACCACCCTGTATCTCACAAGGTGGCTTCCAGCTAGGAATAAGATGGATCATAAAAGGCCGCAGAGTCAAAATCGTCAAAGAAAGAGGACACAATCACACCAGAACAACAGTTGGTGCCACTGTCCTTGTCTTACCTTTTTTGGGAGTGGTGGTGAAATTATGACACTTTTACAATGTAATAAAAGTAAGAAAAGGGAAAGTGGAATGAGGAAGAAAATAAGAAACAAGAAAAGTGGGGAAAAGGTGAGCCTACAATTTCGGCTTCTGCCCCCCTTTCCCTCCAGTGGGGAGGGGGCAGTAGTTGCCCCCGGACACTTTCTCCTCCTTCCTTAACCTTTTCGGTCCCCAAATCCATAAACCAGCCCCTTGGCGGCCTTGTCTTCTTTCAACAAAACGCCCATATAAGGCTTCCAGCCTTTCAGAAAATTCCTTTTATCATTTTTCCCCTGACCTTCTGGGAGATAGTTTTCTAGCACCAAAATGATGTTTTGATGACTCCCAGCCTTCTGTTTCCGGGGGTGGATGGGAGGGGGGGGGGCAGGGCAGGACTGGGTGGAAGAGAAGAGCCCCGGAGGGATCTCTGCTGCCTTGGGACTTGGTTAGCAGCAGGGACCATTCATGGAAGGCTGCACCAGGGCCGGAGTGGCTCCCCTCTTCCCACGGGTCCTGGCAGCGGTTCCGCCAGTGAGGCAGATGCCCACCAAGCGAAGAGAACATTGGGAGCTTAGGGCTGAGCTGTGGGGTCTCCTTGCTTCTCTCGGAGCTTGGTTCTTTGCTTGCAGACATCTCAGGACCCATCTAGGTAACCTCATCAGGACTAGAAGGGAGTAGCGTTTGCAGAGAAGAAGAAGAAGAAGAGGAGGAGGAGGAAGAGGAGAGCAGCAGGAGGAGAACTGCGGTGTCCTTGCTTGTCTCTGGGGAAGATCCTTGAGGCCAGCTAGAAGGAACTCTGGTTTGCGTAGTGGAGATGGGGAGGAAGACCAAGACTCTGGATCCGTGGGATTCGTTAGTTGAGAAAATTTAGGTCATCTGAGCTTTTTTGTTTCCTTGTAGACGTTTCATGACCCAACTAGGGAATATCATCAGTGCTTGCAGGGAGGAGGAGGAGGTCTGGGGGTCCTTGGGGCTCTCTGAGCTTTTTTGTTTCCTTGCAGACGTTTCATGATCCAGCTAGGGAACCTCATCAGTGCTAGAAGGGTGGGGGCGTTTGTTCTCTGTTTATGCACAAGCCGCTTGCTCGGTCAGTGTTGGGAGTGTGGTTAAATAAGGATTTATTTATTTTTGCCATCTGCTTGATACCTGGTGGATGTCATTTTCCATAACTCCCACTGCTGGTCAGCAACGGAGGAGGAAGCATTTCTGGGTAATTTCTGCTGCTTGGTTGGCTTTGGGGAGCGGAGGATTCCCCCACCACCACCGAGCAGGCCCCGCTTAGCCCCCCCACAAGCCTCCTGGGGAACCTGAAGTGAGGGGGCTGCTCCTGAACTCCATCCCTGAAAGCATCCTGGGGTTCCACCCAGATTGTACTGTACGTTCTGCCTGTTAAAACAATCCCCGAATTGTCCTGGCTGTCAATCTAACTTGGGTGGAGGGAGGGAAAAAAATGAAGGAGAGAAAGAGATGATAGTGGCTAACCGTGAGAACGAAGGGGACTGTTTTTTGCAGGAAACCAAATTTCACTGAATCAGCAAGAAGGGATTTTTTTTTTTACAAGTGTTGGGTGAAGAAGAAGGTTGTGATCCAGGTGTTGTGAATATGGGAGTCCCGAGGGCTGAGCAATTGGTCTCTTCCAAAATGTTGTGTTAGAGCAGGGGTCCCCAACCTTGGCCCCTTTAAGACCTGTGGACTTCAACTCCCAGAATTCCCCAGCCAGCTATGATTGAGAGAAAGAGGAAACAATTATGGCTGGGGAATTCTGGGAGTTGAAGTCCACCAGCCTTAAAGGGGCCATGTTTGGAGACCTCTGGGTTAGAGCCTGTGTGATAGCAACAGCCCTTGGACTTCTGTGCCACTTCACATTGCTTTCCGGCCCCTCCCAAGCGGTCAGCCTCTGGCCCCCAGCAATCTGGCACCTCATTCGGCCGACCTGGGAAGGACAGGAGGCTGAGTTAACCTTTCGTCCCTGGAGGCATTTAAGGAGAGACTGGAGAGCCCCCTGCCTGAAATGGAAGGTAGGGTCTCCTACTTGAGCAGGGGGTTAGACTAGAAGACCTCCGAGGTACCACCCAGCCCTATTCCGATTGATTGAAATGGTCTAAAGGCAGGGGTCTCCAACCTGGGCCACTTTAAGACTTGTGGACTGCAACTCCCAGAATTCCTCAGCCAGCTGGCTGAGGAATTCTGGGAGTTGCAGTCCACAAGTCTTAAAGTGGCCCAGGTTGGAGACCCCTGGTCTAAGGTTTCCTGCTTGAGCAGGGGGTTGGACTAGAAGACCTCCAAGGTCCCTTCCAGCTCTATGCTGATTGTTTGATGCTCATAACTCTTGGAAGTGAGGAAGGCTGTTGGCTGAGAGCCAACCCTGGTTTAGGCCAGGGGGTCTAAGGGAAGGAGCTGGCTAAATTAGCACCTCCCTCTCGGCTGGGTTTACCACTCCTGGATTAGGAGCTGGTTTGGATCCATTTTCACCCCTCTTTAGCCTGCCGAGCCGTCGGCGTCTTCGTGGTCAGGCCCTTACGCTCTACCGGTTGAACCTCTTCGTGGCGATGGCAGACGGTCTGATCCCCTTGGAGAGGGTTGATTCTGAAAATCCTTGCTGGCGTCCAGCTTCCGAGTGAACGAGCGAACGAGGGAGGAAGGAGGCTTCATGTTTCTCTGGTCATAAATAACCCCAGAAGAATGGGAGGGCCGGGCCAGGTTGGTCCCTGCAGGAGGCAGCAGGCAGGGCTGATTGGGAATGCTGGGAAGAGGGGCCGGCTGGAAGTGGGGCTGGCTGCCTTAAGGCATTTCCAGAAAGCAGTGCCCAATTGCCAGGCGCCGGGAAAGAACAGCACGCAAAGATTCTCTCTCTCTCTCTCTCTCTCTCTCCCCCCTCCCCCAAGAGCCGGTTCTTCCTCCAGAGAACTGGGTGCAAGAACTGGTATCTTTCCGGTCAGGGCCCACGTCATTGGCTGGAAAGAGCCGCTGGGGCCACTGTGACTCTTCATTGGCAGGTGGAGAAGGCTGGGATGGCGGCTGGCCGGAGCTGAGGCCAGGAAGGAGGTGGGAGCTACTCCCCAAGGGCCTCCTGCCTTGTGACCTGGTGAGCCAGAGGGGGAGGCCGTTGATTGGGTTGAAGACACAAGCACAGAACATAGAATGATAGGTTGGAAGGGATCTCGGAGGTCTTCTAGTCCAACCCCCTGCTGGAGCAGGGTACCCTATACCATCCTGGTCAAATGGATGTCCAGCCTCTTCTTGAAAACCTCCAGTGAGGGACTACAATTTCTGGGGACAAGCCGTTCCACGGAATAACAGAGTTGGAAGGGACCTTAGAGGTCTTGTAGTCCAACCCCCTGCTCGAGCAGGAGACTATCCCATTTCAGACAGGTGGCTGTGCAGTCTCTTCTGAAAAAGCCACCAGTGACGGAGCACCCACAATTTCTGGAGGGAAGCTGTTCCACTGGTTAAATAATCTTCCCTGTCGGAAAGTTTCTCCTGAGTTCCAGGTTGCTTCTCCCCTTGTTAGTTTCCCTCCCTGGGTTCTTGTCTGGCCTTCTGGGGTTTGGGAGAATAGGCTGACTCCTCCCTCTTCTTTGGAGCAGCCCCTGAGATATGGGAAGGCTCCTCTTGTGTCACCCACCCTTCTCCAGGCGAGATATAGACCTAGTTCCCTCCCTCTCCTCCCTAGTTCTTCATCCCTACAAGAACCCAGTTTTGGCATCCCTTGCTCCCCTGATCAGAAGAGAAACCCTAACCCTAAGCCATCATTCTTCTTGCTTATACACCCAGTTTATGACTTAGCCTGTTTATGTGGCCCGAACTGATGGTGGCTTCCCACAAATGTGACTTGGCACACTGCACACTCCTCCACACCCCGTTTGTGCAGTGCGAGAGTGAAGCCAAAGGAATATATTCCTCTCCTGCCGGTCGCAGCTCATCCCGGAATTGTCCCCAAATCTCCCAGAGAGGGGACACGTGGCCGGGCCTTCCAGCCCCAAAATCTGAGGGTGCCACGTTCTCTGCTCCATGGCCTGCAAGTGCATCCTTCTGGAACCTTCTCTCTTCAGGGGACAGCATCCAGCTGGGTGTTTCAGGAGCCATAAGCTGCAAGGCTGTGGGTTGGTCGTGTGAGCCTGGCATGCAACACCCGGACACGGTGAGAACAGAGGTTGACAAGGCCGAAGAAGAAGCTGTTCCGTCCTCCAGGTGTCCCAAAGGGGCTTTTTCCAAAAGGTACCTGGACTTTCTTGGGTTTGTCCCTTGAAAACGGCTCACTTCTCCTCCAGGAAGCCTCTCTGGCTGAACTGGTGGCTGGGGGTTTTCTTGGCCTGGGCCCCAAGCAATGGTGAAATGCTACCAGTTCACCTGAACCGGTAATAAAATTTCTACTGGTCCGGCTGAAGGGGTAGTAAAGAAAGCCAGGTCGACCCTCCCACTGGACCCTACACTTTTCTCCCCTTCATCCTCTGAGCTGATTGGTGTGGGGAAAGTGCACGATCTTCAAACCATAGGGAACGGGGTAGAATCCCACCGCTGGCCCCGAGCAAGAGTGGCGGCTTTGGTTCTGCTTCCCCGGAGGGAGGCTTGGGCCATGCTGGCTTTCTGGCTTCTCTGCCCTCTTCCTCGGTGGCACGGACTCTTCTCTGGCCTCTCGGGCAGGGGAGCAGGTTCTCTGCAGTGCCTGAGTCAGGAAAAGGTTTTCTGCCTTTGGGGCAGGCGAGGGAAGGGGAGACAGCTTATTTGCACCCTTCCTGATCCTTTGTGTTGGCTTCGGCCTGCTCCCTCTGCCCCCACCAAAGGCTGCCCGGCTACCAGTGGCTGTGGCAGTGCTCGGCTGCTGATTCACAGGGTGCTGGAAACTCAGTGCAGAGCATCTGGGCCTCCTCTGGAGAAAGGCCCTCTTGGGGTCCTTGCAGGATGGAGAGGGAGTGTGTTTAAAGTTCCTTTGGATTAACTTCCAAAGCGTTTTTTTAGTTCATCCTTTTGCCTTCTAAATTTCATACCATGGCTTTGTGGTTTGATATTTCATCTACATGCTGCCCAAAGTCCCTCTGTGAAGGAGATGGAGGATGCACAGTTTAAAATTAGATAGAGAGAGATGTGAGACAGAGAGGGAGGGACGGGGAGAGAGAGAGAGAGAGGTGGATGTAGGGAATGGATGGGCAGATAGATATTAGAGAGAGTAGTTAAAGATGATAGATAGATGCTGAGAGGTAGACAGACAGACAGATAACTGAGATAAAAATGGAAGAGAGAGATGAGAGATGCATAGGCAGAGAGGGAAAGAGAGAGAAATAAAAATTTAAAAAGTAGATAAGCAGATACGAAAGAGCTCCGTATAGAGCCGTGATGGCAAACCTATGGCACGAATGCCGGAAGCAGCACCCAGAGCCGTTACTGCCAGCACACCAGCCCTAGGGCAGGTCTACTGCACAGGTGTGTGCACAGGGGGCAGGGGGACCTGAATGCATGGCCTTCTGAATGCTGGCACACGAGCGTGCAATTAATCGGCACAGGCCCCCCGAAAGGTTAGCCACCACTGATAGAGAGGGGTAGAGAGAGAGAGAAACAGAAATGAAGGCAGAGGAATGATGAGGGAGAGAGCAAGATTGCCCCGATGTTTCCTCTTGGAAACCCTGCTGGACCTTTCTGCCATGTCATTCCCACAGAAGAGGGTGGATTGCTATGGTTAGGAGGACAGCAGAAGATAATGCTAATCCGGGAAACGAGCCCTCTTGTCCAGGGCAGGAACCGGTTGTGTTTCCATCCCAACAGAGGAGCAGCGCATAACATTGGCAAGGAAATGGCCTCTCTCTCTCTCTCTCTCTCTCTCTCTCTCTCGCTGGGGCGGGAAGCCTTTCCCCGCAGGGAGGATGTGCAGCCAGCCAGAGGCCTCAGGATCTCGGCTCCCCTCCTGCTGGGGGGAGCTCGGAGGGACCCTGGGATCTGCCTCCCGCTGCTCCTTTGGTGGGTCTCCTGCCCATCGTGCCGTCGGAGGAGCCTTGTGCCAGGATGATTAAAGGCCTGGAGAGTCAAACATAGGAAGAAGGGTTACAGGATTTGGGTTTGGCCAGTCTAGAGAAAAGAAGGACCAGGGGGACATGAGAGCATCTTCCAGTATTTGAGGGCCTGCCCCAAAGAAGAGAGAGAGGTCAACCTCTTCCCCAAAGCCCCCTGAAGGCAGGACAAGAAGCAACCGATGGCAACTCACCCAGGAGAGAAGCAATCTGGAATTAAGGAGGGATTTCCTGAAAGTTAGAACAATTAACCAGTGGAACTGCTTGCCTCCAAAAGTTGTGGGTGCTTCTTCAGTGGAGGTTTCTAAGAAGAGACTGGACAGCCATTTGACCAGAGTGATAAGAGACCTCCTGCTTGAGTAGGGAGTTGGACTAGATGACCTCCAAGGTCCCTTCCGACTCCAATTCTGTTATTCTGATTTACCTGTCTGAGTAATAGGTGGACCATATAGATGTTCCCCTATAGCCCTGGGGGGGGGGAGCGAGGTGTGAACCAGAAACCTTTGGGGTGGGACAGAGAGCTTGAAGGCGGAAGGATTACGTTTCCCTTCCCGAATTGGCTCCCACAGCAACACAACGCTTGTCCTGCCAAGTGCTCTTCAGCAGGGCCGATAATCCCCAGGCCGGAGTGGAGTTGCTGCCAGAGCATTGAAGGAGAAGCCAGGAGGAGGCTGGTTGGCCCTGGGCAGCAATTCCTGGATCGAATACAATGGAAGAAGAGGGGCAGGGGGAAGGAGGAAGAGAAAGAAAACGGGAAGGAGGAGGAAGAAGGGAAGAGGAAGAGAAGGAGGAGGAAGAAGAGGAGAAAGGAAGAAGGGAAGAGGAAGAGAAGGAGGAGGAAGAGGAGGAGAAAGGAAGAAAGGAAGAGGAAGAGAGGAGACAGAGGAAGAAGAGGCGAAAGTTGGAGGAAAAAGGGAAGAAGAGAGGAGGAGAATGGGAAGAGGAAGAGGAACAGAAAGGAAGGAGGAGAAGAAAGGAGGAAGAGGAAGAAACAAGGTTAGCTGAGGAAGAAAAAGGAGGAGAAGGAAGGAGAAAATGAGTGATATATGTGTGGGGGGGGGCAGGTTGTGTTTGTGTATATAGAGAGGAAGTTTTATTTTTAGAGTAGGATAAACCCCCTTTCCCTGGGATCCTCTGTATATTATCGGTGCCTGTTAAGTGACTTGGTCGTGAGTAGCACCAGCTTTCTCATCCAGTGACCGAAGGAGGCCACACATTTATCTTCCCAGGGTGGGAGGGCTGCTCCATTCGTAGCCAAAGGGACTGGTGGGATCCCCTCAAGCCGTTTGGCCCTCCCCCTCCATGCCCAGTAAGAGGGCCTGGCTGGTCTAGGGAAGAGAAGGACCAGGGGAGACAGGAGAGCAACAATTGAGGGAGGGGCTGCCCCAGAGAGGAGGAGGAAGGGGTCAAGCTATTGTCCAAAGCCCCTGAAGGCCAGACAGGGAATAATGGATGGGAACTGACCAAGGAGAGATTCAGCCTGGAAATAAGGAGGAGAAATTTCCTGACAGGGAGAACAATCAACCCATGGAACGGAAGTTGCCTTCGGAAGTTGTGGGAACTTCATCATCCCTGGAGGCTTCCAAGAAGAGACTGGACTGCCCTCTGTCAGAAAGGGTGTAGGGTCTCCCGCTTGGGTGGGGGGTTGGACTAGATGACCTCCAAGGTCCCTTCCAACTCTGATTTTCATCTGTTATCAGGTTGCAAAAGGGAACCGCTTGATCCTGGGACCAAAGGCAGAGCTGACTCAGCTCTGGTTCTTCCTCCCTGTGTCCTGCCTTCACCTGTCCCCTTCAACAAAGACTTCCTGCTTTTAACCTGCTCAGGAATCGTGCTGGGTCAGAGCTGGCCACCTTGAGGGCACTAAAAGGCTCGTAAGGGACATTTTAGTTCTTTAAAAAATGCAGAGATGGCCAGCCATTGATCTGACCTTAGAAAAAACCTTCAGAGAAGGATAATGGGGTAGGAAACGCAAGAACTGGCCATTTGCCTGCCGTCGTTTTGGCTCTCTAACCTGCAGTGTTTTACAGTACAGGTGCTGGACGGCCATTGGTCTCCTGCTTGAGCCAGGGGGGTTGGACTAGAAGGCCTACAGGGTCCCTTCCAGTTCTGGCCTTCTCTTATTCTGCTCTCAGCATCCCGCTGCTTACCTCGGGTGGGAGAAGCAGGGGGGCTCTGTGGGTCTGCAACTGGGCACCCGTTCTTCCCCTCCTCACAGGGGCCTTCGGCTCTTCAGGCAGCCGCAGCCCCATTGCCCTGCTGCCTGACTCGAAGGTTCCTCCCTGCTTGCCCTTGAAAGGGGTTTTGGCCCAGTTCCCAAGAGGGGTTTTCCCAGGATAGAACCTGGAATGCATTATGGTTTATTGAGCTTTTCTCTAGACCAGGGATCTCCAACCTTGGCCCCGTTGAGCCTGGCGGACTTCAACTCCCAGAATCCCCCCAGACAGCAAAGCTGGCTGGGAGATTCTGGGAGTTGAAGTCCTCCAGGCTTAAAGTGGCCAAGGTTGGAGACCCCTGCTCTTCACCACCCACTTCTTACTGCTTGATTTATGGCCGTGACAGGTGGAGGGGCGGGGGGAAGGAGGAGGACTCCAGCCCTCAGATGGGACAGTTGCAGGCCAAGCGACTTGAATGGGCTCATCACAGTGTCTGCCTTTCTGGTTGCTAGGAGGCCAAATAAATGCATCCTTCCCAATACACGGTTGCCGTCCAACGTTCCAGGAAGCCTCTGGTGCCAATCAGGCCCTGCTTTGTGAATGGCTGCACCGCTTTCTCACCCTCCCTGTTTGCACCTTGGTCTCCCCCAAGGAATCAATCGATCAGTGAAGCAGAGTCTCAGTCAGAGACCGGACTGCCACCTGTCAGAAATGGGGCAGGACAAGGGGTCTTCCAACTTGGCAAGTTTAAGCCTTGTGGACTTCCAACTCCCAGAATTCCTGAGCTAACCTGGCTGGAGGAGGAGGAATTCTGGGAGTTGAAGTCCACAAGTCTTAAAGCTGTCAAGTTTAAAGGCCCCTGGTCTAGGGTCTCCTGCTTGGGCAGTGGCAGGGTAGGTGGGTTGTTGGACTAGATGACCTCCAAGGTCCCTTCCAACTCTGTTATTGTGTTATTATTAATCAGAATAGAGCTAGAAGGGACCTTGGAGGTCTTCTAGCCTAGCCCCCTCAAGCAGGAGAAGCTGTGTACCATTTCAGGTAAATGGCTGTCCAATCTCCTCTTAAAAACCTCCAGTGATGGAGCAGTCAGAACGTCTAGTGGCGAGCTGTTCCACCAGTTAATTGTTCTTTAGGCAACCGGTTGTCCAATCCCTTCTTGGAAACCTCGAGTGATGGATGAATTTCTGACCGTTTTCTGTGTGGGAATCCCACTAGCTCAAAATCTACTTGCCGGCGTGTTAGTACTGCCCTCCCGGCGGCCATCTTGGCTTTGTGTCTCTGACGTTGGGAGGGTTTTTGTGCACAGGACTTTGGTGTTAAAATCCAGGAGACGACGGTCCCTTCGCTGCTCAATTTCTCTGCTGGATGGATTTTCGCTGGACGGGGCGTTTTCCCCCCACCTGTTTGTCTTGGAACGGCCGTCAGGAAGCGCTCCTGGGGTGTTGGTGCTGCAGATGGACTTCCTGGAAGGAAGCACGGAGATGGTGCAGGAAGCCAGCACCAAACTCCGCTCCCAGCAGCTCCGCGTGGGTTAGAGCAGGGGTCCCCAGCCTCAGCCACTCGTGGGCTTCCACTCCCAGAGCATAGCTGGCTGGGGAAGAGGCAGCCGGCTCCTTCCACTCCGCCGTGGGCCCCACCTCGTCCCTCCCGGCTGCCTCCCCACCAGGGAATGCAGTTTCCCAGAGGCTCCCGACAGGGCGGGGGCAGAAGAAGCCCTGGGATGTCGTGGTTGTTCCCCTTGGTGGCCCCTCCCTCCACGGGGCACAGTCCAAGGAGAGGCTGGGGCTTATGGGGCCACCGAGGTTGGTCCCTGCACGCCTCCGCTTTCGGCCAGGGGCTGGGAGACGGTCAGTCAAGGAGGTTGAGGGCCTGAGAAAAGGAGGGTGCCAGTTTACAAGGATAGGAATATTCTAGGAATATGGTTTGTAACACGCCCAGACTCACCGAGAGGGAGTGGGAGGCCACAGAAAGCTGATTGATATATAGGCAGACAGACAGATAGGAATGGATGGATAGATGGGTAGATGGAGGGAGGGAGATAAGGATGGATAGATGGATGGGTGGATGGAGATAGATAGATAGGGATAGGGAGGGGGAGGGAGGGAGAGACAGACAGACAGACAGTGAATGGGTGATGGGGGGAGACAGAGAGAGAGAGTCTCGTGTCCGTCTTCCCTTGATTTCACTCCTACCCTTCTTGGTTTCCCCAACCTGCCTGCCCAGGTCAGAGCAGAGTCTTCTGCAGCTGGATGTTCGTCTCCTTCCGGTATATCGGATAGAAACCCGGTGATTCCAGAGCCAGAAGTTAATGGGGCACATCTGGAGGGAGCCTGCTTGGGAACGTTTGTAGCTGCCAGAGTCAGAGGCCTCCCGTTTCTCACCAGGATCCTTCAGGGCGGCCTGGGAATCTCCAAGTCCGGCTGTTCTGGAGGATGCCCAGGCGGGGATATGCACAGCCTACCCCCGGCCGGGAAGTTGGAGGAGGTGGAAGGAGGAAGGAGAAGGTGGGGAGGCCACTGCCCAGGGCTCCCCCAAAATGGTTCCACCCACCTTGACTTTCCTAGGGGATTCGGTCCTGAGAACAGAGCCCAGGGGGTCCACCTGCAACAGCAGGGGTCTCCAACCTTGACCACTTGAAGACTTGTGGACTTCAACTCCCAGAGTTCAAAGCAAAGCTGGCGGGGGAATTCTGGGAGTTGAAGTCCATAAGTCTTCAAGTGGCTCAGGTTGGAGACCCCTGTGCAATGCCAGGATAGCAGAGCTGGAGGAAGGTTGGGGGGGGGGGGGCTGGCCCTGGCCCACGAATGGCATTTCTGCTTTGCCACCAGCAGGCTGGCACTGGGCCAGTCAGGAGTGATTGTACCTGGAAGACAACCAATGGCTGGCAACGCATCCAACCAGCTGCCTCCCACTCGGGCCATTGAGCAGGAACGGTTGAGGGCGATCTATAAGAGGGAATATTTGCCGCTCAGGGTGGAACTGTGGGGTCCCTGGTGGTTTCCTTGCAGATGTTTCATGACCCCATTAGGTAACATCATCAGTGCTGGAAGGGAGGGAGATTTGCCGAGCAGAGGAGAAGGAGGAGGAGAAGGAGGACTATGGGGTCCTTGGTGCTCTCTGAGCTTGATTACTTTCCTGCAGACGTCTCATCACCCCACTAGGGAACATCATCAGTGCTAAAGGGGGAGGGGCTTGTTCTATCTGCAGACAGCGTGGCAGTGTCCGTGAAGGGCAAGAGAAGGAAGGGGCAATTGTTGGAAGACCCCCCCCAGGAGTGCAAAGCTGGTTTCTTGGTCTCCCCTCCGCCTGGCTTCTGTCTCAAAGCAGGGTCCAGCAGCCCAGCCTTCCTCCTTGGCCAGGGGCTGTGGCCATTTGCCTCGGGGGCTCGAGATGCGTCCGTGCGCAGGCCTGGCATTGTGCGTTGTGGCGGCTGGTGTGAGTCCCAAGGAGGGGGGGGCTTTGGGGGGACTCCACTCACACCCAGGGCCTGAGGGAGCCGGCCTGCGTTGATGGCCAGCCTCTTTCTGCCTGCCTCTGTCAAAAGGGCTGCCTAGTTTTGGGCCGGGCTATTAATAGACTTCTATAAATCTCCCAACAAATACACGATTATAAATAAGAGAAAACTTGGAGTTTCTGGCTGCTGAGGAGACATTTTGAACTTGGCTTGTGAGGTGAGGAGAGCTGCCAGGAGGGGCTGAGCCTCAGAACTGGGCCCTCCTGGGAGGTCTTCACAGCGGGACCGAGAGACAGGTTCGCCTAGTGGTCAGGGTCCCCAGACTTGGCCATTTTAAGATGGGTGGACTTCAATTCCCAGAATTCTCCAGCTAGCTTTGCTGGCTGAGGAATTCTGGGAGTTGAAATCCGCCCGTCTTAAAGTGGCCAAATTTGGAGACCTCTGGCCTACTGGTTAGGGCAGAGGGGTAGAAACCAGGAGATGGGGAGTTCTAGTCCCGCCTTAGGCACGAGAGACGGCTGGGTGACTTTGGTCCAGTCACGCTCATCCAACCCCCACCTCGCAGGGTCATTGTTGTGGGGAAGAGAGGAAGGAGTATTTTGTCTGATTGCTGTATTGAGTTCTTTATAAAAGTAATAAAGGCAAAGTAAGGAAGGAAGGAAAAAGAAGGAAGGAAAGAAAAAGAAAGGAAAGAGAGAAAGAGAAAGAAAGAAGGAAAAAGAGAGAGGAAGGAAGGAAGGAAGGATAGGGAGGAGGAAGGGAGGGAGGGAGGGAGGCCACCTCTGTTTTAAGGGGTCTGGCCATAACTCAGCCCCTGGGAAAGCCAGCAGATAGCATGGAATTTGCAAAATCCTGGCTCAATTGGATCAGAGCCGGTTCCTCACCAGGTTGTGCTGCTGATGGGCAGAAAGCCTGAAGGGCCCGCCTTGATTCTCCTGCTGCTGGGACATCCCCCCCCCATACAAAGAGGGAAGGACCCCCAAACACTCCCCCCCCCTTTTTCCTCTTTCAATGAGCTGCCAGTTGGGGTGGGAGTGAGCCGGGAGTGGGCCCAGCCTTGAGGAGCCGTTCAAGCCCTTTGCAGCTATCCCAGGAATGCGGCTCTGCAAACTTTGGGGCTGGATGGTGTTTCTCTTAGCGCCGCCCTCCTGCTTTTCATTCCCCCGGCTTGCCAAAACATGAAGCAGGGAGACGCCGGCCTGTTTCTCTTCCAGGGGTGCTCATGTCGGGCCTCTTTGCGGCCGGCCAGCTTTTGGGGTGTGTGGAAAAGTCGCCATTTTCAGGCTCCCCATTCTTGGCCGCTCACTTCTTCCCTCCCTGCAGGTGCCCCTAATTTCAGGCTCCTTGACTGTCAACTGTCCATTTAGGGACTGTTACAAGGGGCCTGAAGAAAGTCCCTGTCCTTGCACTTGCGACCGTTCCCTGCATTTATGTCGACTGCAGCATCCCCGTGGTAAATGTTAATTTCTATCATTTCCAACTGATCGAACCAGCAAATCCCAAAGGCACAATTTCATGTTTTGCCCCTGTCCAGAAGTGGTAGGAATGCAGGTAGGAATGAAACCAGATATATTCTTTTCTCTGATTAAGCCAGTTAATTGAGAACCCCATCAGTTCTTAATGGGTGAATTTCTACTGTTCCTTGTCTTTTCAAAATGGTTTGAGCGCTTCGTGCTTTTCAGTCCCTGCGTAGGCCGTGTGTGCTAGGAGGTGTTGACTCACAAAAGATTCTCCTTTTTTCCCCTGCTACGGCTTTCTACCCACCCACCCACGGCTTCCACGTCAGGTTGCAAAAGCGGGTTGGACTTGTTTGCATCCTCACATACACTGATGCAGTCACTGTATAAGGCCAGGTTTCCCAATCTCTAACGCTCTCACACATTAAGAACAGGGGTCTCCAAGTTCCTGTCCCCAAACTGCTTTTTCAAAAGGCAACTGGATTGTTTTTGCTTGAAAAGGTTTCGCTTCTCATCCAAGAAGTTCTTCAGTTCTGACTGAATGGTGGAGGATGGGAGGATTTATATTCCTTGAAGACAGTTGGTTATTTGCATTTTTTAAGAGAGTCATTGAGGCCACTTGGAGGTTTATCTGTGCCCTCGGGGTCACCCAAATCAGAGTGTAAATGGGTGCGGAATCTTCTTGGATAAACCTCCAAGTGGCCTCAGCGATTCTCTGAGAGAGCGCTAACGACCAGATGACCGCAAATAATATAAATCCTTCCATCTTCCATCATTCAATCAGAACCGAAGAAGCTTTTTGGATGAGAAACAAAATGTCTTCAAGGAAGAACAAAGTCCGGTTGCCTCTTGAAAAAAGCACCCCATGGCCTGGATGGATGAGAACCTCCATAGATATTTAACTTAGGGACTTCAACTGTTGGAAGTCTATAAGTCTTAAAGTTGCCAAGGTTGGAGATTCTTGATTAAGAACACAAGAGCCTGGCTGGGCCTGGGGGCCGTCTGGATGCCTTTGGAGGACTCATAAGCTTGGAGTAGAGAGTGAGGAGCTCCTTTCCCCTGTGACTTTCCCTCCAGCAGTATTTTGGGCCAGTATTTGGAGAGGATTCAGAAGACAGAAGCCTATCTGCCTTGTATGTGTTGCATTCAAGGGAGGCTCTTACTAATATATATAAAGTTATGGAAACGCAACAGAGCTTATCGAAAGATACCGAGACTCTAGAAAAAGTGCAGGGGACTGGAGGCTAAAACATACGAGGAACAACAGTGGTTGGGATTGGGTAGGTCCAGTTTAATGAAAGGAAGGACCAGGGGATGACAGGAGAGCAGCCTTCCCGTATCTCAGGGGCTGCTCCAAGGAAGGGGGAGTCAAGCTCTTCTCCAGAGCCCCTGAAGGCAGGACTGGAAGCGATGGAGGGAAACTAACAAGGAGAGAAGCAACCTGGAACTCAGGAGGAATTTCCTGACAATGAGAACAATTGACCAGTGGAACAGCCTGCCGCTGGAAGTTGTGGGTGGCCCATCAGAAGAGACTGGACACTAATTGTCCAGAATGGCTTTGGGTCTCCTGCTTCTAGGGTTGGACTAGAAGACCTCTGAGGTCTCTTCCAACTGTTGTTATTCTGTTGCCCATAACATAAATAGGTGTCCAGAGTCCATTGGAAATAGGCGGCCAATAAATTTAAATAAATAACATTAACAAGGATAACAGTAATGTAAAGTAAACAAATGATAAAGTCGCTTCAGTTACAGATAAAATATGCAAATAGGAACCGAGCGTGTCCGTCTAGACACCAATGCCTTCCCGACAGACTCCGGTTTTTAATAACGTAGGAAAAGTCAATATTGTCCAGCTTGCTATCATTTCTGGGGAGGATGAGGGGGTGGGAGGTATTCCAAAGGTCTCCAACCTTGGCCCCTTTAAGCCTGGAGGACTTCAATTCCCAGAATTCCCCAGCCTGCCATGAATGATAGAATTGGAAGAGACCAGAAGGGTCATCTAAGTCCAGTGTTTCTCAACCTTGGCCCCTTTAAGCCTGGAGGACTTCAACTCCCAGAATTCTCCAGCCTGCCATGAATGATAGAATTGGAAGAGACCAGAAGGGTCATCTAAGTCCAGTGTTTTTCAACCTTGGCTCCTTTAAGCCTGGAGGACTTCAACTCCCAGAATTCCACAGCCTGCCATGAATGATAGAATTGGAAGAGACCAGAAGGGTCATCTAAGTCCAGTGTTTTTCAACCTTGGCCCCTTTAAGCCTGGAGGACTTCAACTCCCAGAATTCTCCAGCCTGCCATGAATGATAGAATTGGAAGAGACCAGAAGGGTCATCTAAGTCCAGTGTTTTTCAACCTTGGCCACTTTAAGCCTGGAGGACTTCAACTCCCAGAATTCCCCAGCCTGCCATGAATGATAGAATTGGAAGAGACCAGAAGGGTCATCTAAATCAGGGCTCTCCAACCTTGGCTGCTTTAAGATTTGTGGACTGCAACTCCCAGAATTCCCTAGCCACATGGCCCGCAGGAACCCTCCCCACCCATTCTTACCGGGCAAATTTGCCTGCTAAATTTCTATTTTTCCTTTTTCCGACCATCAGCTGTTCTGCTGTGCTGGGAGATTTAGATTAGCTAGGAAGCAGGAAATGGTTGGATTTCTTGCTTTCTAGCTAGTCTTTAAATCTTCGGCTCTGCTTTTAAGCACAGCCGAACCTCCCTTAGGACTGAAGGTTCTGTTATTCAGTGCAGACTCACGGCAAGCAAATTTTATGTGACAGATTGAGCTAGCTGATGGCAGATAGATAGATCACTGAATGATTCTGTGAGCAACTCAATCTGCCTGCCTGCTTTGCCTGATTTTGGGTAAAAGTTGCTCTTTTTTTATAAAAATAATCAATATTTATATCAATATTTATGATATTTACATACAAGCCATGCCCAGCCAGTCACATGACCACCAAGCCACACCCACAGAACCAGTTAGTGGTCCCTGAGATCCAAAAGGTTGGCGACCGTTGTTCTAGTCCAACCACCACCTCAAGCCAGGAGGCCCTCAACTATTTCAGAGAAACGTTTCAGCACCCAGGACTTCTGGTGGCAAACTGATTATTTGTCAGAAAATTTTCCTTCATTCCAGGTTGCTTCTCTCCTTGATTAACTTCCACCCGTTGCTTCCTCTCCTGCCTTCTGGGGCTTTGGAGAAGAGATTGACCCCTGCTTCTTCCCTGGGGCTCCCCTCAAATACTGGAAGGCTGCTCTCCTGTCGCCCCTGGCCCTTCTTCTCTTTAAACGAGACCCACCCAGTTCCTGCAGCTGTTCTTCGTATGTTTTGATGGCCCCTTGCACAAATAACACTTTGCTGCCTTGTGCAAGTCGGCATGGAGACAAGTTGCCTGTTATGCCCGCCGTTGGGGAGAGTCGTATGAGCCGGCTGGGAAAAATAACTGCCAAGCAGGACCTTCCGTGTTTGATTTGTGGCTGTGCCCGCCGTTGGGTCTCTTTCCTTCCCGCAGAGCCATTTAGCCAGTCGGGGCAGGTGAGGCCTTCCAAGGAAGCGGCCTTCCTTTGTGCCCCTCCCTGATAATGCCTGGCTCTGCTCCAGCCGTTTCTGACGTTGGCATGGTGCACGCCGGGCGAGGCTGGCAGGTTCCCTGCAGGGGACACGGAGGCAGCCTTGTGCCTGCCTTGGCTGGGCTCAGCCCATCCGTCTTTTCCCACCCGGCCTCTTCCGTCCCCCCTCCCAGCTCAGCCCTCCAGCAGAGGGAGGGGGGGCCCTCTGAGGCTGCCCGTGTGTATTTATGGGCACGCAGTACGATGGATTTGCCTATTGGGTTCATTGGGACGTTGATCCTTCGTTCTTTCTCTGCTTCCCCTCCAGTGGTGCCTTTTTGGTTTCAACTTGGCGTCTGTAAGATCCTAGAATCCTAAGGTTGGGAGGGAGCTTGAAGGTCCTCTAGCCAACCCCCTGGTTCAAGCCAGGAGACCTTATTCCATCCCAGCCCAATGGCTGCTTAAAAACTTCTCGCGTTGTGGAGAGGCAAGAAGTTCCTCCGATTAATGGTCCTCACGGCCAGGACTGCTTCGTTCCAGGTTGCTTCTCTGTGAGCGTCCACCCTTTGCTTCCCGTCCTGCCTTTGGGGGCTTTGGAAAACAGGTGGACCCCCCCCCCCCCGTCCTCTTTGGGGCAGCCCCTCAAATGCTGGAAGGCTGCAGTCGTGTCCCCCCTGGTCCTCCTCTTCCTCAGACCTCTCAGTTCTTGGTGGGGTTTGCCCTCCAGGCCAGAGTTCCCCAAAGTTTATGGCTTTGCAGAGGGGGTGCAGGTGGCTAGGCATGTGTGTGTATGTGTACACAGCTGTATTAGTGTCAGGGATGTTCACGTGTGCCTGCAGCTCCCTTAAGTGGCATAGGCGTGTGCTCACTCACTGGTCATGCAAGGGAGGGAGGTCTGCATGTGCATGCTTGCTGGCCATTTCTGCAGCCCCCTTGCAAACCCCTCATGGTGACAAACAAGTAACAACCAGGAGCAGAAAAGGTTGTAAACTGGGACAAACCTCACCGAACAACTTAGCAACATAAATTTGGGGCTCCGTGGTGGTTGTAAGTGGAGGACCAGCGGCGTGGGGCAAAGCCAAGCATGGCCTGCCCTGCAGGAACTAAGCAGGCGGCAAAAGTGACGGCGGGAGGATGGTCCTGTCCAGGCCTGCCACTCTCAGTTTGGTCCTCCGGTGGCCCCCCGGGGCATTCAGTGGCGGGCGTCGGGGAGGCTCATCCGCCTGCAGCTGCCCCAGCCACGCTTCCTCCAACTGCTGCTCCTCCCAGGGTGACTCAGCCGGCTGAGCCGCTCTTCCGCTGGCACCTGCACGCTGGGCAGGAGGTGGGCGGCGTTCACAGCCTCTGACTCACTGGGCACTTTTGGCTTTGCACACCCGGCCGGCTGGCAGAGCTCGGGTGGCTCTCCGTGAGACGGAGCTGTGGGGTGCGGGGGCCTTCCAGGGTGAAGCCCTGCCAGCCGGCAGGGGGCACATTGGAGTTGGGGGGGGGAGAAAATGTGGATCTGAAACCCGAGAGGAGGGGGGGACCTGGCTGGGCTGCTTGGACTCCCTCCAGCAGCCGCTGGGCTAGAAAGGGAAGCTTTAAGTCAGGGGCCTCCAACCTGGGCCACTTTGAGACTTGTGGACTTCAACCCCCAGAATTCCTCAGCCAGCCAGGAATGATAGAGTTGGGAGAGACCAGAAGGGCCATCTAAGTCAGGGGTCTTCAACCTTGGCCACTTTAAGACTGGTGGACTTCAACCCCCAGAATTCCTCAGCCAGCCAGGAATGATAGAGTTGGAAAAGAGCAGAAGGGTCATCTAAGTCAGGGGTCTCCAAACTTGGCCACTTTAAGACTTGTGGACTTCAACCCCCAGAATTCCCCAGCCAGCCAGGAATGATAGAGTTGGGAGAGACCAGAAGGGCCATCTAAGTCAGGGGTCTCCAACCTTGGCCACTTTAAGACTGGTAGACTTCAACTCCCAGAATTCCTCAGCCAGCCAGGAATGATAGAGTTGGGAGAGACCAGAAGGGTCATCTAAGTCAGGGGTCTCCAACCTTGGCCACTTTAAGACTTGTGGACTTCAACTCCCAGAATTCCTCAGCCAGCCAGGAATGATAGAGTTGGGAGAGACCAGAAGGGTCATTTAAGTCAGGGGTCTCCAACCTTGGCCGCTTTGAGACTTGTGGACTTCAACCCCCAGAATTCCTCAGCCAGCCAGGAATGATAGAGTTGGGAGAGACCAGAAGGGCCATCTAAGTCAGGGGTCTCCAACCTGGGCCGCTTTGAGACTTGTGGACTTCAACTCCCAGAATTCCTCAGCCAGCTTTGCTGGGGGTTGAAGTCCACAAGTCTTAAAGTGGCCAAGTTTGGAGACCTCTGTTTTAAGTGCAGGAAGTCCTCGACTTACGACCACAACGGAGCCCAAAGTTTCCGTTGTCAAGTGGGACATTGGTTAAGTGAGTTTTGCCCCATTTTAGGACCTTTCTGGGCCACAGTTGTTAAGTGGATCACTGCAATTGATAAGTTAATACGTTACAAAGGCACCCAAAAAGTGACTTATGACCATTTTCCACAGTTACGACTGTTGTAGCCTCCCCTTGGTCAACTGCAGTGACTCCCTTAACGACCGTGGCAAGGGAGGTTGCAGAAGGGGCCCAAACTCCCTGAACAACCATTTCACTTAGCAACATAAATTCCGGGCTCCGTTGTGGCTGTAACCCGAGGACCACCTGTGTCAATAAGACGCTATTGAGGATAGGCTAGGCCTGGGGGTCCCCTCCCCCCCGGGTGTTTCTAACTCTCCCCCCCCTCTCCCTCGCAGAGTTCTGCCGCATCGACCGGCCCCTGTGCCAGCAGGAGGAGGAGCAGCTCAGCTTCGAAGCCGTGCGCAACATCCACAAGCAGATGGACGATGACGCGAACGGCAATGTGGACGTGGAGGAGAGCGATGAGGTGAGGGCCCCTCCCCCTTTCAGGTGGTCTGGGGCAGAAGGGGGCCTGTGCTCCGTGGAAGCTGGCAAGGGACTCTCAGGCAGAGGCCTCGCAGCCTCCTCGATGGATGCCACCCCCCATCCTCCTCATCCTCAGTCCCACTCCACTCCCACCCCCCATGGCTGCTCCCTTTCCTCCCCGCAGTCCCGTCAGCCATCGGCAGCATCCGCAGAAGGGAAGAGGACGGACCTCACGGGCTCCAGGCCAGCCAGAGTCCTCCAGAACAAGAAGGCGCGGAGTAGAGAATCGAGGGGAAGGGAGAGGAGGGTGGCATAGGAATAGAATAAGAAAGAATAGAATAGAATAGAATAAGAAAGAATAGAATAGAAGATAGAATAGAATAAGAAAGAATAGAATAGAAGAGAAGAGAAGAGAAGAGAATAGAAGAGAATAGAATAGAATAGAAGTGAGAATTAGGAATAGAGAATAGAATAAGAGTAGAATTGTGTTGAAATGAAATGAAATAAGAATTAGGAATATAGAATAGAGTAGAATAGAATAGAAATAAGAATTAGGGAATAGAATAGAATAATATAGAATAGAATGGAATGGAATACACAAGAATAGAATTAGAATAGAATAGAATAGAATAGAATAGAATAGAATAGAATAGAATAGAATAGAATAGAATAGAATAATAGGGTAGAATATAGAGTCGATACAGAATGCAGAATAGAATAGACATAGAGGAGAGAAGAGAAAAAGAACAGAATAGAATAGAACAGAGTAGAATGCAGAGTCAATACAAAATGAAGAAGAGAATAGAGAATAGAATTCTTTATTGGCCAAGTGTGATTGGACACGCAAGGAATTTGTCTGTGGTGCAGGAGCTCACAGTGTACTACTGTAACATGACCTATTACTCGCTGTACTACATAGGTCATAAATCATAGTTGCAGTCATTAATCATAAGTTACAAACTGCAACTGATAAGAGAAAATAGCAGGAAAGAGAAGACGAGAAAAGATGTGAAATGAGGCAGGGCTGCGGGAATTAAAGCATCCAGCAGAGCGATGACACGGAAGGGAAAACTTGCGGTCTGGTTGGCTTGGCAGGTGATGCCCTTTGGCGGGGAGAAGCTGAGACGGATCCTGTCCAGGATGTGAGGGCTCTGCTGATACTTTCTCATCCCTCTTTCTGGGCCGTGCCTTGTACAGGTCCTCCGTGGGAGCCGTTGTTTTTTTCGGCAGTCCGAACTCTCTGTTGAGATCTCTGCCTGTCCTGCCGTGTTGAACCAGACAGTTCCTGGCTGAGTCTTTGTGGATTCTTTCAGAGCTCAGACTCCTGAAAATGCCCCTCCGAGGGTCTCTCTGCCTGCCCAGCTTGCCATTCCCAGCCAGGGCTGGAGCTCAGCCTGGCCTGGCCTGCTCTGGTCTCCACATGGAACACGTTGACCCTCTTCTGCCTGGCCACCTGCTGCATTCCTTCTCGGGAGGCTGTAATTCAGAGGCTCTTTCTGTCCCGTGGCCAACGGCCCTGGCTGGGAAAGAGCAGGAAAGCAGCGTGTAAACCCCCCCCCCCCCGCTCTCTCTGCATCTTTCGAGGACCCCCCCGTCCGCTTCGGAAGAGCCAAAGTCCTTCCTAAAATGTCATGTTTCTCTCAGGATAGATTCTCTTCCTGTTTACGTTTTTGGCAACTGTTTTTCTGCAGGGTCGGGCTAACTTAGGTAAAAGCATGAAACCAGGTTTGCGTACATCAATACCATTTCCTATACTGGAGGTTTTCAAGAAGAGATTGGTCTGAGATGGCATGGGTTCTTTTCTGCCCAAGTAGGGGGTTGGACTAGATGATCTCCCAAGGCACCTTCCAACTCTCTTATTCTGTTATGCAATCTTTGGGATATTCCTTCCAGCCTTTGTCCTCATTTCATCCCAAGTTGCTTTTCCACCGCTTTTATTTTTAACACACTTCACTCTGCTGGAAATCCTTTGTTTACCCCTTTTCTTCACCCCTTTCTAAAACAAATGTTCCTTCCATCAGAATTGCTCTTTTTTTGCCAGGAAGGTGAAACAAGTCAACCCAGAGCAGCGTTTTTTCAACCCTGGCAACATTAAGATGTGTGGGTGATTTAGTTCCCAGCATGGCTGTCTGGGGAATTCTGGGAGTTGAAGTCCACCGGTCTTAAAATGGCAGAAGTTGAGCAAGGATCCCATCTATTCGGCATGGGTCAGTTTGAAGAACTCGGTCCAGTGCTGAAGGTTTCACATAGGTGAAAAGAAGGAGGATACCAGTCGTAAAGAATATTTGTAGCTCAGGGTTGAACTGAGAGGGTTCTTGGTGCTCTCTGAGCTGGGTGGTTTTCTTGCAGGCGTCTCGTGACCCAACTAGGGAACATCATCAATGCTAGATAGGATAAATCAGAGGCCTGCAAATTTGGCCACTTTAAAACTTGTGGACTTCAACTCCCAGAGTTCAACTCTCAGAGCTTTGCTGGCTGATGAACTCTGGGAGTTGAAGTCCACAAGTCTTAAAGCGGCCAAGTTTGGGGACCCCCGAGACAAATGCTTGTGGGTCTGGAAACAGGAGCACTTGCCCGGAGGGGAAGACCGACTGGGACCCTTGGAAGAAGGGCATTGCAGAGTGGAGGGCCAAGGGGTCCACAGGGGGCAGGACCTGGGGAAATGGCCCCACGCTCCGTAGGAGCAGCTCAGCCCGGGAGCCGATGTCCCAGGAAGGTTTTGATTTCGTTTTTGCTGGATGTGACGAAACTCCCGCCTGGACGACGGCCATCAACGCGGGATGTTTTCCTTTTGGATTTGCCCACTAAGTCAAGCCAGAGAGGCCCCTTGGCTTAAATGGAGCCTCCCAGCCCCAGAGTCTATATTTAGGCTCAGTTCTCATTGCGGAAAGCTTGGCCCAGGGCCGGGAGGGCAATTGGGGAGCCGCCTCTCCCTCCCAGGTGTGCCAGCAGAGCGGCTGGTGCCTTGAAACCTGCCTTTCCTGTTCCGCCTTCTGGCCTGGCAGGGCATCTCCCGGGCTCTAACAAGCCTTGGCGGGCTGCAGCTTGTGGCTTTTTCCCCTCCCTGGGGTGGGGTGCGGGCATTGCACTTCTGGGTTTCCCCCATCCCCTCCTTGGCTGGCCGGAGTTTCCCAGGGGAATTGCCTTATCTCGGGCAGGGCTCAGCTATCAGTTGATTTACGCCTTCTGCTTCAGAGAAGGAGTTGGGGCTCCTCTGGGAGGCCGAGAGCGAGTCTTTTTTGGGGGGGGGTCTCCAGGGTAGAATAAGATCAGGGCCTTGAATAGACTAGACTAGACTGGACTAGAATAGAATAGAATAGACTGGAATGGAATGGAATATAGAATATAGAATAGAGAATAAAGAATAGAGAATAGAGAATAGAGAATAGAGAATAGAGAATAGAGAATAGAGAATATAGAATAGAAAATAGAATAGAATAGAATGTAGAATATAGAATAAGAATAGAATAGAACAGGAGAGAAGAGAATTCTTTTATTGGCCAAGTGTGGTTGGACACACAAGGAATTTGTCTTTGGTGCAAAAGCTCTCAGTGTCCCTAAAAGAATAGAGACATTCGTCAAGAGTCCAGAATCATCAAGTACAACACTTAATGATAGTCATAGAGTACAATAAGCAATCAAATCATACTAGGAAACAACCAATATACATCGTAAGGATACAAGCAACAAAGTTACAGTCCTACAATCACAAATGGGAGGGGATGGGTGATAAGGAGTGAGGAGAAGATTAACAGTAATAGTAGTGCAGACTTTGTAAATAGTTGGACAGTGTTGAGGGAATTATTTGTTTAGCAGAGTGATGGTGTTCAGGGAAAAACTCTCCTTGTGTCTAGTTGTTCTGGTGTGCAGGGCTCGATAGCGTCTTTTGAGGGTGGGAGTTGAAACAGTTTATGTCCAGGGTGTGAGGGGCCTGTAGATATTTTCCCAGCCCTCTTTTTGACTCCTGCAGGATACAGGTCCACAATTGAAGGCAGGTGGGTAGTAATTGTTTTTTCTGCAGTCCTAATTATTCTCTGAAGTCTATGTCTCTCCTGTTGGGTTGCAGAACCAAACCAGACAGTTAGGAGGAACTGGACAGCCGTTCGTCCGAAAGGGTAGAGCAGGGCTCTTCAAACCTGACTGCTTTAAGCCTTGTGGACTTCAACTCCCAGAATTCCTCCCCCTCTAGTCATGTTAGCTCAGGAATTCTGGGAGTTGAAGTCCACAAGGCTTAAAGTTATTAAGGTTGGAGACCCCTGGTCTAGGGACTCCTGCTTGAGCAGGGGGCTGGACTAGAAGACCTCCAAGGTCCCTCCCCACTCTGTTATTCCATCATCTATGTCAGGGGTCTTCAAACTTGACAGCTTTAAGACTTAAGGACTTCAGCTCCCAGAATTCCTCCTCCAGTCACGTTTGCTCAGGGATTCTGGGAGTTTTATGCACAATATTGGAGAAATGAAAGCATACCACTGAAAAGAGAGATAATAAGGAAAATCATGGCTTGTGCAGAATCTGATAGATTAACTTTAATAGTGAAAAATGAGGGGGAATCAGGATATTATGATAGCTGGAACAAGTTTGACTGTGGTTGCAAAAAAGAGGGGAAGGTCGGAACAAAAATAGCTAGGAGGATTAGAATCAAAATGTAAATATTGTACCAAGAATAGGAACGTTAATGGTTTGGTTATATTTTTGTACATAAGGCAAAATAATTGCCAAAACGGTTGCACTGTGCTTGATACTTGCAGTTGTAAACAATAAAAAATATATTTTTTAAAAAAAGCAGAGTTGAAGTCCACAAGGCTTAACCTTGCCCAGGTGTGAAGGCCTTGTGGGTAGGGGGCCGTCCTGCTCGAATGGGGTAGTTGGGAGTGGACTTCTTGGATGAGAAGCGGAAACCCGAGAAAAAGTCCCGTGGCCTTTTGGAGAAAAGGGACCTTTGGGGGACAACCGTGAGCTCGGGGGACTCAGTCCCTCCTTAGGAGCCCACCTGCCAGCTCCTCATCCATGGGGCACAGAGCTTCCTCCGCAAGAGCAAAGGAGAGTGGCAGGAGGATGGGGTTAATTCTTTCCTGCTTGAGGCTTGAATGGCAGGTAGCGGGTGAGGGCAGGTGGTCTCCCCGAAGAAGATGAAGAAGTGGCCCTGGCCATGACAGGGGTCTCCAACCTGGGCCACTTCAACTGAAGTCCCCCAGCCTTCAAGTGGCCCAGGTTGGAGACCGCTGGTCCAGGGAACGGTGGCCATAACAGGCCGCTGACTGTTTCTCCCTGCGCTGGAAGGAGAGAGGCCAGCCCGCCTTCCTTGCTTGCACCCTCCCCTTCCCTCAGCCGCGACTGGCGTTGGAGTCCAGCCTGGAACCCCGTGGCCCTTGGCTGGGGGCTCTCCCAGGCCGGCTCCAGACCCTCTCTTGAGGCAGGAGCCACTTCTGGTTACGGTCCAGAAAGAGCCGTGCGGGATCTGGATGGGGGTCTGGGAGAGCCTGGTTCCTTTCTCCAGTGGGGCTGGAAGAAGAGGGAGGGGTTTGAGAGGGTCCCGGGCAAAACTTCCCCTCCTCCCTTCCTAGAGTCCTTTTTGATGGGTGGCTAAGAGGAAGGTGACTCTGAGGAGGAGGAGGAGGAGGAGGAGGAGGCAGGAATGTCTATCCTGTGGGGTCCTTGGTGCTCTCCGAGCCTATTGCTAGCCCTCCTCCTCTTCCTCCTCCTCCTCCTCTTCCTCCCTGCAAACCCCATTCCTTTCTAGCACGGATGAGGCTCCCAGATGGGCCAGGAAACGTCTGCAGGAAAAGCACCCAGCTTGGAGGGCACCTCAGAGTCCCACCCTGAGCTGCAAAGATTCCCTACTGGGACGGCTTTTCATGCTTGGTTGCTTCTCAAGAGACGTTGCAAGAAATAGAAATTTTAGCCATTGAAAGATTTTGAAAAGCTGGACTGGTAGGTTGAGAGCCTCACTTCCTCCCAATGCGCCACTGCAGAAGCACATGACAGAGCCTCAACGGGGGGTTGCTTCCTCCCTCCCTTCTTTCCTTCTGCTTCTTCCTTTCCCTTCTTTCCTTCCTTCCTTCCTTCCTTCCTTCCTTCCTTCCTTCCTTCCTTCCTTCCTTCCTTCCTTCCTTCCTTCCTTCCTTTTTTCCTTCCTTCCATCCTCTTCCTTCCCCTTTTTCTTTCCTTCCTTCTTTCCTTTCCCATTTTTATTTCGGCCATCTTTCCTTTCTCTTCCTTTCCTTACATTTCCTAAACTTTCTCCTTCCTTCCATCCACCCACCCATCCTTTGGCAATGAAAGACATCTCTCACCCATGGCTGTGCGTGTGTGTGCTGTGTATATCCTTGCTCACGCCACTCAGGCCCAGTTGATGGGCTCCTCAGCTGTGGTCTTAATATAGTCCTCAGGGCCCCCTTGAGCTCCCTCCAAATCTGCCCCTCCAGGATCGCTTTCCTCCTGCCCGTCACGCCCTGTTTCCTCCTGTTGGATTCCCATCCCATCGCTTGGCAAGGGGACCTCTTATCCAGGCAGGGCCGGGGGGGGGGGGTCCTGGGGGTGGAAGTGGCCACGGTTGGAGAGCCCTTCTCTGAGCCAAGCAGCTGGGTCAGCCTGAACACCTGCGCAGGTCTTCCTGCAGCTTGGCTGGCGATTCTGCAGGTCCTTCTTGGAAGCATCCGGGCTCCTTATTTTGTAGGCCTCCACGGGGCGCTTGCTCTTCCCTTGGGCTCCTCTGGTGGGCATCTTTCGGTCAGAGCAAAGCTTTTTCCTCCTTCTCTCCCACCACCTTTTCCAAAATTAGCCAGGCTTGAATTGCATTTCTGATTTTGTGGCAGTTTAGAAGCGTTGATTCTCCTTTTCTGTGGGCCCTTTCCGTATGTCGACATAGGAAGCAGGAGAATTCCACGTTGAGGGGGCCCCTCTGGGCGAGCGGGCAGGTTGTGCCAACGTGACACACTTGGGGGTTTCCTACTAAGAACTGGAACCCTGGGCAGAGCTGTGCCAGGAAGGAGGAAGAAGGGAAGGCAGGCAGGAGGAGGGTGAGGAAGAAGGAACAAAGAGAGGAAGGCTTAGCACAGCCTATTTGGTTGTCTCCTCCTGGTCTTGGCTTTGGGGGGGAGCAGGAGGAACCCCTTGGCAACCCCTGGCTCCCCAGAAGACCACCCCTGCCCGCAGCAGCAGGAGCCGCTCCGCCTGGCCGGCCGGCTGCCCTTCCTGCGGCCCTTTTGGAAGCCGGACTTCCAAGCCTGACCGGAGGGATCACTTTCCTTCCTTGAGCTAAATATAGAGAGCAACAGCTGGTTCCTCTGCCTGCTTCCCTGAGGGAGGCCAGGGCTGCTGCCAGCTGCATGGAGGCTCTGGCTGACATTGCCAGGTTCTGGGTGGAGGTCACGGGCTGTGCTGGGGAGGGGGGGAGGGGGGGCTGCATGGAAGCAGGCCTGCACCTCCATTTTGCATTCCCCCCCCCCCCCGGCCTCGCTGCAGGGCTTAAGCGGAGCCTCATCTTGGAGCGTCTTGGGAAGTTTCGTCTCTAACCTTCTCGCCCTTCTTTCTGCTCAAAGCCCCCCGGCCGGCCTCTCTGCAAAGGTCACTGCGTGGTGTCCGGATTGGCTCTGTCGCTCATCCTGGGGCTCCAAACTTCACAAATTTGGTGGGAGAATTTGAATAGAATGGAGCTGGGAGGGGCCTTGGAGGTCATCTAGTCCAGCCCCCTGCTCAACCAGGAGGCCCTCTCCCATTTCAGACAAATGGCAGTCCAGTCTCTTCTTGGAAGCCTCCAGGGATGAAGCTCCCACAACTTCTGAATAACAGAATAATAACACAATAACAGAGTTGGAAGGGACCTTGGAGGTCATCTGGTCCAACCCCCCACCCAAGCAGGAAACCCTACACCATTTTTGACAGAGGCCACTCCAGTCTCTTCTTGAACACCTCCAGTATTGGAGCACCCACAACTTCTGGTGGCAGGCTGTTCCACTGGTTAATTGTCCGCCCTGTTAGGACGTTCCTACTTAGTTCTAACTTGCTTTTCTCCTTGATGAGTTTCCATCAGTTATTTCTTGTCCTGCCTTCAGGGGCTTTGGAGAAGAGGTTGACCCCCCACTCTTCTTTGTGGCAGCCCCTCAAATATTGGAAGGCTGCTGTCACGTCACCCCTGGTCCTCCTTTTCATTCATCCAGACACCCCCACTTCCTGCAGCCCTTCTTCGTATGTTTTAGTCTCCAGGCCTTTAATATATCTTAGTTGGTCTTCTTTGCACTTTTTCCAAAGTCTCAACATCTTTTTGGTATCATGGTGACCAAAACTGAATGCAGAATATTCCAGGTGTGGCCTTAACTAAGTCTTCAGAAAGCGGTTCTTTATGCAATGAGCCTTTTTGGCTGCTGCCCTGCCTTGCTGGCTCCCTCAAGCCACAGCGGTGGTTCTTCTTCTGTCTTCAGCCCTGTGAAATTTCTCTTGCAATTAGCTGTTTTTTTTCCCCCTCTGGGCCTTTGTTTCCTTTATTGCTGTCCCTGTGAACGCAGCACCCTCCGTGCTTGTGGTTTGCTGGCTCATTTCAGAAGGGAAAATACATATATATATATATATATGGGGTTTTTTTGTGTTTTGTTTTGACACTCTTGATTTGACTTTGCTTTTTTTTCAAGGCCAAGAGTTTGGGAGGGGTGATGAGCCGCAGGAAATGGTGTCACACATTGCCTGCTTTGGGTTTTTTTTTTTTTAAAAAAAACTGCTTTCTGGGTGCTTTTTTAAAAAATGCAAATGTTTTTGTAAGGAGGTTTGCTTAAAAGCCACTAAATGTGTTGTGTCTGTCTCTCTGCTGGGCATCTTGGTTTTCCACTCGGCCCCTTGAGCCTAAAGCCCATGAGGTGCGACCAACAGGTGCAGACGGGTCGAGTTCAAACTAGCTGCTTGATTGTTTTCTGCCTCTAACACAGGAATCTCCCCAGCTTTGCCTGAGAATGGCCAGGTGCAGCTCTAGAGCAGGGCGTCCAACCTTGGCAACCCTTAAGAAGATTTGTCCAACTCCCAGAATTCCCCAGCCAGCTAGAGGGGAGAAGGTTGGTTCTCCGTTGCTATACAAGGGGCTTGCGCGGTGCGTGTTCCTTTAATCCGGAAGCTACCAACTCAGACACACCCTCACACGATAAACAACAACGAAGGACCCCCAAGACTTACTCTCCCACCAACACTGAGCCACTGATGAGGTTCCCCAGTTAGGTCATGAAACGTCTGCAAGAAGCCCACAGTTCTGCTGCCCCTCCTCTGCCGCTTCACAAACCCCACCTGCTGTTATCCCCGATAACATTCCCTAGTTGGGTCATGAAACCACGGCAAGAAAACCAACTGGCTCAGAAGCCCCAAGGAACCCCAGAGTTCAACCCCGAGCTACAAAGGTTTCCCTCCTTTTGGCTCTTCCTGTGTTCTCCACCCATCCCTCTCCTAAGACCACCCCGTTGGAGGGAACCTAAGAGGTCATCTCGTCACTCACTCCTCACCCTACTTCTCCATGTCGGAGGTGGCTGGGTCCTTCCCCCCCCCAACTTCTGCATCTGTGCCCTCATCTTGTAGCCACATTATTAGGTTGGAAGGAACCTTGGAGGTCTTCAACACCTACCCCCTGCTCAAGAATTCTGGGAGCTGAAGTCCACCAGTCTTAAAGGGGCCAAGTTTGGAGACCTCTGCCCTGGACCATGCCAGACAAGCGGCTGTCCAGTCTCTTCTTAAAAGCCTCCAGTGTTGGACAGCCACAACCTCTGACCCCCAGCACAAAAAAGGCCTCAGTCTATGGGCAGAACTTTTTCTGGGGCAGCAAGTCCCTCCTCCTGGAATAATAGAATGACCGAGTTGGAGGGGTCCTTGGAGGTCATTTAGTCCAACCCCTGGCTCAATTAGGAGACCCTAGTACCATTCCAAGAAAGGCTTGCTTGTTTTTCTTGCACTAGTCCTGGCAGCCTCCTTCGTGCATGGTTGCTGAGCCCTGACAGCTGTTGGCAAGGGCAGAAGCAGCGAAAGGACGCAGGGGAATGAGACAGGTGGATGCCACTCCCCCCTTCCCTCCCTCCCCCCCCCCCCAGCAGAGTTGGCAGTCATGGGGCAGGCGGATCTCATGCAGGAATCAGGTGGGAAAACACAGGCCAGCAATGGCGGCCCTTTCGACCCTTGGGTGAAATCCATTTTCCTAAGAACCAGGAAGGGCCTCAGCTGGCCCAGATCCAGCCTCCGGTTGGCAAGAAGCCTCGCAAGGGGGAGGGAGATGTCCTTTGCTTAGGATGGGCGTAACTGGTTTGTTAGGAATGTAAATCACCTAACAGTTATATTATTTATTCGAAATATATAAACCAGGATAGACATTTTAATACTGTATCTTTAAGAAAATGCAAAACTGTAATTGGGTGTGGTTTCTCAAACGGCCATAAGATGGAGCCAGAAACCTGGGTTGTCTTAGTCTGTCTCAGTGAGTCTCTATTTCCTTCTGTTGGAGAGTTTTGCCGTTCCTTCGAATGACTGTTATTTTTAGATTTGATGTAAGTCTGTTACTGAACTGTTTTTGATCCTGGACTTTGTTATTGGATTATCCCTGGACTAAAAACTGACTGATCCTACCTGTGAATGACTTTGGACTGTGTTTGAACTTTGCTTAAAAGTTTCTGGAAGTAAAAACCTACATTTACTGCACAGTGTATCTGTGTGCTGTGTGTGTATTATTCAAACACTACTCTCAAATACGTCTCCCTGTATGCGCTCATTCTCCTAATGGGGAATTATCTCAACACGGTTGACTCCGACCGTCAGACCTGCCTCAACTTAGGCATTTAGGAAAGAAAGACTCTCGACTCTATTTGATGGAAGTGATAGATTCTTTTCCTAAAGTTAAGTGGTTGCAGCCAAAGTGAAGCTAGATCTGAATATTCCTGTGCAAAGGTTACACTTTTCCCCCTTTCCCTGGCCCTCCCCCCCTTGACCAGTCCATCAGTTGTCCAGTACTACACTGTTTAGATCAGTGGTGGGATTCCAATGGTTTGACCGCCGGTTCAGTGGCTGTGGCATGGTGGGCATGCTTTGGGTAACACGCGCCCGCAGCTTCCCCCACACCAGCCGAGCCCTGCAGCGCCAAACAGCTGAGGGGACGAAGAAGAGAAAAGCGCAGGGGATGATGAGTCAGCTTTTTCCCCTCCTCTCAGCTGGTCTTTGGAAGGTTTTTTTACTACCAGTTCAGATGAACCAGTCCAAACTGGTAGCATACCACCACCAGTTTAGATCTTTGGGGAACCACTCGGATGTTTGGCATCTCTCTCTCTCTCTCTTTTTTAATAATTTTATTCATGAACAACAAACATAATAAAACAACATTAAAAACAATGAACGTGGTGCATACATAACAAAAAATACAAATTTACATATGTACATAAATATTAATCATCTTTGCTGGAGTTACTTCTTTCTTTTTTTAAACCAGTGGTAAAACTTCTCCCAAATTCTGTAATAATCAGATTCAGTCTTTTCTTTTAATTCTTGAGATATTCTATCCATTTCACCGCACGACCAAATTTTTTTAATTATTTCCATCTCTTCGGGCATATCATTTCCTTTCCATCTTTGGGCAAGAGCTCGTCTCGCGGCAGTGGTGACATGGGCTATTAAATATATTATCTCTTTATTATGTTTCCCCACATTGATTCCCAATAAGAAAATTTCA